>CM042383.1:843102-1423102 GCA_023634145.1 Thymallus thymallus
TAGAGGGGGAGAGATATGGTAGGTAATAGAGGGGGAGAGAGATATATGGTAGGTAATAGAGGGGGAGAGAGAGATATGGTAGGTAATAGAGGGGGAGAGATATGGTAGGTAATAGAGGGGGAGAGAGATATATGGTAGGTAATAGAGGGGGAGAGAGAGATATGGTAGGTAATAGAGGGGGAGAGATATGGTAGGTAATAGAGGGGGAGAGAGAGATATGGTAGGTAATAGAGGGGGAGAGATATGGTAGGTAATACAGGGGGAGAGAGAGGAAAGAAACATTCAATCATTAATGGGAGAACAGATTAAACAGGAAATAAAATCCACCAATGGATGAGCAGCTTACCTTGTAGCCTTTATGGCCTCTCTCACCCTTATCTCCTCTTCCACCATGATCGCCCTGGAAACAAGAGACAACAGTTATCATCATCATCATCATCATCCTCAACAACAGTTTGTGATTATTGCAATTCAGTTTCTTTAATGTAGAGTGTGTCATGGTCACATGGTGTGTGTGTGACTGTGTGTGTGAGAGATGTTGTACCTTCATTCCACGGTATCCCACAGGACCAGGGTCTCCCAGATTTCCCTGAAGTAGAGAACTCGATCATTAGTAGAATAGATGATTCTATAGGCTAACAGTGTGAGTGGTGTGTTCACAGGTACTCACATCTTCCCCGATGTCTCCCTTCTCCCCTGGCATCCCCTGTCTACCTGTTTCACCCTGCAGGAAGACAGGGGTAGGAGAGGGAGGAGAGAGGAGAGGGAGGAGAGAGGAAGGGAGGAGAGAGGAGAGGGAGGAGAGAGGAGAGGGAGGAGAGAGGAAGGGAGGAGAGAGGAGAGGGAGGAGAGAGGAAGGGAGAGGGAGGAGAGAGGGAGGAGAGAGGAAGGAGAGAGAATTAGAATTAGAATTCAAGATCAGTGCTACATAATAGCAATCAGACAGTATCTATGATGTGTGAAAAACAGGTTAGTACACTGAGCTAAAGCCTAGTCATTCATCTGGGGAGCTAACACGAGTGTTCAGGTCTTCATATGTGTGTGTGTGTGTGTGTGTGTGTGTGTGTGTGTGTGTGTGTGTGTGTGTATGTGTGTGTGTGTGAACCCCACCTTGGAGCCAAGGTCTCCGTCTGGTCCTTTGGGACCTCCTTTAGCCTGCAGACAAAACACATCATCAGTGATCTCATCATGGGTCATACCGCTATGTCACTCAGAGAGCCTTCATAGAACACTATAACCTGTTATAAAAGGGTCATCATGGGTCACTCACTACTTGTAGCTGTATAGTCTGTTTGTAACTCCACTCACTACTTGTAGCTGTATAGTCTGTTTGTAACTCTACTCACTACTTGTAGCTGTATAGTCTGTTTGTAACTCCACTCACTACTTGTAGCTGTATAGTCTGTTTGTAACTCCACTCACTACTTGTAGCTGTATAGTCTGTTTGTAACTCCACTCACTACTTGTAGCTGTATAGTCTGTTTGTAACTCCACTCACTACTTGTAGCTGTATAGTCTGTTTGTAACTCTACTCACTACTTGTAGCTGTATAGTCTGTTTGTAACTCCACTCACTACTTGTAGCTGTATAGTCTGTTTGTAACTCCACTCACTACTTGTAGGTGAATAGTCTGTTTGTAACTCTACTCACTACTTGTAGCTGTATAGTCTGTTTGTAACTCCACTCACTACTTGTAGCTGTATAGTCTGTTTGTAACTCTACTCACTACTTGTAGCTGTATAGTCTGTTTGTAACTCCACTCACTACTTGTAGCTGTATAGTCTGTTTGTAACTCCACTCACTACTTGTAGCTGTATAGTCTGTTTGTAACTCCACTCACTACTTGTAGCTGTATAGTCTGTTTGTAACTCTACTCACTACTTGTAGCTGTATAGTCTGTTTGTAACTCCACTCACTACTTGTAGCTGTATAGTCTGTTTGTAACTCCACTCACTACTTGTAGCTGTATAGTCTGTTTGTAACTCCACTCACTACTTGTAGCTGTATAGTCTGTTTGTAACTCCACTCACTACTTGTAGCTGTATAGTCTGTTTGTAACTCCACTCACTACTTGTAGCTGTATAGTCTGTTTGTAACTCCACTCACTACTTGTAGCTGTATAGTCTGTTTGTAACTCCACTCACTACTTGTAGGTGTATAGTCTGTTTGTAACTCCACTCACTACTTGTAGCTGTATAGTCTGTTTGTAACTCTACTCACTACTTGTAGCTGTATAGTCTGTTTGTAACTCCACTCACTACTTGTAGCTGTATAGTCTGTTTGTAACTCCACTCACTACTTGTAGCTGTATAGTCTGTTTGTAACTCCACTCACTACTTGTAGCTGTATAGTCTGTTTGTAACTCCACTCACTACTTGTAGCTGTATAGTCCGTTTGTAACTCCACTCACTACTTGTAGGTGTATAGTCTGTTTGTAACTCCACTCACTACTTGTAGCTGTATAGTCCGTTTGTAACTCCACTCACTACTTGTAGCTGTATAGTTTGTTTGTAACTCTACTCACTACTTGTAGCTGTATAGTTTGTTTGTAACTCTACTCACTACTTGTAGCTGTATAGTCTGTTTGTAACTCCACTCACTACTTGTAGCTGTATAGTTTGTTTGTAACTCTACTCACTACTTGTAGCTGTATAGTTTGTTTGTAACTCTACTCACTACTTGTAGCTGTATAGTCTGTTTGTAACTCCACTCACTACTTGTAGCTGTATAGTCTGTTTGTAACTCCACTCACTACTTGTAGCTGTATAGTCTGTTTGTAACTCTACTCACTACTTGTAGCTGTATAGTCTGTTTGTAACTCCACTCACTACCTGTAGCTGTATAGTCTGTTTGTAACTCCACTCACTACTTGTAGGTGTATAGTCTGTTTGTAACTCCACTCACTACTTGTAGCTGTATAGTCTGTTTGTAACTCTACTCACTACTTGTAGCTGTATAGTCTGTTTGTAACTCCACTCACTACTTGTAGCTGTATAGTCTGTTTGTAACTCCACTCACTACTTGTAGCTGTATAGTCTGTTTGTAACTCTACTCACTACTTGTAGCTGTATAGTCTGTTTGTAACTCCACTCACTACTTGTAGCTGTATAGTCCGTTTGTAACTCCACTCACTACTTGTAGGTGTATAGTCTGTTTGTAACTCCACTCACTACTTGTAGCTGTATAGTCCGTTTGTAACTCCACTCACTACTTGTAGCTGTATAGTTTGTTTGTAACTCTACTCACTACTTGTAGCTGTATAGTTTGTTTGTAACTCTACTCACTACTTGTAGCTGTATAGTCTGTTTGTAACTCCACTCACTACTTGTAGCTGTATAGTTTGTTTGTAACTCTACTCACTACTTGTAGCTGTATAGTTTGTTTGTAACTCTACTCACTACTTGTAGCTGTATAGTCTGTTTGTAACTCCACTCACTACTTGTAGCTGTATAGTTTGTTTGTAACTCTACTCACTACTTGTAGCTGTATAGTTTGTTTGTAACTCTACTCACTACTTGTAGCTGTATAGTCTGTTTGTAACTCTACTCACTACTTGTAGCTGTATAGTCTGTTTGTAACTCTACTCACTACTTGTAGCTGTATAGTTTGTTTGTAACTCTACTCACTACTTGTAGCTGTATAGTCTGTTTGTAACTCTACTCACTACTTGTAGCTGTATAGTCTGTTTGTAACTCTACTCACTACTTGTAGCTGTATAGTTTGTTTGTAACTCTACTCACTACTTGTAGCTGTATAGTTTGTTTGTAACTCTACTCACTACTTGTAGCTGTATAGTTTGTTTGTAACTCTACTCACTACTTGTAGCTGTATAGTCTGTTTGTAACTCTACTCACTACTTGTAGCTGTATAGTTTGTTTGTAACTCTACTCACTACTTGTAGCTGTATAGTTTGTTTGTAAATCCACTCACTACTTGTAGCTGTATAGTCCATGAGAACACTTGGGAGCAGGAAATGTTGAAAAGTTGTACTTTGCTTTAATGTAGTTTTGTAATTGATTAAAACAAGCAACAAAAAAATTGCCTTTGTCTAAAAATTGCCATTCATCTAACACCGACTGGGACTATAGGTGTTAGAGATTACTGACATTCATCTAACACCGACTGGGACTATAGGTGTTAGAGATTACTGACATTCATCTAACACCGACTGGGACTATAGGTGTTAGAGATTACTGACATTCATCTAACACCGACTGGGACTATAGGTGTTAGAGATTACTGACATTCATCTAACACCGACTGGGACTATAGGTGTTAGAGGTTACTGACATTCATCTAACACCGACTGGGACTATAGGTGTTAGAGATTACTGACATTCATCTAACACCGACTGGGACTATAGGTGTTAGAGATTACTGACATTCATCTAACACCGACTGGGACTATAGGTGTTAGATGTTACTGACATTCATCTAACACTGACTGGGACTATAGGTGTTAGAGGTTACTGACATTCATCTAACACCGACTGGGACTATAGGTGTTAGAGATTACTGACATTCATCTAACACCGACTGGGACTATAGGTGTTAGAGATTACTGGCATTCATCTAACACCGACTGGGACTATTGGTGTTAGAGTTTACTGACATTCATCTAACACCGACTGGGACTATAGGTGTTAGAGATTACTGGCATTCATCTAACACCGACTGGGACTATAGGTGTTAGATGTTACTGACATTCATCTAACACCGACTGGGACTATAGGTGTTAGATGTTACTGACATTCATCTAACACCGACTGGGACTATTGGTGTTAGAGATTACTGACATTCATCTAACACCGACTGGGACTATTGGTGTTAGAGTTTACTGACATTCATCTAACACCGACTGGGACTATAGGTGTTAGAGTTTACTGACATTCATCTAACACCGACTGGGACTATAGGTGTTAGAGGTTACTTACATTGCAGTCGAAAGAACAGCACTGAAATAAAATATATAAGAAAAATACGTTATCAATGGCAATAAACACAAAAAGACAAATGAATGGGACTTTGTACTAATGATTACTGTAGACAAGACATACCACATCCTTGGTCTCATTGGTCTGTAAGAGAAAACAGATCAGACGTTAGACAGACTCATTTACACTTTAAAAAGATACGAGAGGAGAGGAGAGGAGAGGAGAGGAGAGGAGAGGAGATACTTACTATCATATCTATGATGCTGCGTATGGTCTGTAGCTGGGTAGATCTGCTGTTGTCAGCTGCTGTGAAGTTCTGTCTGTAGTTCTGGTCTGTAGCAATCACTGACAGTCTTGTGTCCTATATAGATCAATACAGACATTGATCAATATACAGTATACAGGTATACACACAGTTATCAATACAGCCACATAGTTATCAATATAAACATAACTAAACCAACACCAAGTCAACACCATATTAGTGACCAGTGAATAACCTTATAACTAAACCAACACCAAGTCAACACCAGTGAATAAGTGTTCTGGAACACTGTAGTAGTTGACCACTGACTCTATTGGTCCCTCTGGCTAAACACACACTACAGCACCCCTGGAGCAGTGCAGTGTTCAGTCACAGTACAGCACCCCTGGAGCAGTGAAGTAGTGCAGTGTTCAGTGCTCTGCTGAAGGCAATAACAGCAGATAAAGCAGGGATCTTAAACCAGCAGGCCTATGGACGGTTGCCAGTCACTTCATTTCCTACTTTCCATCACCAGATCTGGGAATTTAACAAACAGCCTTCTTGCTACTGGTCCTCTCTAAACAGATGAATACTGGTCCTCTCTAAACAGATGGCTACTGGTCCTCTCTAAACAGATGGCTACTGGTCCTCTCTAAACAGATGGCTACTGGTTCTCTCTAAACAGATGGATACTGGTCCTTTCTAAACAGATGAATACTGGTCCTCTCTAAACAGATGGATACTGGTCCTCTCTAAACAGATGGATACTGGTCCTCTCTAAACAGATGGCTACTGGTCCTCTCTAAACAGATGGCTACTGGTCCTCTCTAAACAGATGGCTACTGGTCCTCTCTAAACAGATGGCTACTGGTCCTCTCTAAACAGATGGCTACTGGTTCTCTCTAAACAGATGGATACTGGTCCTCTCTAAACAGATGGATACTGGTCCTCTCTAAACAGATGGCTACTGGTCCTCTCTAAACAGATGGATACTGGTCCTCTCTAAAAAGATGGATACTGGTCCTCTCTAAACAGATGGATACTGGTCCTCTCTAAACAGATGGATACTGGTCCTCTAAACAGATGGCTACCTGCCACCCACCAGAAGGCAGATTTATAAACCTTGGTTTAGGTATCCTGCGTTACACAAGACACGTGTTAGTCCACTGAGCTAAAGTCTCGGCCTGATAGCACAGAGAGCCAATGTAAGTCTTCAGGAGTCAGACGAGGTTACCTACCGAACCACCTATGTTACAATGATATCATACCTCATGATCAGGTTAAAAGGGTTAGGTCTGTGTGTGTCTGTGTGTGTGTGTGTGTGTGTGTGTGTGTGTGTGTGTGTGTGTGCCGTACCTCCTGGTCAGGTGAGATGGCGACAGAGAAGACTTTAACCCCGTGTTGCCTGGCCTCGTTGGCAGCCTCCTGTAACCCACCACAGGGCTCCTTGTAACCTGTTAGAGGATGGCCGTCCGTCACCACCACGATGTACTTATTGTCCTGGTAGTGGGAGCCCCTGCACACACACACACACACACACACACACACACACACACACACACACACACACACACACACACACACAGTAAAGGAAACGAAAAACCACTGGGAAATGGGAGGGGCCAGGGGAAGGGGATTTAAGGACTATTCATGGTGACATGAGCCTTTCAAACAATATGTGTCTGTGTTTGTTCATGCATGCTTGTGTATGTGAGAGCGTATGCGTGCGAGAGCGTGTGTATATTACCCTATAAGCAGCTCAGCGATGCCCCTCTTGATGGCACAGTCAGTGTGTGTTCCCTTGCCGATGTAGCTGATGCCCTTGATGTCACTGATGAGCGCCTGGCGCTCCGTAGCGATGTCACTCAGCTGGCGCACTAAGATGATGTCATCAGAGTAGTGTAGCGCTCCAGAGTTCCACGTCAGGGAGCGGTCACATGGGTGTCGCCTAGCAACACATTACACAGAGAGAGAGAGCTACACACTACCATTGAAAAGTTTGGGGTCATTTAGAAATGTCCTTATTTTTGAAAGAAAAGCAATTTTTTTGTCCATTAAAATAACATCAAATTGATCAGAAATACAGTGTAGACATTGTTAATGTTGTAAATGACTATTGTAGCTGGAAACGGCAGATTTTTTATGGAATATCTATCAGCAAGCATCACTCCTGTGTTCCAATGGCACGTTGTGTTAGCTAATCCAAGTTTATCATTTTAAAAGGCTAATTGATCATTACAAAACCCTTTTGCAATTATGTTAGACAGCTGAAAACTGTTGTGCTGATTAAAGAAGCAATAAAACTGGCCTTCTTTAGACTAGTTGAGTATCTGGAGCATCAGCATTTGTGGGTTCGATTACAGGCTCAAAATGGCCAGAAACAAATAACTTTCTACTGAAACTCGTCAGTCTATTCTTGTTCTGAGAAATTAAGGCTATTCCATGCAAGAAACTGCCAAGAGATCTCATACAACACTGTGTACTACTCCCTTCACAGAACAGTGCAAACTGGCTCTAACCAGAATAGAAAGAGGAGTGGGAGGCCCCGGTGCCCAACTGAACAAGAGGACAAGTACATTAGTGTCTAGTTTGAGAAACAGACGCCTCACAAGAAAAAGCCATATCTCAGACTGGCCAATAAAAAGAAAAGATTAAGATGGGCAAAATGACCTACAGGACCTACCTATAACAGGACCTACCTATATCAGGACCTACCTATATCAGGACCTACCTATATCAGGACCTACCTATATCAGGACCTACCTATATCAGGACCTACCTATATCAGGACCTACCTATATCAGGACCTACCTATATCAGGACCTACCTATATCAGGACCTACCTATATCAGGACCTACCTATATCAGGACCTACCTATAACAGGACCTACCTATATCAGGACCTACCTATATCAGGACCTACCTATATCAGGACCTACCTATATCAGGACCTACCTATAACAGGACCTACCTATATCAGGACCTACCTATATCAGGACCTACCTATATCAGGACCTACCTATAACAGGACCTACCTATAACAGGACCTACCTATATCAGGACCTACCTATATCAGGACCTACCTATATCAGGACCTACCTATAACAGGACCTACCTATAACAGGACCTACCTATAACAGGACCTACCTATAACAGGACCTACCTATATCAGGACCTACCTATAACAGGACCTACCTATATCAGGACCTACCTATAACAGGACCTACCTATATCAGGACCTACCTATAACAGGACCTACCTATATCAGGACCTACCTATAACAGGACCTACCTATATCAGGACCTACCTATATCAGGACCTACCTATAACAGGACCTACCTATAACAGGACCTACCTATATCAGGACCTACCTATAACAGGACCTACCTATAACAGGACCTACCTATATCAGGACCTACCTATATCAGGACCTACCTATAACAGGACCTACCTATATCAGGACCTACCTATATCAGGACCTACCTATATCAGGACCTACCTATAACAGGACCTACCTATAACAGGACCTACCTATAACAGGACCTACCTATAACAGGACCTACCTATATCAGGACCTACCTATATCAGGACCTACCTATATCAGGACCTACCTATAACAGGACCTACCTATAACAGGACCTACCTATATCAGGACCTACCTATAACAGGACCTACCTATATCAGGACCTACCTATATCAGGACCTACCTATAACAGGACCTACCTATATCAGGACCTACCTATATCAGGACCTACCTATATCAGGACCTACCTATATCAGGACCTACCTATAACAGGACCTACCTATAACAGGACCTACCTATATCAGGACCTACCTATATCAGGACCTACCTATAACAGGACCTACCTATAACAGGACCTACCTATATCAGGACCTACCTATATCAGGACCTACCTATATCAGGACCTACCTATATCAGGACCTACCTATAACAGGACCTACCTATAACAGGACCTACCTATAACAGGACCTACCTATAACAGGACCTACCTATATCAGGACCTACCTATATCAGGACCTACCTATATCAGGACCTACCTATAACAGGACCTACCTATAACAGGACCTACCTATAACAGGACCTACCTATAACAGGACCTACCTATATCAGGACCTACCTATATCAGGACCTACCTATATCAGGACCTACCTATAACAGGACCTACCTATAACAGGACCTACCTATAACAGGACCTACCTATATCAGGACCTACCTATATCAGGACCTACCTATATCAGGACCTACCTATAACAGGACCTACCTATAACAGGACCTACCTATATCAGGACCTACCTATAACAGGACCTACCTATATCAGGACCTACCTATATCAGGACCTACCTATAACAGGACCTACCTATATCAGGACCTACCTATATCAGGACCTACCTATATCAGGACCTACCTATATCAGGACCTACCTATAACAGGACCTACCTATAACAGGACCTACCTATATCAGGACCTACCTATATCAGGACCTACCTATAACAGGACCTACCTATAACAGGACCTACCTATATCAGGACCTACCTATATCAGGACCTACCTATATCAGGACCTACCTATATCAGGACCTACCTATAACAGGACCTACCTATAACAGGACCTACCTATATCAGGACCTACCTATATCAGGACCTACCTATAACAGGACCTACCTATAACAGGACCTACAGGACCTACCTATAACAGGACCTACCTATAACAGGACCTACCTATAACAGGACCTACCTATATCAGGACCTACCTATAACAGGACCTACCTATATCAGGACCTACCTATATCAGGACCTACCTATATCAGGACCTACCTATATCAGGACCTACCTATAACAGGACCTACCTATAACAGGACCTACCTATAACAGGACCTACCTATAACAGGACCTACCTATAACAGGACCTACAGGACCTACCTATAACAGGACCTACCTATAACAGGACCTACCTATAACAGGACCTACCTATAACAGGACCTACCTATAACAGGACCTACAGGACCTACCTATAACAGGACCTACCTATAACAGGACCTACCTATAACAGGACCTACCTATATCAGGACCTACCTATAACAGGACCTACAGGACCTACCTATAACAGGACCTACCTATAACAGGACCTACCTATATCAGGACCTACCTATAACAGAACCTACCTATAACAGGACCTACAGGACCTACCTATAACAGGACCTACCTATATCAGGACCTACCTATAACAGGACCTACCTATATCAGGACCTACCTATAACAGAACCTACCTATAACAGGACCTACAGGACCTACCTATAACAGGACCTACCTATATCAGGACCTACAGGACCTACCTATAACAGGACCTACCTATAACAGGACCTACCTATATCAGGACCTACCTATAACAGGACCTACCTATAACAGGACCTACAGGACCTACCTATAACAGGACCTACCTATATCAGGACCTACCTATAACAGGACCTACCTATAACAGGACCTACAGGACCTACCTATAACAGGACCTACAGGACCTACCTATAACAGGACCTACCTATAACAGGACCTACCTATAACAGGACCTACCTATAACAGGACCTACAGGACCTACCTATAACAGGACCTACCTATATCAGGACCTACCTATAACAGGACCTACCTATAACAGGACCTACCTATATCAGGACCTACCTATATCAGGACCTACCTATATCAGGACCTACCTATAACAGGACCTACCTATATCAGGACCTACCTATATCAGGACCTACCTATATCAGGACCTACCTATATCAGGACCTACCTATAACAGGACCTACCTATATCAGGACCTACCTATATCAGGACCTACCTATATCAGGACCTACCTATAACAGGACCTACCTATAACAGGACCTACCTATATCAGGACCTACCTATATCAGGACCTACCTATATCAGGACCTACCTATAACAGGACCTACCTATAACAGGACCTACCTATAACAGGACCTACCTATAACAGGACCTACCTATATCAGGACCTACCTATAACAGGACCTACCTATATCAGGACCTACCTATATCAGGACCTACCTATAACAGGACCTACCTATATCAGGACCTACCTATAACAGGACCTACCTATATCAGGACCTACCTATATCAGGACCTACCTATAACAGGACCTACCTATAACAGGACCTACCTATATCAGGACCTACCTATAACAGGACCTACCTATAACAGGACCTACCTATATCAGGACCTACCTATATCAGGACCTACCTATAACAGGACCTACCTATATCAGGACCTACCTATATCAGGACCTACCTATATCAGGACCTACCTATAACAGGACCTACCTATAACAGGACCTACCTATAACAGGACCTACCTATAACAGGACCTACCTATATCAGGACCTACCTATATCAGGACCTACCTATATCAGGACCTACCTATAACAGGACCTACCTATAACAGGACCTACCTATATCAGGACCTACCTATAACAGGACCTACCTATATCAGGACCTACCTATATCAGGACCTACCTATAACAGGACCTACCTATATCAGGACCTACCTATATCAGGACCTACCTATATCAGGACCTATCTATATCAGGACCTACCTATAACAGGACCTACCTATAACAGGACCTACCTATATCAGGACCTACCTATATCAGGACCTACCTATAACAGGACCTACCTATAACAGGACCTACCTATATCAGGACCTACCTATATCAGGACCTACCTATATCAGGACCTACCTATACCAGGACCTACCTATAACAGGACCTACCTATAACAGGACCTACCTATAACAGGACCTACCTATAACAGGACCTACCTATATCAGGACCTACCTATATCAGGACCTACCTATATCAGGACCTACCTATAACAGGACCTACCTATAACAGGACCTACCTATAACAGGACCTACCTATAACAGGACCTACCTATATCAGGACCTACCTATATCAGGACCTACCTATATCAGGACCTACCTATAACAGGACCTACCTATAACAGGACCTACCTATAACAGGACCTACCTATAACAGGACCTACCTATATCAGGACCTACCTATATCAGGACCTACCTATATCAGGACCTACCTATAACAGGACCTACCTATAACAGGACCTACCTATATCAGGACCTACCTATAACAGGACCTACCTATATCAGGACCTACCTATATCAGGACCTACCTATAACAGGACCTACCTATATCAGGACCTACCTATATCAGGACCTACCTATATCAGGACCTACCTATATCAGGACCTACCTATAACAGGACCTACCTATAACAGGACCTACCTATATCAGGACCTACCTATATCAGGACCTACCTATAACAGGACCTACCTATAACAGGACCTACCTATATCAGGACCTACCTATATCAGGACCTACCTATATCAGGACCTACCTATATCAGGACCTACCTATAACAGGACCTACCTATAACAGGACCTACCTATATCAGGACCTACCTATATCAGGACCTACCTATAACAGGACCTACCTATAACAGGACCTACAGGACCTACCTATAACAGGACCTACCTATATCAGGACCTACCTATAACAGGACCTACCTATATCAGGACCTACCTATAACAGGACCTACCTATATCAGGACCTACCTATATCAGGACCTACCTATATCAGGACCTACCTATATCAGGACCTACCTATAACAGGACCTACCTATAACAGGACCTACCTATAACAGGACCTACCTATAACAGGACCTACCTATAACAGGACCTACAGGACCTACCTATAACAGGACCTACCTATAACAGGACCTACCTATAACAGGACCTACCTATAACAGGACCTACCTATAACAGGACCTACAGGACCTACCTATAACAGGACCTACCTATAACAGGACCTACCTATAACAGGACCTACCTATATCAGGACCTACCTATAACAGGACCTACAGGACCTACCTATAACAGGACCTACCTATAACAGGACCTACCTATATCAGGACCTACCTATAACAGAACCTACCTATAACAGGACCTACAGGACCTACCTATAACAGGACCTACCTATATCAGGACCTACCTATAACAGGACCTACCTATATCAGGACCTACCTATAACAGAACCTACCTATAACAGGACCTACAGGACCTACCTATAACAGGACCTACCTATATCAGGACCTACAGGACCTACCTATAACAGGACCTACCTATAACAGGACCTACCTATATCAGGACCTACCTATAACAGGACCTACCTATAACAGGACCTACAGGACCTACCTATAACAGGACCTACCTATATCAGGACCTACCTATAACAGGACCTACCTATAACAGGACCTACAGGACCTACCTATAACAGGACCTACAGGACCTACCTATAACAGGACCTACCTATAACAGGACCTACCTATAACAGGACCTACCTATAACAGGACCTACAGGACCTACCTATAACAGGACCTACCTATATCAGGACCTACCTATAACAGGACCTACCTATAACAGGACCTACCTATATCAGGACCTACCTATAACAGGACCTACCTATATCAAGACCTACCTATAACAGGACCTACCTATAACAGGACCTACCTATAACAGGACCTACAGGACCTACCTATAACAGGACCTACCTATATCAGGACCTACCTATAACAGGACCTACCTATAACAGGACCTACCTATAACAGGACCTACCTATATCAGGACCTACCTATAACAGGACCTACCTATAACAGGACCTACCTATATCAAGACCTACCTATAACAGGACCTACCTATATCAAGACCTACCTATAACAGGACCTACCTATATCAGGACCTACCTATAACAGGACCTACCTATATCAGGACCTACCTATATCAAGACCTACCTATAACAGGACCTACCTATAACAGGACCTACCTATAACAGGACCTACCTATATCAGGACCTACCTATATCAGGACCTACCTATATCAAGACCTACCTATAACAGGACCTACCTATATCAAGACCTACCTATAACAGGACCTACCTATAACAGGACCTACAGGACCTACCTATATCAGGACCTACCTATAACAGGACCTACAGGACCTACCTATAACAGGACCTACCTATATCAGGACCTACCTATATCAGGACCTACCTATATCAGGACCTACCTATAACAGGACCTACCTATATCAGGACCTACCTATATCAGGACCTACCTATATCAGGACCTACCTATATCAGGACCTACCTATAACAGGACCTACAGGACCTACCTATAACAGGACCTACCTATAACAGGACCTACCTATAACAGGACCTACCTATATCAGGACCTACCTATATCAGGACCTACCTATATCAGGACCTACCTATAACAGGACCTACCTATATCAGGACCTACCTATAACAGGACCTACCTATATCAGGACCTACCTATAACAGGACCTACCTATAACAGGACCTACCTATAACAGGACCTACCTATAACAGGACCTACCTATAACAGGACCTACCTATATCAGGACCTACCTATATCAGGACCTACCTATATCAGGACCTACCTATAACAGGACCTACCTATAACAGGACCTACCTATAACAGGACCTACCTATAACAGGACCTACCTATAACAGGACCTACACTTTTAGAAAAAAAGGTTCCAAAAGGATTCTTTGGCTGTCCCTATAGGAGAATCCTTTTTGGTTCCATGTAAAACCCTTTTGGGTTCCATGTAGAATCCTCTTTACAAATGGTTCTACATGGAACCCTAAAGGGTTCTACTTGGAACCAAAAGGGTTCTTCCTGCAACCAAAAAGGGTTATTCAAATGGTTATCCTATGGGGACAGCAAAGTAACCCTTCAAGGTTAGGTTGGGTTGTGTGAATAATCCAACATATTGGTTTGGAATACCCAAACATGGGTTAATTTAACCATCAGTTGGGTTTTTAATTCACTTTCATGCTTGGTATTTTAATCTAATCCAAAGGTTATTTTCAGGAGGAGCAGCCTATTAGGGGCGTGGCTTTCAGATAGTTATGTTTGGCCAACTGTGAGAGTAAATGTCATTCCTGTTCATCATGTAAAGTTTAACATTGCAAATTTAAAACGCCCTAAATATTTATGCATATTACATATTCTAATATAATATGAATACATTTACATTTATGATTACATATTGTAACAAAGTCGTAACTATTGTTATAGTCATAAGGTTTTGAGGAACTCATACACTTGTTTAAGCTACAAAAGTGTCAGTGTTGAACCTTAATAATACATTTCTCACGGGAGGCCAAAAATAATTATCTGAAAGCCACACCCCTACCAAGATACGCCTGCAGTCTTCTGATCTGACCCACTGGGTCATATCTCAATAACCCAGCATCAACAACCCAACATTGCTGTACACATTCACAATTAACAATACTGTGTACTCATTAAGTAGTATTAGTTCTGTAATGGACGGTCATCGCGCGTGTGTGTGTGTGTGTGTGTGTGTGTGTGTGTGTGTGTGTGTGTGTGTGTGTGTGTGTGTGTGTGTGTGTGTGTGTGTGTGTGTGTGTGTGTGTGTCTTACATCTCTTTGAGTTCCATGATGAAGCGTTCAGTAAAGCTCTTGATCTGGTCGATGTAGAAGTTGGGAGGCTTGGCCCTCAGAGCAACACTCTCAGACGTGTCCAGCACAAAGAACAGGTCCACCGGACACTCTAAACACACACCGAAGTAAACATAAACAAATATCTTCAAGACAAACAAACACCTGACACCTGTATATGAAGAGTTTATTTCCAAAAACGCTATATACACACATTTTTCACATTTGTGTTTTTTCATCAGAAATGATTGCTTATTTTACAAACCTTCATGTGTGTGTAAAACATTATTGTTCTCAGATTTTTAATAAATAGATTTTAGATGTGTATGAAAATGTATTTGAATGTTTTTGCAAAACGCTATATCTGCATAGTTTAGCTGGAATGGAATGTTTGTATCGTGTATATTTGACTGTGATATGTGGTTGTCTCACCTAGCTATCTAAAGATTCATTCACTTACTGTATGTCACTCTGGATAAGAGCATCTGCTTAACGACTCAAATGTCAATGTAAATGTTTTACATACAGATCTCATATTACTGTATTGAAATAGATGTTTTAAAACATTGTAGTTATTTGTTACATCTGACTGTGTAAAACACTACTTATTTCTGTGTATCCCTCCATCATGTGTGGTACTTAATATAGAATGTTGTAGTATACTGTAGAACACTTGATTTAATACTACAGTATACTACAGTATTATACACAAAAAAGACTGTATTAAATACAGTAATGTCCACAAAAACACTATAGTCCACAAAGACAATACAGTTTTTAAAGTATATTAATACTACATTATTTAATTTGCATATACCCTGCCCATTCCCCTCCCCCATATACCAATTTGTACCATAAGTGAAAAATCTACATGTCAAGTATAAATGCTTAGAAAAAAGGGTTCTTCAGCTGTCCCCATAGGAGAACCTTTTTTGGTTCCAGGTAGAACTCTTTTGGATTACATGTAGAACCCTCTGTGTAAAGGGTTCAATATGGAACCTAAAAAGGGTTCTTCAAAGGGTTCTCCTATGGGAAGAACCCTTTTAGGTTCTAGATAGCACCTTTTTTTCTAAGACTGTGGACCATATATTGTGTTCCCTACAGTTTATAGAAAAGAGCAGTTAGCACTACAGTAAATACTATGGTAAAACACACATAAATACTATAATATATACTATACTTTTAATATAGACATACTACAGTAGTTATACTATAGTAAACTGGAAATACTATAGTAATACTACAGTAATATATGCAAAAACACTATAGTCCATTCTACAATACACTTCTAAAAAACACTTTTGAACTATTGTAATAGTACAGTATTTATATTATAGTAAACTATAGTATAAATACTGTACTAGGCGGATATATAGCATTTTGCAAAGAAACATGATTACTTGTCTCTCTGAAATGAAACCATGAAGTGTCATTGAACACCATGATTAGATGGTTAAAAAAAACACAGGAATCTCTTTAATCATTTCAATAATCAATAAAAGCTTATTTACCAACATTTCTGACAGTGGATATATATCTTTTGAATTAAACTATTCATATACACACAGTCACACTATAATATGTTTTACTCAATGGTGGTAGCCTCAGGGCTGACTGGGAAGATCTGCAGAGAGTGAGCCGGCTCAGCTGGCAACTAGTTGGTTACCAACTACTGCTGTTAAGTAGACCTAAATCCCACTGCTGTTAAGTAGACCTAAATCCCACTGCTGTTAAGTAGACCTAAATCCCACTGCTGTTAAGTAGACCTAAACCCCACTGCTGTTAAGTAGACCTAAATCTCACTGCTGTTAAGTAGACCTAAATCCCACTGCTGTTAAGTAGACCTAAATCCCACTGCTGTTAAGTAGACCTAAATCCCACTGCTGTTAAGTAGACCTAAATCCCACTGCTGTTAAGTAGACCTAAATCCCACTGCTGTTAAGTAGACCTAAATCCCACTGCTGTTAAGTAGACCTAAATCCCACTGCTGTTAAGTAGACCTAAACCCCACTGCTGTACTAAACTATACTAAACTGAACTAAACTATACTAAACTATACTAAACTATACTAAACTGAACTACTTATTTCAACTACAATATGTTTAGACTAAGGCCTTAATTCAATTAACAACCTCAGAAATATTACGATTCTGCATCCTGCATAGGATTTCAATTCAAATCCCAGCAAATGACATAGATGGATTGATTAATTGAATGATTGATTGATTACCCCCAACACTGACCTAAGGTCAGTTTCACTCCCCTTGTGGTAGGTTAGGATGTGGGGAGGGTAGCATGTTGATCCCACTCTGTGAATAAGATGCAGCTGTGAGAGCTAGATAGACTGAAGCCTAACTACAGTTGGACCAACGACCAAACCAGCTCAGCAATTCTGCTAGCTTAGGCAAGGCCTGATATATGATTTTAGCATTGTCTATTTTATTAAACTCGCTTCAGCTCCTACAGGCTATTGCTAACTTCCAACGGAACATCTGCTCAAGACGCAGCGACTCACCAAAAACCATCCCGATTTTCTCTCTCTCGCTCTCCGTGGTTTCTAACTTGTTTCTCATCTCAAAGAGCTTGTTTAGTTCCCTATTAATTACATACCATACATAGACAGACAATACTGGATAACCGGAACAATAAGTCTGTTTCTTATCTAGAAACAAACTTTATAAACTCACCCCAGAACTTGGGTCTGTTGGTCTTCTGCGTGAGCGCCACAGTACACAGCGCGACGCACAGCAGAGCGAGAACTCCACGAGCCCCCATGGTCTTTTATTCGGTTAAAACTAAACTTTCAAACCCAAAACACCCCCAAACGTCTCCAACCGTCTCCAACCAGCTCCAACCCCAACCTCCGAAATGAACTTCAGAAGATGGATGAAACCGGAGCTCAGTCAATGTTCTAATTCCGTTAGTCCGTTAAAACCCCGAGCCAACACAGGCGCGCAGCAGAGGATCAGCAAATGGAACGCCTCGCAAAGAGGAGGAGGAGGGAGGAAGAAGAGGAGTTGACGCGCCTTCCTCTTCAGAACAAAGCAGATAAATGGCCTGTAAATTTCACACAGTAACTATGCTGTGTTCTAAGTTGCAGAAGTGTCCAATGTCCATGCACATCTACCTAAGATACCACACCATTCTTATAGACCTACATCTGTAGCTTGATGTTGTGACGTCTTTGGTTTGTTTTAGTGTGATCCTGTCAGCCTCTCCCATCGTCTAAGGGACCTTATGGCAAACATCTGAAAAAGGGAGAATCAACTTGTGCTTGATTGTAGTCTTTTTGACAGCCTACCTAGTAAAAATAAATACATTACACATGGTGTAACATCATGTTGTATCACACATTCAGTTTTAGTATGCTATGAAAAACACATGACAAACACTACGGTCCTTTTTTCTATTCATATTTTAGCCAATATTTAATAAAATCTATCGTTCTCTCTCTCGCTCTAGTGTGTGTGTGATTATGTGTGTGTGTGTGTGTGTGTGTGTGTGTGTCCATGAGTGTGTGACTGTGTGTGTGTGTGTGTGTGTGTGTGTGTGTCCATGAGTGTGTGACTGTGTGTGTGTGTGTGTGTGTCCATGAGTGTGTGACTGTGTGTGTGTGTGTGTGTGTCCATGAGTGTGTGACTGTGTGTGTGTGTGTGTGTGTCCATGAGTGTGTGACTGTGTGTGTGTGTGTGTCCATGAGTGTGTGTGTGTGTGTGTGTGTGTGTGTGTCCATGAGTGTGTGACTGTGTGTGTTGCTGAGGGCAAGAGGGAAGAGTTTCCACACATCTGTTTTACTTCAGTGTCATGGAAGAGAGAGAGAGAGAGAGAGAGAGAGAGAGAGGTAGATAGATAGATAGGTACTTTATTGATCCCCCGGGGGGGAATTTTCATAAAGATCCCCCGGGGGGGAAATTTCATAAAGAGAGAGAGAGAGAGAGAGAGGTAGAGAGAGAGAGACAGAGAGAGAGGTAGAGAGAGGTAGAGAGAGAGAGAGAGAGAGAGAGAGAGAGAGAGAGAGAGAGAGAGAGAGAGAGAGAGAGGGAGGGAGAGAGAGGTAGAGAGAGAGGTAGAGAGAGAGAGAGAGAGAGAGAGAGAGGTAGAGCGAGAGGTAGAGAGAGAGAGAGTAGAGAGAGAGAGAGAGAGAGAGAGAGAGAGCGAGAGAGAGAGAGAGAGAGAGAGAAAATAGAGAGAAAAACGCTTCTGTCCTTTTTTCTATTCATATTTTAGCCAATATTTAATCAAATCTATCGTTCTCTCTCTCGCTCTAGTGTGTGTGTGATTATGTGTGTGTGTGTGTGTGTTTGTGTCCATGAGTGTGTGACTGTGTGTGTTGCTGAGGGCAAGAGGGAAGTGTTTCCACACATCTGTTTTACTTCAGTGTCATGGAAGAGAGAGAGAAAGAGAGAGAGAGAGAGAAAGAGAGAGAAAAAAAGAGAGAGAGAGAAAGAAATAGAGGGAGAGGGGTGGGAGAGAGAGAGCATTTGTGACTCCCAGAAAGAGTTAGATTGCCACCTTGTGGTTTTGAAAGGAAGCAAGAGGAGTTGGGAGGTAAAGTCGTGGTCAAATGTTTTGAGAATGACACACGTATTGGTCTCCACAAAGTTTCCTGCTTCAGTGTTCTTAGATCTATATGTCAGTAGTTACTATGGTACACTGAAGTATAATTACAAGTATTCCATAAGTGTCAAAGGCTTTCATTGACAATGACATTCAGTTTATGCAAAGAGTCAATATTTGCAGTGTTGACCCTTCTTTTTCAAGACCTCTGCAATCCGCCCTGGCATGCTGTCAATTACCTTCTGGGCCACATCCTGACTGATGGCAGGCCATTCTTGCATAATCAATGCTTGGAGTTTGTCAGAAGTTGTGGGTTTTTGTTTGTCCACCCGCCTCTTGAGGATCGACCACAAGTTCTCAATGGGATTAAGGTCTAGGGAGTTTACTGGCCATGGACCCAAAATGTCGATGTTTTGTTCCCGAGCCACTTAGTTATCACTTTTGCCTTATGGCAAGGTGCTCCATCATGCTGGAAAAGGCATTGGTCGTCACCAAACTGTTCTTGGATGGTTGGGAGAAGTTGCTCTCGGAGGATGTGTTGGTACCATTCTTTATTCATGGCTGTGTTCTTAGGCAAAATTGTGAGTCAGCCCACTCCCTTGGCTGAGAAGCAACCCCAAACATGAATGAGGATGCTTTACTGTTGGCATGACACAGGACTGATGGCCCAAACAATCGGAAAAGGGATTCATCAGAGAAAATGACTCTACCCCAGTCCTCAGCAGTCCAATCCCTGTACCTTTTGCAGAATATCAGTCTGTCCCTGATGTTTTTCCTGGAGAGAAGTGGCTTCTTTGCTGCCCTTCTTGACACCAGGCCATCCTCCAAAAGTCTTCGCCTCACTGTGCATGCAGATGCACTCACACCTGCCTGCTGCCATTCCTGAGCAAGCTCTGCACTGGTGGTGGCCCGATCCCGCAGCTGAATCAACTTTAGGAGACGGTCCTGGCGCTTGCTGGACTTTCTTGGGCGCCCTGATGCCTTCTTCACAACAATTGAACCTCTCTCCTTGAAGTTCTTGATGATCCGATAAATGGTTGATTTAGGTGCAATCTTACCAGCAGCAAAATCCTTGCCTGTGAAGCCCTTTTTGTGAAAAGCAATGACGACGGCACGTGTTTCCTTGCAGGTAACCATGGTTGACAGAGGAAGAACAATGATTTCAAGCACCAGTGTGTTATTCTGACTCAATCAGCATGACAGAGTGATCTACAGCCTTGTCCTTGTCAACACTCTCAACGAGACAATCACTGACATGATGGCAGCTGGTCATTTTGTGGCAGGGCTGAATTGCAGTGGAAATGTTTTTCATTTTCATGGCAAAGAGGGACTTTGTAATTAATTGCAATTCATCTGATCACTCTTCATGACATTCTGGAATCTATGCAAGTTGCCATCATCAACACTGAGGCAACAAACTTTGTGGAGACCAATATTTGTGTCATTCTCAAAACGTTTGACCAAGACTGTAGAGATGAGTAGAGTAGAGATGAGTAGAGTAGAGATGAGTAGAGTACAGATGAGTAGAGTAGAGATGTGTAGAGTAGAGATGTGTAGAGTAGAGATGAGTAGAGTAGAGATGAGTAGAGTAGAGATGCGTAGAGTAGAGATGAGTAGAGTAGAGTAGATATGAGTAGAGTAGAGATGCGTAGAGTAGAGATGAGTAGAGTAGAGATGAGTAGAGTAGAGATGTGTAGAGTAGAGATGAGTAGAGTAGAGATGCGTAGAGTAGAGATGAGTAGAGTAGAGATGAGTAGAGTAGAGATGAGTAGAGTAGAGTAGAGTAGAGTAGAGATGAGTAGAGTAGAGATGAGTAGAGTAGAGATGAGTAGAGATGAGATGAGTAGAGATGAGATGAGTAGAGTAGAGATGCGTAGAGAAGAGATGAGTAGAGTAGAGATGAGTAGAGATGAGTAGAGTAGAGATGAGTAGAGTAGAGATGAGTAGAGTAGAGATGCGTAGAGTAGAGATGAGTAGAGTAGAGATGAGTAGAGATGAGTAGAGTAGAGATGAGTAGAGTAGAGATGAGTAGAGTAGAGATGAGTAGAGTAGAGATGAGTAGAGATGAGTAGAGATGAGAGGAGTAGAGTAGAGATGAGTAGAGTAGAGATGCGTAGAGTAGAGATGAGTAGAGATGAGTAGAGTAGAGTAGAGATGAGTAGAGTAGAGATGAGTAGAGTAGAGATGCGTAGAGTAGAGATGAGTAGAGTAGAGATGAGTAGAGTAGAGATGAGTAGAGATGAGATGAGTAGAGTAGAGATGAATAGAGATGAGTAGAGTAGAGATGAGTAGAGTAGAGATGAGTAGAGTAGAGATGAGATGAGTAGAGATGAGTAGAGTAGAGATGAGTAGAGTAGAGATGAGTAGAGTATAGATGAGTAGAGTAGAGATGAGATGAGTAGAGTAGAGATGCGTAGAGTAGAGATGAGTAGAGATGAGTAGAGTAGAGATGAGTAGAGTAGAGATGCGTAGAGTAGAGATGAGTAGAGTAGAGATGAGTAGAGATGAGTAGAGTAGAGATGAGTAGAGTAGAGATGCGTAGAGTAGAGATGAGTAGAGTAGAGATGCGTAGAGTAGAGATGAGTAGAGTAGAGATGCGTAGAGTAGAGATGCGTAGAGTAGAGATGCGTAGAGTAGAGATGCGTAGAGTAGAGATGAGTAGAGTAGAGATGAGTAGAGTAGAGATGCGTAGAGTAGAGATGCGTAGAGTAGAGATGAGTAGAGTAGAGATGAGTAGAGTAGAGATGCGTAGAGTAGAGATGCGTAGAGTAGAGATGAGTAGAGTAGAGATGAGTAGAGTAGAGATGCGTAGAGTAGAGATGCGTAGAGTAGAGATGCGTAGAGTAGAGATGCGTAGAGTAGAGATGCGTAGAGTAGAGATGAGTAGAGTAGAGATGCGTAGAGTAGAGATGCGTAGAGTAGAGATGCGTAGAGTAGAGATGAGTACAGTAGAGATGCGTAGAGTAGAGATGAGTAGAGTAGAGATGAGTAGAGTAGAGATGAGTAGAGTAGAGATGAGTAGAGTAGAGATGAGTAGAGTAGAGATGAGTAGAGTAGAGATGCGTAGAGTAGAGATGCGTAGAGTAGAGATGCGTAGAGTAGAGATGCGTAGAGTAGAGATGAGTAGAGTAGAGATGCGTAGAGTAGAGATGCGTAGAGTAGAGATGCGTAGAGTGCTGTATGTGTGTCACGTGTTGTTGGAATGAGAGACCAAGGCACAGCGCAGTAATAGTTTGACATTTTAATTAAAACATGTATAACACAACTCAATGACGAACTAATTCACAGAACAATGAATACAACAAACGTGCCACTTCCTGTCACCGTAACTACTAACAACCCAGGTGTGGAACAGACAAACCTATGTAGGATCCCTAATTAGAGACGATGCACTGCAGCTGCCTCTAATTAGAACACAAACCACCACCAGAAACAGAAAGAATAGAAACTGTCAGACTCTGACCATGGTTACATAGAGAAGCAAATAGGTTTCTCTATGGCCAGAGCCTGACAATGTGTTAGTGTGTTAGTGTGTTAGTGTGTGTGTGTCTGTGTGTGTGTGTGTGTGTGTGTGTGTGTGTGTGTGTGTGTGTGTGTGTGTGTGTGTGTGTGAGTGTTTTGTGTGTGTGTGTGTGTGTGTGTTAGTGTGTGTTAGTGTGTGTGTGTGTTAGTGTGTGTGTGTGTGTGTGTGTGTGTGTGTTAGTGTGTGTGTGTGTGTGTGTGTGTGTGTGTTAGTGTGTGTTAGTGTGTGTGTGTGTTAGTGTGTGTGTGTGTGTGTATGTGTGTGTTAGTGTGTGTGTGTGTGTGTGTGTGTGTGTGTGTGTGTGTGTGTTAGTGTGTGTTAGTGTCATTCACAAAGTGATGATGAGAAGCCTTTATTGATTAAAACACAGTGAAGAAAACATTAAGGACATCTTTCCATGACGTAGACTGACCAGCTGAAAGCTTAATGCCAGGTTAATCACTTGTTAAATCCATTTCAATCAGTGTAGATGAAGGGGAGGAGACTGGTTCAATCAGTGTAGATGAAGGGGAGGAGACTGGTTCAATCAGTGTAGATGAAGGGGAGGAGACTGGTTCAATCAGTGTAGATGAAGGGGAGGAGACTGGTTCAATCAGTGTAGATGAAGGGGAGGAGACTGGTTCAATCAGTGTAGATGAAGGAGAGGAGACAGGTTCTATCAGTGTAGATGAAGGGGAGGAGACTGGTTCAATCAGTGTAGATGAAGGGGAGGAGACAGGTTATTCAGAGGGTGAATGGGCAAGACAAAAGATGCCTTTGAACGAGGTATGGTAGCAGGTGCCAGGCGCACCGGTTTGTATCAAGAACTGCAACGCTGCTGGGTTTTTCACACTCAACAGTTTCCCGTGTGTATCAAGAATGGTCCACCACCCAAAAGACAGACAACTGTGGGAAGCATTGGAGTCAACATGGACCAGCATCCCTGTGAAACGCTTTGACACCTTGTAGAACCATGGGGTTCCTAATGTTTGGTAACTCAGTACATGAACACAGAACAGCTTCAATATAGTAACTGCGTTATAAAGACTATAAAATCAAAAGTACATCCCATCAGAGACACTGGATTGGCAGAGAAACAGCTGATCAGAGTAGAGAGGGAGGAGTCTTCTACAACTTACTGGACAACATCAATGTTCAGATGACAGCCAGGTTAGATTTTTTCAGTTAAGTCAGTTAAGAACAAATTCTTATTTACAATGATGGCCTACCTACAGGGTCAGCCCATGTAGCAAATTAGATTAAGTGCCTTGCTCAAGGACACATCGACTCTGCTCAGGTATTCATACTGGCCCAACGCTCTAACCACTAGGCTACCTGCCGCCCTTAGTGGACTGCAAAAAATTGAAACAATGTCGAAAAAGTTAGTCAAAATATACCAAGTACTTCATTTTTCATTACACCTAAAGGGATACTGGAGTCTGGTGGATACCATTTTTATGTCTCTGCATGCAGTTTGAAGGAAGTTGCTAACTAGCACTAGCGCAATTGCTAACTAGCATTAGCGCAATTACTGGATGTCTATGGGTATCTGCTAGCATGCATTAGAGCAATGACTGGAAGTTTATGGGTATCTGCTAGCACGCATTAACGCAATTACTGGAAGTCTATGGGTATCTACTAGCATGCTATCAGATACCCATAGACTTACAGTCATTGCACTAAATCTAGTTAGCATTGGCTCGTGAAACTACCTTCTAACTTCCTTCATACTGGACATAGAGACATAAAAATTGTATCCCTTAAAGGCTGATCTTGTGAGATTTTACAGTTCATAAATGGTACGAGACAAATCACCTGGAGCTCCTCAGCTTTTTGTTCCAGCATGACCTGACAGAGACAATTCCTAACCGGCCTCAGAGCTCCCCGCACGTCCCCTGACTCCTAGCTCCAAAATGTGAAGGTCGAGATAAGAGGATTTGAATATCTTGAAACAAAGGGACCAGCGAAGCTAGTTAGCAACGGCGTTGATCCAATAAATGTTTTTATTTTTCGAAAGCTTGTGCAGGTAAATATGACTTGTCCTAACCTGGGTTGGATCTTTAACCTGACTCCCTCTTTACTCCCCTGACTCCCCCCATAATTCCCCCCGACTCCCCCTTGTCTCTCTCCAATCACAGAGTGATCATTGGCTGAGCATTCTCTTCCATGTGGTTGACCAGTTGGCTAGTGTCCACCGTGCCGGGGTCGACCATATCGACCTCGCTGACAGGCTCCGTGTAGAGGGGGTTGTCGAAGGCTCTCCGGCCTGCGCTGAAGACCATGTGTTTGGTGAAGGAGGGCAGGGGATGGCCGGTCTTCTTGTAGAGCATTAAGGCTGTGAGGCCCATCAGACACATGGCAGCCAGCACCACCACCACTACCAGGCCTGAATACACACGCCTCTGACCTGCCTTCAGAGACACTGCAGGGTCACAGTGATAAATATTACAGTTATGATTGGTTGACTGAAATGACTGATTGGTTGATTGGTTAATTAACTGAGTGATTAAATGACTGAGTTATTAATTGACTGCACTGCGTGGTAATCAACTGATTCATTCATTCATTGATTGACTGATTGATTGATTAGTTGATTGAAGGATGGATGATTGGTTGACGCAGTGGAGGATTTAGGTATGGGGGTGTTCACCCAGGGCGACATACAAGCTACAACCGCCACTAGGTTGACGGATGGATGATGGGTGGGTGGGTGGGTGGGTGGGTGGGTGGGTTGGTTGGTTGGTTGGTTGATTGATTCATTCATTCATTCATTTATTCATAACTCACCATGTGTTGGTGATGTTTCTTGTAGAACTGGAGGTGGAAAAGAAAGGATTATTAAGAAGGTAAGATAGATAGATAGATAGATAGATAGATAGATAGATAGATAGATAGATAGATAGATAGATAGATAGATAGATAGATAGATAGATAGATAGATAGATAGATAGATAGATAGATAGATAGATAGATAGATAGATAGATAGATAGATAGATAGATAGATAGATAGATAGATAGATAGATAGATAGATAGATAGATAGATAGATAGATAGATAGATAGATAGATAGATAGATAGATAGATAGATAGATAGATAGATAGATAGATAGATAGATAGATAGATAGATAGATAGATAGATAGATAGATAGATAGATAGATAGATAGATAGATAGATAGATAGATAGATAGATAGATAGATAGATAGATAGATAGATAGATAGATAGATAGATAGATAGATAGATAGATAGATAGATAGATAGATAGATAGATAGATAGATAGATAGATAGATAGATAGATAGATAGATAGATAGATAGATAGATAGATAGATAGATAGATAGATATATAGATAGATAGATAGATAGATAGATAGATAGATAGATAGATAGATAGATAGTGCAAAAAAGCTATAAAAAGACTTTGCATAGTATGGGTGGTTGGCTGAATATGTACACTATACATTGGTGGATGTTGGATGGTTAACTATACTATACAGGTCGATGGCAGAGAAATACTTCAATAGCTAAAAATGCATATGATATACCTCTGAATGGTCTGTCTCACCCTCGTCTTTCTTATAGATGTATGTTCTGTCTCACCCTCGTCTTTCTTATAGATGTATGGTCTGTCTCACCTTTGGGCTTCTTATAGATGTATGGTCTGTCTCACCCTCGTCTTTCTTATAGATGTATGGTCTGTCTCACCCTCGTCTTTCTTATAGATGTATGGTCTGTCTCACCCTCGTCTTTCTTATAGATGTATGTTCTGTCTCACCCTCGTCTTTCTTACAGATGTATGGTTTGTTTCACCCTTGTCTTTCATATAGATGTATGGTCTGTCTCACCCTCGTCTTTCTTATAGATGTATGGTCTGTCTCACCCTCGTCTTTCTTATAGATATATGGTCAGTCTCACCTTTGGGCTTCTTATAGATGTATGGTCTGTCTCACCCTCCTCTTTCTTATAGATGTATGGTCTGTCTCACCTTTGGGCTTCTTATAGATGTATGGTCTGTCTCACCTTTGGGCTTCTTACAGATGTATGGTCTGTCTCACCTTTGGGCTTCTTACAGATGTATGGTCTGTCATTCCATTTGGCGGCAGTGCTCCAAGTCCCATCGGAGGAAAACATCTCTCCATATTTGTTATAGGAAGACTCCAAGGGCTGTCCCTCTGCCCAGTTAGGGTAGTCCAGCAATGTTCTGTCCAGCCACTGCCACTGACCTGCAACACGATATGTTGTTAGTCATGTAGTTACCTACAATCTTACAAAAAAGGTTCAATC
This sequence comes from Thymallus thymallus, assembly GCA_023634145.1. Classification (NCBI taxonomy): domain Eukaryota; kingdom Metazoa; phylum Chordata; class Actinopteri; order Salmoniformes; family Salmonidae; genus Thymallus; species Thymallus thymallus. The sequence continues at coordinate 871,213 of CM042383.1, forward strand.
TAAAACCTAAAAGGGTTCTCCGGCTATGCACATTGGAGAACCCTTTGAATAACCCTTCTTGGTTCCAGGTAGGGTTCTACATGGAACCCAAAAGGGTTCTAACTGGTCCTTCAAAGGGTTCTCCCATGGGGACAGCCAATGAACCATTTTGGATTTTTTTACAGTTCTATCCAGGAGTAGTTACAGTGGGGAGAACAAGTATTTGATACACTGCCGATTTTGCAGGTTTTCCTACTTACAAAGCATGTAGAGGTCTGTAATTTTTATCATAGGTACACTTCAACTGTGAGTGACGGAATCTAAAACAAAAATCCAGAAAATCACATTGTATGATTTTTAAATAATTCATTTGCATTTTATTGCATGACATAAGTATTTGATCACCTACCAACCAGTAAGAATTCCGGCTCTCACAGACCTGTTAGTTTTTCTTTAAGAAGCCCTCCTGTTCTCCACTCATTACCTGTATTAACTGCACCTGTTTGAACTTGTTACCTGTATAAAAGACACCTGTCCACACACTCAATCAAACAGACTCCAACCTCCACAATGGCCAAGACCAGAGAGCTGTGTAAGGACATCAGGGATAAAATTGTAGACCTGCACAAGGCTGGGATGGGCTACAGGACAATAGGCAAGCAGCTTGGTGAGAAGGCAACAACTGTTGGCGCAATTATTTGAAAATGGAAGAAGTTCAAGATGACGGTCAATCTCCCTCGGTCTGGGGCACCATGCAAGATCTCACCTCGTGGGGCATCAATGATCATGAGGAAGGTGAGGGATCAGCCCAGAACTACACGGCAGGACCTGGTCAATGACCTGAAGAGAGCTGGGACAACAGTCTCAAAGAAAACCATTAGTAACACACTACGCCGTCATGGATTAAAATCCTGCAGCGCACGCAAGGTCCCCCTGCTCAAGCCAGCGCATGTCCAGGCCCGTCTGAAGTTTGCCAATGACCATCTGAGGAGGAATGGGAGAAGGTCATGTGGTCTGATGAGACAAAAATAGAGCTTTTTGGTCTAAACTCCACTCGCCGTGTTTGGAGGAAGAAGAAGGATGAGTACAACCCCAAGAACACCATCCCAACCGTGAAGCATGGAGGTGGAAACATCATTCTTTGGGGATGCTTTTCTGCAAAGGGGACAGGACGACTGCACCGTATTGAGGGGAGGATGGATGGGGCCATGTATCGCGAGATCTTGGCCAACAACCTCCTTCCCTCAGTAAGAGCATTGAAGATGGGTCGTGGCTGGGTCTTCCAGCATGACAACGACCCGAAACACACAGCCAGGGCAACTAAGGAGTGGCTCCGTAAGAAGCATCTCAAGGTCCTGGAGTGGCCTAGCCAGTCTCCAGACCTGAACCCAATAGGAAATCTTTGGAGGGAGCTGAAAGTCCGTATTGCCTAGAGACAGCCTCGAAACCTGAAGGATCTGGAGAAGGTCTGTATGGAGGAGTGGGCCAAAATCCCTGCTGCAGTGTGTGCAAACCTGGTCAAGAACTACAGGAAACATATGATCTCTGTAATTGCAAACAAAGGTTTCTGTACCAAATATTAAGTTCTGCTTTTCTGATGTATCAAATACTTATGTCATGCAAAAAAAATGCTAATTAATTACTTAAAAATCATACAATGTGATTTTCTGGATTTTTTTTTGATTCCGTCACTCACAGTTGAAGAGTACCTATGATAAAAATTACAGACTTCTACATGCTTTGTAATTAGGAAAACCTGCAAAATCGGCAGTGTATCAAATACTTGTTCTCCCCACTGTAACTAAGTGTGTTTTGGACAGGCCAACAGAAGGACTGGTAGTTAACTAAGTGTGTTTTGGACAGGCCAACAGAAGGACTGGTAGTTACCTAGGTGTGTTCTGGACAGGCCAACAGAAAGACTGGTAGTTACCTAGGTGTGTTTTGGACAGGCCAATCTAGAAGGATTGATAGTTACCTAGGTGTGTTCTGTACAGGCCTATCCAGAAGGAATGATAGTTACCTAGGTGTGTTCTGTACAGGCCTATCCAGAAGGATTGATAGTTACCTAGGTGTGTTCTGTACAGGCCTATCTAGAAGGATTGATAGTTACCTAGGTGTGTTCTGTACAGGCCTATCCAGAAGGATTGATAGTTACCTAGGTGTGTTCTGTACAGGCCTATCCAGAAGGATTGATAGTTACCTAGGTGTGTTCTGTACAGGCCTATCCAGAAGGATTGATAGTTACCTAGGTGTGTTCTGTACAGGCCTATCTAGAAGGATTGATAGTTACCTAGGTGTGTTCTGTACAGGCCTATCTAGAAGGCTTGATAGTTACCTAGGTGTGTTCTGTACAGGCCTATCTAGAAGGATTTATAGTTACCTAGGTGTGTTCTGTACAGGCCTATCCAGAAGGATTGATAGTTACCTAGGTGTGTTCTGTACAGGCCTATCCAGAAGGATTGATAGTTACCTAGGTGTGTTCTGTACAGGCCTATCCAGAAGGAAGAGAGGCTGTCTTTCATCAACTCCAGGTTGGTTTTTATGAAGCCGAGTTCTGCAGGGTCCTGGATGCTCACCAGAGACGCCCCTACACACGCAATGTTCTTATTAATGCTTCTCCACTGACCTTCATTATTGTATGTTCTGTCCAAAGAAGTTCATGGAATACTGGAACCCTGAAGTGTTTACTAGTTCACTCCCCCCAATTTAAAAGCATTGGATTGGTGTAGCAGCCTGTGTCCTATCACATTTCTTACCCAATCCAGTAAACAAGTTCACACTTGGAGAAGGGGAGAGAACGGGAGATGGGTCCTGTCCAAAATCACACAATTGTATAATTGCACCCTGTAGAGGGCCTTGGTCAAAAGTAGTGCACTATGTAGGGAATAGTGTAGGGGCCACTATGTACTGTGCCCTTGTCTCCTCTCTCACCTCCTATGTAGGGAATAGTGTAGGGGCCACTATGTACTGTGCCCTTGTCTCCTCTCTCTCCTCCTAAGTAGGGAATAGTGTAGGGGCCACTATGTACTGTGCCCTTGTCTCCTCTCTCTCCTCCTAAGTAGGGAATAGTGTAGGGGCCACTATGTACTATGCCCTTGTCTCCTCTCTCTCCTCCCAAGTCAACTTATCACAAATCATGGGTCTACAATATAGCCACATCTTTTGACACACCCTTGGTTTTGAGGTTCTTACCTTTGTGTATACAGCTCATGGACGCTTCGGCCCACTTCTTGTTGTTAATGACGAAGCTGTAGCAGTGCCCTCTGAAGGGCAGCCAGGACCAGTGGCTGTCCCAATCACTGATCCCCTCCTCCTCCTGGATACACTCCCCGGGGTACTGGGACGAGGCCGTGGGCGGGACAGCTGTGGGGGGAACCAACCAATAGGATTACAGCACTACACAGGGATCCACCAATAGGACCTCCTCTCTGGGAGGAACTAGCCAATAGGATTACGGCACTGCACAGTGATCTAACAATAGGATCCTTCCCTCACTGCTGCTTACACACACTGGGGAAGGTGACTGTCTCACCTGGTGACTACTAACACACTGGGGTAGGTGACTGTCTCACCTGGTGACTCCCAACACACTGGGGTAGGTGACTGTCTCACCTGGGGATTGCTTACACACACTGGGGTAGGTGACTGTCTCACCTGGTGACTACTAACACACTGGGATAGGTGACTGTCTCACCTGGTGACTACTAACACACTGGGATAGGTGACTGTCTCACCTGGTGACTACCAACACACTGGGGTAGGTGACTGTCTCACCTGGTGACTCCCAACACACTGGTATAGGTGACTGTCTCACCTGGTGACTACTAACACACTGGGATAGGTGACTGTCTCACCTGGTGACTACCAACACACTGGGGTAGGTGACTGTCTCACCTGGTGACTCCCAACACACTGGGGTAGGTGACTGTCTCACCTGGTGACTACCAACACACTGGGGTAGGTGACTGTCTCACCTGGGGATTGCTTACACACACTGGGGTAGGTGTGGTTACAAAGGGCTGTCTTCCAGGTGCCTTCCATATCCAGGTAGACACAGGGCCGGTCTCTGCTGGGCTCGTGTTGGGCCCACCGGGATTGGCCCAGGGGCCAGCCGTCCATCCACCTGAAGTAGCCTTGCGTCTGAAAAAAAAAGCTGAAAGTCAGTTGGTTAAGCATAGCGCTTCCAACTTCAGGATCGTGGGTTTGATTCCCGCTGGGGCCACCCATACAAAAATGTATTCACGCATGACTGTAAGTATTTTTGGATAATATTGCATATATTATATTTCCTCAGAATCTGAAAACGTAATGTTAGATAATGCCTGGGCTTTATCTCAGAGCAAAGTAATGTTAGCTCCTTAGATAATGCCTAGGCTTTATCTCAGAGCAAAGTAATGTTAGCTCCTTAGATAATGCCTAGGCTTCATCTCAGAGTAACGTAATGTTAGCTTCTTAGATAATGCCTAGGCTTCATCTCAGAGCAAAGTAATGTTAGATCCTTAGATAATGTCTAATTTTTATCTCAGAGGGTTAACACAGTTTTGTGGTATGGTGCTGCAGACGACAGTGTGGTTCAAACCCAGTCGGTCACACTATCTAGCAGTGGGGAGAAAGGTACCAATAACCTGCCTATTCTGATGGGGAGTCTGTTGCACCTGAAGAGACAGCTAGTACTGTACCTCATTCCTATTAAGTCCAATCCACAGTGGTGTCTGCAGGTTCAGAGCCTGCAGATCCAGGTAGGCTATTGACAGTTTATCCAGGGTGCTAGCCAGCTGGCCCTCCTCTGCCTCACACTGCATCCGGGCCTCAGGCCATGTCCGGTTCTGGGGCAGCACCTTGTAGGAGTCGTTGGCCAGCTTCACCCAGCCTCTAGGTAACACTGTCGGGGCCGGGACTGGGATGCCTGAGTCTAGGAGGGCAGAGCAACAGTTAGTCACATCACAAATCAGAGAGCTGAGGATGGAGACAAGAAGAAGGAGGAGGGGAGAGAAAGAAGAGGAGGAAGAGGAGGAGGAAGAGGAGGAGGAAGAGGAGGAGAGAGAAAGGAGAGGAGGGGAGAGAAAGAAGAGGAGGAAGAGGAGGAGGAAGAGAGAGAAAGAGGAAGAGGAGGAGAGAAAGAAAGAAGAGGAGGAGGAGGAGGAAAAGGAAGAAGAAGAGAAGGAAGAGGAAGAGAAAGAGGAGGAGGAGGAAGAGGAGGAAGAAGAAGAAGGATTTGGAGGAAGAGGAGGAAGAGGAAGAAGTGGAGGAAGAGGAGGAAGAAGAGAAGGAAGAGGAGGAGAGAGATAGATGAGAAAGTAAAAGAATGTCTTTGCTCACCAACTTTGCGCTGACAGATGAAGCCGTTTGTGTCGTTGCAGGCTCTTTTCTGCCATTTCCCCAAGACGGAAGAAGAACTGGCCATCACAAAACACTGTGGCAAAGATGATCAATGCCAAAAACATTCACAGACTTCATTCTCTCATATAGTAGTCATACATTATTAATATATTATTAATATTATTATTATTATTATTATTGTTATATCAGATTTATTGTGTGTAATTCTCATTTTGAATGGTGATAGTTAGTTTAAATGGATCTTACCTGACTAGACTCATAGAGAAACTAGAGTTAGAAAACAAAATGGTAAACATTAGTGGTATTTATTAAGACTTTGTTCTAGAGATAAAATAAACAAACTAAACGCTGGGGATTTAGTCAATGTGTTTCACTATAGTATATAAACAGTAGGCCTGTCGGTGGGTGTGGTGTGTGGGTGTGTGGTGTGTGGTGTGTGGTGTGGGTGTGTGGTGTGTGGTGTGTGGTGTGGGTGTGTGGTGTGTGGTGTGTGGTGTGTGGTGTGGGTAGGTGGTGTGTGGTGTGTGGTGTGTGGTGTGTGGTGTGGGTGTGTGGTGTGTGGTGTGTGGTGTGGGTGTGTGGTGTGGGTGTGTGGTGTGGGTATGTGGTGTGGGTGTGTGGTGTGTGGTGTGTGGTGTGGGTGTGTGGTGTGTGGTGTGTGGTGTGTTTGTGGGTGTGGGTGTGGGTGTGTGGTGTGGGTGTGGGTGTGTGGTGTGTGTATATCTGTGTTTGTGGGTGTGGGTGTGTGGTGTGGGTGTGGGTGTGTGGTGTGTGGTGTGTTTGTGGGTGTGGGGTGTGTGTATATCTGTGTTTGTGGGTGTGGGTGTGTGGTGTGTGGTGTGTTTGTGGGTTTGTGGTGTGTGTATATCTGTGTTTGTGGGTGTGGGTGTGTGGTGTGTTTGTGAGTGTGTGGGTGTGTGGTGTGTTTGTGGGTGTGTGGTGTGTTTGTGGGTGTGTGGTGTGTGTATATCTGTGTTTGTGGGTGTGGGTGTGTGGTGTGTGGTGTGTTTGTGGGTGTGTGGTGTGTGTATATCTGTGTTTGTGGGTGTGGGTGTGTGGTGTGTTTGTGAGTGTGTGGGTGTGTGGTGTGTTTGTGGGTGTGTGGTGTGTGTCCTTGGCATTCTGGTGTGTTCTTGGCATTCTGGTGTGTTCTTGCAATTATGTACTCTCACTGAGGTGGGTTTACCATATGTCTTTTGATCCCCCCCAGTCCCTGCCAGTGACAAGCATACCCATAACCTGATGCTGCCACCACAATACTCAGAAATACAAAGGATCAACAACATTTCATTCACTTTACTTTACTGACCTGTATGACAAAGTGAAAAGAAGGAAGCCTATTTTAAAGAATCTTCTCCAAATCATCCAGTCATACATTATTAATATATTATTAATATTATTATTATTATTGTTATATCAGATTTATTGTGTGTAATTCTCATTTTGAATGGTGATAGTTAGTTTAAATGGATCTTACCTCACTAGACTCAGAGAAAAACATCTAGAGTTAGAAAACAAAATGGTAAACATTAGTGGTATTTATTAAGACTTTGTTCTAGAGATAAAATAAGCAAACTAAACGCTGGGGATTTAGTCAATGTGTTTCACTATAGTATATAAACAGTAGGCCTGTCGGTGGGTGTGGTGTGGGTGTGTTTGTGGGTGTGGGGGTGTGTGGTGTGTTTGTGGGTGTGGGGGTGTGTGGTGTGTTTGTGGGTGTGTGGTGTGTGTATATCTGTGTTTGTGTGTGTGTGGGTGTTTGTGAGTGTGTGGGTGTGTGGTGTGTTTGTGGGTGTGGGTGTGTGGTGTGTTTGTGGGTGTGTGGTGTTTTTGTGGGTGTGTGGTGTTTTTGTGGGTATGTGGTGTGTTTGTGGCTGTGTGGTGTTTTTGTGGGTGTGTGGTGTGTTTGTGGGTGTGTGGTGTTTTTGTGGGTGTGTGGTGTGTTTGTGGGTGTCAGTGTGTTTGTGGGTGTGTGGTGTGTTTGTGGGTGTCAGTGTGTTTGTGGGTGTCAGTGTGTTTGTGGGTGTGTGGTGTGTTTGTGGGTGTCAGTGTGTTTGTGGGTGTGTGGTGTGTTTGTGGGTGTGTGGGTGTGTTTATGGGTGTGCATATCTGTGTTTGTGTATAAATGTGTGTATACAATACGTGTAGTATACAGTCGCTAGTGAAAGTCTACACACCCCTTGCACAGTCTTCACATATTGCTGCCTTAAAATTACATCTAAAAGGGATTAAATTAGATAAAGAAAAATGACTAAGAACTATAAAATGAGGTTGAATTGATTGTGTGTGTCTTCACACCCCAGAGTTAATACTTGGTGGAAGCACCTTTGGCCGCCATTACAGCTGTGAATCATTTTGAATAAGATTCTACCAGCCTTACACAACTCTTAGGACAACATATATCCATTGTTTTTGTCAAAACTGTTCAAACTCAGTAAATGTGGTTGAGAATTTTTGATGGAGAGCAATATTTTTTAGGCAGATTTAAGTCTGGACTGAAACTGGACCATTCAGGAGCACTCCACACCTCTTGGGAAGCCATTCTGGTGTGTCCTTGGCATTCTGGTGTGTCCTTGGCATTCTGGTGTGTCCTTGGCATTCTGGTGTGTCCTTGGCATTCTGGTGTGTTCTTGGCATTCTGGTGTGTTCTTGTAATTATGTACTGTTACTGAGGTGGGTTTACCATATGTCTTTTGATCCCCCCCAGTCCCTGCCAGTGACAAGCATACCCATAACCTGATGCTGCCACCACAATACTCAGAAATACAAAGGATCAACAACATTTCATTCACTTTACTTTACTGACCTGTATGACAAAGTGAAAAGAAGGAAGCCTATTTTAAAGAATCTTCTCCAAATCATCCATTATGTTTGCAACAAGGTCATTAAGCAATACTGAAGACAACAAGATAAACACATCATGTTCATAATGCCACACAGAGTTCCAGGCTCAAAGTAAACCAACACATCATGTCCATAATGCCACACAGTGTTCCAGGCTCAAAGTAAACCAACACATCATGTCCATAATGCCACACAGTGTTCCAGGCTCAAAGTAAACCAACACATCATGTCCATAATGCCACACAGTGTTCCAGGCTCAAAGTAAACCAACACATCATGTCCATAATGCCACACAGTGTTCCAGGCTCAAAGTAAACCAACACATCATGTCCATAATGCCACACAGTGTTCCAGGCTCAAAGTAAACCAACACATCATGTCCATAATGCCACACAGTGTTCCAGGCTCAAAGTAAACCAACACATCATGTCCATAATGCCACACAGTGTTCCAGGCTCAAAGTAAACCAACACATCATGTCCATAATGCCACACAGTGTTCCAGGCTCAAAGTAAACCAACACATCATGTCCATAATGCCACACAGTGTCCCAGGCTCAAAGTAAACCAACACATCATGTCCATAATGCCACACAGTGTTCCAGGCTCAAAGTAAACCAACACATCATGTCCATAATGCCACACAGTGTTCCAGGCTCAAAGTAAACCAACACATCATGTCCATAATGCCACACAGTGTTCCAGGCTCAAAGTAAACCAACACATCATGTCCATAATGCCACACAGTGTTCCAGGCTCAAAGTAAACTAACACATTATGTCCATAATGCCACACAGTGTTCCAGGCTCAAAGTAAACTAACACATCATGTCCATAATGCCACACAGTGTTCCAGGCTCAAAGTAAACCAACACATCATGTCCATAATGCCACACAGTGTTCCAGGCTCAAAGTAAACCAACACATCATGTCCATAATGCCACACAGTGTTCCAGGCTCAAAGTAAACCAACACATCATGTCCATAATGCCACACAGTGTTCCAGGCTCAAAGTAAACCAACACATCATGTCCATAATGCCACACAGTGTTCCAGGCTCAAAGTAAACCAACACATCATGTCCATAATGCCACACAGTGTTCCAGGCTCAAAGTAAACCAACACATCATGTCCATAATGCCACACAGTGTTCCAGGCTCAAAGTAAACCAACACATCATGTCCATAATGCCACACAGTGTTCCAGGCTCAAAGTAAACCAACACATCATGTCCATAATGCCACACAGTGTTCCAGGCTCAAAGTAAACCAACACATCATGTCCATAATGCCACACAGTGTTCCAGGCTCAAAGTAAACCAACACATCATGTCCATAATGCCACACAGTGTTCCAGGCTCAAAGTAAACCAACACATCATGTCCATAATGCCACACAGTGTTCCAGGCTCAAAGTAAACCAACACATCATGCAATAGAATCCTTCTCCAATGAGCTCTGCCTACAAGACAATCTCTTGCACAGTTTTGCATAATAAGTCTTGCATAGTTTGTTTTGTTTCGGTATGTTGCATTTAAATAGTCTAACATTGTGTTGATTCGATCATAATTCCCACATTAAACGTTGATAGTGTTAACTAAACGGGGAAAACTCTAGAAAGGTGCGTGATGTTCAGTCTCGTGCTTCTCTGCAGCTTAGAGGGAACATTGATTACGTCTATGTGAATGTTTTTATGTGTAAAGGAGTAGATGTCTGCTTTTCAACCTGCCCTAGACCAGCTGTGGTATACTGGCCATGTACCACAACCCTCAGGCCTCATTGCTTAGGTAAATGTGTGTAAACATGCATACCATATTAAGTTCCCAGTTGAAGTATTTGACTGCCTGGCCATCGGTCCAAAAAAACCTGTCGTCCCGGTTTAAGTTACTCAGTCCAATCCACAGGTCAGTAGCACCAGAAGCCATCTGAGTCGTCAGAAACACTGCAACCAGAGAGGTAGATAGAGGTATCATCTTTATATCTGTGCCATTATAGAGTCTGTGACAGCATGGGTAGCGCCATTGAGGCTACAACCCATAGCCATGTCCAATAACAATGTCCATGTAAAATAACAACAACAATGTCCATGATATTACAGCTTTTATAAACTGGGTGTTTCCAGCCCTGAATGCTGATTGGCTGACAGCCGTATTGTTTTTACTGCTCTAAATACTTTAGTAACCAGTTTATAACAGCAATAAGACTTCTCTGGGTTTGTGGTATATGGCCAATATAGACCAGCCCTATACCACACCTCCTCTGGCTTTATTGCTTAAATATCCTCTCTCTATGGACAGCACCATGAAGGGTTATCTTCATTTTAAAGTAGTACATTTTCAACTTCATTTACAAACCATAGGCAACCCAATTTGAAGAAGACAATGCTCCGATAGATAGATAGATAGATAGATAGATAGATAGATAGATAGATAGATAGATAGATAGATAGATAGATAGATAGATAGATAGATAGATAGATAGATAGATAGATAGATAGATAGATAGATAGATAGATAGATAGATAGATAGATAGATAGATAGATAGATAAACCTGAACTGTTATAGTTCAACTGTTGCAAAAAAACCTCAAGAAAAATAGACAAAAACAACAATTAACACATGAACAATGGCAGCTGCTTAACAGGTGACCAGCAGGGCGGCGCCAACCAAAAAATCAATCATTGACTGATCGCTCTCAACCCAAAGAAATCCCCACCCAGTTGGCTACTTTAAAATGGTCTCTATGACTACAACCCACAGGAGAGAGAGTTGGTCAGAAGTGAACAGGTTGGATCAACACTGACTAACCAACATTTGGCTGTTAGTTTATGTGATGGTACTGTCATTTCCGTCTGTAAAACACGGTGCTACTGACGTTTATAGTAGTATCCATGGACTGTTTATATGTATGACGTTTATAGTAGTATCCATGGACTGTTTATATCCATAGGCTGGCAGGTAGCCTAGCGGTTAGAGCGTTGGGCCAGTAACCGAAAGGTTGCTGGTTCGAATACCTGAGCTGACAAGGTGAAAAACCTGTCAATGTGTCCTTGAGCAAGGCACTTAACCCTACTTTGCTCCAGGGGCTGAACCCTGTAGGCTGTCATTGTAGGCAGTCTGCCTCTGATCTGGCAGACTGTAAATGATGTCTGAGAGATGGAGTGTTCCTCCTGGCTATCTGTACATTTAAAAAGAAACAAGAAAATGGTGCCGTCTGGTTTGCTTAATAAAAGTAATTTCAAATGATTTATACTTTTACTTTTGATACTTAAGTATATTTAAAACCAAATACTTTTAGACTTTTACTCCAGTAGTATTTTACTGGGTGACTTTCACTTTTACTAGAGTCATGTTCTATTAAGGTATCTTTACTTTTACAATTGAGTACTTTTCCACCACTGATTTTAAAAAGTATTTTGTATGTTTTAGGTGAAAGGTGAAAGACTGATGAAAGAGATCCAGTGGTCCGAATTGAAACCCGCGGTTCAGTGGTACATCGTACATGTGCTCCAGAGGCAGCGTCTTAGACTGCTAAACCACCCCACAGATGAGGAGTCATTTTAACAGCTTAAAATCATCTCACCAACCTTGCTCCTGCCTATTGGTGATGGACGCCAGGTTTGCTCCCATGGATTGGCAGAACGATCTGGCCTCAAGCCAGGTACTAGGTACCCGGTATCCAATCAGTTTGTAGCACTATAAACAAATCAATAAGCAATAAATCAAGTTGATTAATTGATTGATTGATTCAAGTTGATTGATTATATGCAAACACTTTGAGTTACACTTTCATTCTTAAAGCCTATAGTAAAACTGTATCGTCTGCTGTAAAACTGTATCGTCTGCTGTAAAACTGTATCGTCTGCTGTAAAACTCTATCGTCTGCTGTAAAACTGTATCGTCTGCTGTAAAACTGTATTGCCTGTTGTAAAACTGTATTGTCTGCTGTAAAACTGTATTGTCTGCTGTAAAACCGTATTGCCTGTTGTAAAACTGTATTGTCTGCTGTAAAACTGTATTGCCTGTTGTAAAACTGTGTAGCCTGTTGTAAAACTGTGTAGCCTGTTATTATTATTATTATTATTATAACACTCTTCCTGAGTGACATTTAATCTCTGACCTTAGACTGGTTGTCAGGCTCTGGCCATAGAGAAACCTATTTGCTTCTCTATGTAGCTATGGTCAGAGTCTGACAGTTTCTATTCTTTCTGTTTCTGTGTGGGTTTTGGGTTGGATCCCTAATTAGAGGCAGCTGCAGTGCATCGTCTCTAATTAGGGATCCTATATGTGTCTGTCTGTCCTTCACCTTGGTGTGGGTCGTTGTTCCTCCCGTCACGGTGACAGGAAGTGTTCTTTGTTACGTTCTGATATAGTGGTTGATTTTGAACGTGACGTTTGTCGTATCGTGTTTGTTGTGTAGTAGTTTGCATTTTAAGTTTTATTATACATAGTAATTCATACAAGAAAGTATTACATAGTAAAATAAAAGAATGTGGAACTACTATCCCTGCGCTGCGTCCTGGTCTCTCAACCTGGTGACATTATCTCCTCTTACTGACCTTAGACTGGTAGGATCCATTATCTCCTCTTACTGACCTTAGACTGGTAGAGGATCCATTATCTCCTCTTACTGACCTTAGACTGGTAGAGGATCCATTATCTCCTCTTACTGACCTTAGACTGGTAGAGGATCCATTATCTCCTCTTACTGACCTTAGACTGGTAGAGGATCCATTATCTCCTCTTACTGACCTTAGACTGGTAGAGGATCCATTATCTCCTCTTACTGACCTTAGACTGGTAGAGGATCCATTATCTCCTCTTACTGACCTTAGACTGGTAGAGGATCCATTATCTCCTCTTACTGACCTTAGACTGGTAGAGGATCCATTATCTCCTCTTACTGACCTTAGACTGGTAGAGGATCCATTATCTCCTCTTACTGACCTTAGACTGGTAGAGGATCCATTATCTCCTCTTACTGACCTTAGACTGGTAGAGGATCCATTATCTCCTCTTACTGACCTTAGACTGGTAGAGGATCCATTATCTCCTCTTACTGACCTTAGACTGGTAGAGGATCCATTATCTCCTCTTACTGACCTTAGACTGGTAGAGGATCCATTATCTCCTCTTACTGACCTTAGACTGGTAGAGGATCCATTATCTCCTCTTACTGACCTTAGACTGGTAGAGGATCCATTATCTCCTCTTACTGACCTTAGACTGGTAGAGGATCCATTATCTCCTCTTACTGACCTTAGACTGGTAGAGGATCCATTATCTCCTCTTACTGACCTTAGACTGGTAGAGGATCCATTCCGGGGGACAGCCTCCTGTGGGAGGGGCAGTAGGGGCCACAGTGCTGTTTGCTGGGGGGGAACCAATCCTCTTACAGATGGACCTCATTTGGGTGCCACAGTTATAGTCATGCCAGAAACCTGAAGACACATACAGTTATAGTCATGCCAGAAACCTGAAGACACATACAGTTATAGTCATGCCAGAAACCTGAAGACACATACAGTTATAGTCATGCCAGAAACCTGAAGACACATACAGTTATAGTCATGCCAGAAACCTGAAGACACATACAGTTATAGTCATGCCAGAAACCTGAAGACACATACAGTTATAGTCATGCCAGAAACCTGAAGACAGTTCTAGTAGACCTAGTCATGCTAGAAACCTGAAGACAGTTCTAGTAGACCTAGTCATGCTAGAAACCTGAAGACAGTTCTAGTAGACCTAGTCATGCAGTTGAGTTCTGTGGTAACGACCCCCCAGATTCAGAATTTAAATAACTCCATGGAAGTTCTAATAAGAGAGTTAATCCAAGATGGCGTAACAGTGCGGACGTATTATTTTGTCCTGTCTCATGTCCCGTGTAAATAGTCTGTAATTAGTCTGTCTTTACGTATATTTTTCCTTACCTTACTACATTTTGCACTACATTTGCACTCTGTACATAGATTTTCTATTGTGTTATTGACTGTATGTTTGTTTATTCTCATGTGTAACTCTGTGTTGTTGTTGTCACACTGCTTTGCTTTGTCTTGGCCAGGTCACAGTTGTAAATTAGATGTTCTCAACCTCATCTCATCAGTAGCTCACCCAATGAGCTGGACATGGCTACACAGTTCTCATCATTGTTTTTGAAGTCCGGCTGGTCGTTGTCCCATCTATGGTACACTACTGGGGAACCATCCATCCACCTGGACAGAACACAGAACACAATAACTAAGAACACAGAAACTAAATGCATGCTTTTCAATAGAACGTTGCCCGCACCCGCCCACCGGACTATCATCACTACTCTGGACGGGTCTGACTTAGAATATGTGGACACCTACAAATACCTAGGTGTCTGGTTAGACTGTAAACTCAACTTCCAGACTCACATTAACCATCTCCAATCCAAAATTAAATCTAGAATCGGCTTCCTATTTCGCAACAAAGCCTCCTTCACTCATGCTGCCAAACATGCCCTTGTAAAACTGACTATCCTACCGATCCTTGACTTCGGCGATGTCATTTACAAAATAGCCTCCAACACTCTACTCAGCAAATTGGATGTAATCTATCACAGTGCCATCCGTTTTGTTACCAAAGCCCCATATACTACCCACCACTGCAACCTGTATGCTCTCGTTGGCTGGTCCTCATTATATATTCGTCGCCAAACCCACTGGCTCCAGGTCATCTATAAGTCTTTATTAGGTAAATCCCCGCCTTATCTTAGCTCTCTGGTCACCATAGCAACACCCACCCGTAGCATGCGCTCCAGCAGGTATATCTCACTGGGCACCCCCAAAGCCAACACCTCCTTTGGCCGCCATTCCTTCCAGTTCTCTGCTGCCAATGACTGGACTGAATTGCAAAAATCATTGAAGCTGGAGGTTCCTATCTCCCTCACTAACTTTAAGCATCAGCTGTCAGAGCTGCTTATCGATCACTGCACCTGTATACAGCCCTTCTGTAAATAAACCCACCCTACTACCTCATCCCCATATTTATTATTTTTATAGTATTTCTATTTGTACATCATCATCTGCACATCCATCATTCCAGTGTTAATGCTAATCTGTAATTATTTCACCATTATGGTCTATTTATTGCCCTACCTTCCTAATCTAACTACATTTGCACTCTGTATATAGATTTTCTATTGTGTTATTGACTGTGTGTTTGTTTACTGTGTAACTGTGTTGTTGTTGTCTCACTGCTTTGCTTTGTCTTGGCCAGGTCACAGTTGTAAATGAGAACTTGTTCTCAACTGACCTACCTGGTTAAATAAAGGTGAAATAAAACCTACCTGGTTAAATAAAGGTGAAATAAAAAATTATATATATATATATTATTTGTTTTATTTTACAAATGTTATACTCACCTGAAAGACCGATCAAGATCAACTGTTAGCCCGATGTAATGGTTTCCCAAATAATTTTTATTTATCTGAAAAAGAACAATTGACATTAGAGTTGCTGTCCTCTCTACCTGTCGCCCTCTCTACCTGTCGCCCTCTCTACCTGTCGCCCTCTCTACCTGTCGCCCTCTCTACCTGTCGCCCTCTCTACCTGTCGCCCTCTCTACCTGTCGCCCTCTCTACCTCAAGGGCATGGGAAACATGTTACATTATGTCACGGGAAACATATGCTACATTATGTCACGGGAAACATATGTTACATTATGTCACGGGAAACATATGGGGGAGGGAATGCTGTCACCTCCAGGTAGGTGTTTGTCCCCATGTGAGCTGAGGTGAGAACTGTGTAGCCATGTCCAGCTCCATGGGTGAGCTACTGATGAGATGAGGTCCAAAAAGTAGCCTCTAATTTTTATTTCACCTTTATTTAACCAGGTAGGCCAGTTGAGAACAACATCTAAGGTTCTTGTCCAGTTCTGGCGTTTAGGTCACCACAGACTAGTACATGTCTCTGGGCCTGGAAATGATTGATTCCCCCTCCGGGATGGAGAAGCTATCTTCATTAAAGTATGGGGGTTCTAGAGGGAGGATATAGGTAGAACACAGGTAGAACACAGGAGGACATTTCTCTGTTGACATAATTTCCTTATTAATTTGTAGCCAGATGTAAAATGTTCCTGTTGTGATTAGTTTAATAGTGGGTTAGGTCTGCTCTATACCAAATTAGCATATCCTCTGAGTCTCTGCCCTGTTTCACACCTGGTAGTTTGGTGGATGGGACTACCAGCTCTCTGTAACCTAGAGGGTAACCAGTGGGTCCATAGTTTGGTGGATGGGACTACCAGCTCTCTGTAACCTAGAGGGTAACCAGTGGGTCCATAGTTTGGTGGATGGGACTACCAGCTCTCTGTAACCTAGAGGGTAACCAGTGGGTCCATAGTTTGGTGGATGGGACTACCAGCTCTCTGTAACCTAGAGGGTAACCAGTGGGTCCATAGTTTGGTGGATGGGACTACCAGCTCTCTGTAACCTAGAGGGCAACCAGTGGGTCCATCACCTCTATAACATGTTTCTTGTAGGATGACAATGTCTCTATTTCCAGGTTCTTACTCTTCAGGCCTTATTGATGTCACTTGTTAAATCCATTTCAATCAGTGTAGATGAAGGGGAGGAGACTGGTTCAATCAGTGTAGATGAAGGGGAGGAGACTGGTTCAATCAGTGTAGATGAAGGGGAGGAGACTGGTTCAATCAGTGTAGATGAAGGGGAGGAGACTGGTTCAATCAGTGTAGATGAAGGGGAGGAGACTGGTTCAATCAGTGTAGATGAAGGGGAGGAGACTGGTTCAATCAGTGTAGATGAAGGGGAGGAGACTGGTTCAATCAGTGTAGATGAAGGGGAGGAGACTGGTTAAAGAAGGAGTTTTAAGCCTTGAGACAATTGAGACATGGATTGTGTATGTCTGCCATTCAGAGGATGACAGGGGTATACAGCTCTGCCAATGTGTTTGAAGGCAGGACTAAAACAAAACTATAGGTGTTTACCTTTTTCCACAGAAATGTATTTTCTGTTAGTCCGTTGATAACTACAAGGTCCCCATGCCTCTGCTGACAGTAGTGTCTGGCATCCTCCATGGCCAGCAGTTCAGTATTAAAGTAATATTGAGAGCCTCCATACTCCAGCCAGCCATCCTCTGTCACATTATACTCTAGACAGGATAATAAAAGACTCATGTCAGTCTGAATCTGAATCATATCTGCTTGTAGACTCTATAGGGGACTAGAGACCAAGCAGATAAATCCCCTTTAGAGACCAAGCAGATACATCTCCTCTAAAGGGTACTTATCTGCTTGGTCTCTAAAGGGGATATATCTGCTTGGTCTCTAAAGGGGATATATCTGCTTGGTCTCTAAAGGGTATTTATCTGCTTGGTCTCTAAAGGGGATATATCTGCTTGGTCTCTAAAGGGGATATATCTGCTTGGTCTCTAAAGGGGATATATCTGCTTGGTCTCTAAAGGGGATATATCTGCTTGGTCTCTAAAGGGGATATATCTGCTTGGTCTCTAAAGGGTATTTATCTGCTTGGTCTCTAAAGGGGATATATCTGCTTGGTCTCTAAAGGGGATATATCTGCTTGGTCTAGGCTCTAGGTCAGGCCTGGGCAATTATTTTCCATGGAGGGCCACATTATAATATATTTTTGCCATCGCTGGCCAGAATCATATTACAGGATTATATATCATGTGTATGACTGTGTTGACAGATATATCTACTGTAAATCACTATGACTGTGTTGACAGATATATCTACTGTAAATCACTATGACTGTGTTGACAGATATATCTACTGTAAATCACATCCAGATATGCTACTTATTGTACTTTTTTAACATGTACAGAAATAAACCACATCCATGTTCTCCTTTTGGTTGGTATTTTCATTATTAAACATGCATTGAACTACAGGGAGGGAAAAGTACACTGTGCATTCAGCACCACGGACAGAACTCTTGTTAACGGGTGACGCACAAAAACACAAGACAGAGAGAGAGAGAGAGCTCAACATTACATTTAAACTAGTCAGTCAGTGTGAGGAGTGAAGTCTCTGATGGGCGTTGACTAGAGCAGTGAAGTCAGGTATAGTTTCTGACGTCGTTATGTGCAGGATTGCTGAGAGGTGAGAGTCAGAAAGAGATGATCTGTGCCTTGACTTGTTATGTTTCATCACTGAAAATGTCTGTTCACATACATAGATTGACTCAAACAGTACAAACATCTTCTGAGCATGACTCCTAATATTTGGAAAGTTTTGTTCATCAAGAGATGCATAGAACCTCATCAGTGACATTGTTTTGAATAGTTCTCCAATCACTGCATCAGACTGAAGATGGATAAGGTCAAGTTGCAGGTCAGTGGGAGCGTAATCCATATTGAAGGTGAAAGGAGAGGAACACTCACTGTTCAAAGCACGCAGCAGCAATGTATACTTCTCCCGCTGGTCAGACTAGTAGAGTCAATTAAACATTCTTTAATGAATTCCACCTCAGCGAACAGCTTGCTATGTTTAGCAATGTTGTGGGACAGTACATAGCTAGCTCTTGCAGTTCCGTCGTTTGCTGAATACAGTTTTGTGAAAAGTCCTTGCTGCTTTTGCTACTGAGAAAGCAACTCTTTCGATGCACTTGCCCTCTGTTCAGAAGACACGTTCCTATATTTCTCTGTGTGCTTCGTCTGGAAGTGTCGGGACAAGTTGTAGTCTTTCATGACAGCGATGCTCTCTTTGTACACTAAGCACACAGCTTCCCCTGATACCTCAATAAAGACACTAAGCACACAGCTTCCCCTGATACCTCAATAAAGACACTAAGCACACAGCTTCCCCTGATACCTCAATAAAGACACTAAGCACACAGCTTCCCCTGATACCTCAATAAAGACACTAAGCACACAGCTTCCCCTGATACCTCAATAAAGACACTAAGCACACAGCTTCCCCTGATACCTCAATAAAGACACTAAGCACACAGCTTCCCCTGATACCTCAATAAAGACACTAAGCACACAGCTTCCCCTGATACCTCAATAAAGACACTAAGCACACAGCTTTCCCTGATACCTCAATAAAGACACTAAGCACACAGCTTCCCCTGATACCTCAATAAAGACACTAAGCACACAGCTTCCCCTGATACCTCAATAAAGACACTAAGCACACAGCTTCCCCTGATACCTCAATAAAGACATATGTTGATCTCCTCTCCTGCTGGAACACCAGACATTCATTGTCTACTTTCCTTTTCTTTGAAATCTTTGATTTCTATCCATCTACTAATATATCTACTATTAGTAACTGTGACGTGTGTCAGCCTGTCAGTCACTGTCTGTCCTCGTGCTGTTCAGTTGTTTATACGTGCCTTCAAAATGGCGGCAGGTAGCCTAGCGGTTAGCCTAGCGGTTAGAGCGTTGGGACAGTAACCAAAAAGGTTGCTGGTTCGAATACCCGAGCCAACAAGGTGAAAAGCCTGTCTGTGTCCTTGAGCAAGGCACTTAACCCTAATTTTCTCCAGGGGATGACCCTGTAGGTAGGCCGTCATTGTAAATAAGAATTTGTTCTTAACTGACTTGCCTAGTTAAATAAAATGTAAAATAAAAGTCCCACAAGCCATGGGAATTAAATAATTTCACAAAGGCGATTTTACGTTTTTCAAATCTTTAACGCAAATACTAACAAACTTATCTGCATGGTCTAGACTCTAGAGGAACTTATCTGCTTGGTGTAGTCTCTAACATCCTGCCTCGTCCCAGTTCCCAAGAAGGCGCACCCCACTGTCCTGAATGACTTCAGACCTGTAGCGCTAACATCCCACATCATGAAGACCCTGGAAAGGTTAGTCCTCACTCACCTCAGACCCCTGGTGTGTTCATCACTGGACCCCCTGCAGTTTGCATACAAGCACAACATCGGGGTGGATGATGCAATCATCTACCTTCTGCAGAGGGCCTACTCTCACCTGGACAACGCAGGTTGCACTGTGAGGGTTATGTTTTTTGACTTCTCCAGTGCCTTCAATACCATTCAGCCCCTGCTACTGGGTGAGAAGATGAGGAGGATGAAAGTGGAAGCACCCTTAGTCTCCTGGGTCACGGACTACCTGACCTGTAGGCCACAATTTGTGCGACTACAGAGCTGTGTGTCAGAACGGACAGTTAGCAACACAGGGGCCCCCCAGGGAACGGTCCTGTCCCCCTTCCTGTTCACCCTCTACACCTCAGACTTCAGATATAACTCTGAAACATGCCACCTACAGAAATTCTCGGATGACTCTGCTATTGTAGGGTGCATCAGGGGTGGGCAGGAGGAGGAGTACAGGAGCACAATCAGTGACTTTGTGTTGTGGTGTGAGCAGAACCACCTTCAGCTCAACATCAGCAAAACAAAGGAGATGGTGGTGGACTTCAGGAGAACCAAGAACCAACTGACTGCAGTCCCTATACAGGGGATGGATGTGGAAATGGTTGGGTCATACAAGTTCCTGGGAGTCCATATGGACAACAGGCTGGAATGGGCCGGTAACACCGGGGCCCTGTACAAAAAGGGCCAGAGCCGACTCTACTTTCTGAGGAGGCTCAGGTCCTTCAACGTGTGCAGTAAACTACTGCATACCTTCTACCAGTCTGTGGTGGCCAGTGCCATCTTTTTCGCAGTGGTGTGCTGGGGAGCCAACATAAAAGCCGGTGATGCTTCTCGGGTAAATAAGCTGATCAGGAAGGCTAGCTCTGTCCTGGGGATGAGCCTTGACACTCTAGAGGAGGTGACAGAGAGACGGATCCTGGCCAAACTGCTGGCCATCATGGACAACGTCACCCACCCTCTGCACGCTATGGTTATGATGCAGAGGAGCACTTTCAGTCACAGACTGATCCCACCACGGTGTGCCAGAGAGCGCTACAGGAGGTCCTTCCTGCCGGCGGCTATTAGACTATATAATGCCTCACTGGGGTTCCGTTCCGTCGGCAACATAGATCTGGAACTGTTGGGGTGCTAGGACCTAGTTTAACAATTATGCATCCATCCGTGAGTAACTCTGGTCCGTCAGCACTCATCCACTCAGGACCTATTTATTCATACTGGTCTGTATATACATACTCATGTACAGTTGTTATATTACATCACATGCTATATTGTAAGTAATTATTGGACGTAGGCATTCACTCAGGAATGCATATTAGTATCCTGCCAGTTGCACCTTTTCTCATTGCTTTTAGTATATCGAATGTGCAATACGTGCAGTTGTCTGTAATTGACAACAACTGTAATTGAACCCTGCGCACTAAGGACTGTATTAATTAATGCATTCATTTAGTCATGATAGTCCACTTGGCATTATTTTCCAGGGAGTCCTGTGAGCTATGGGATGTGTTACGGTCAAGGGGACTTACCAGAGACGGTGTTGATGGGAGGAGGTAGTGGGGTCACTCCTGTAATGCCACAGAAAACAAAGGAGGAGAGAGAAGACTGTGTTAACTCACTAAGCTAAAGCTTTCTGCTCCCAGTAAGGTTACTCATCATGCATGTGAGGTCCAACAGACAGAGAGGCTACGTCCTAAATGTCTTCCCATTCCTTTACTGTTGTACTTTGGACCAGAACCTCATGGACCCTGGTCAAAAATAGTGCACTATATCTGGTCTATTGTGCCATTTAAGACGCAGCCACAGTCAGACAGAGACTCCATACAGAACATTACCTTTAGGGATCTCACACAGCCAGTGATTGTAGTCATGCATTACCTTTAGGGATCTCACACAGCCAGTGATTGTAGTCATACATTACCTTTAGGGATCTCACACAGCCAGTGATTGTAGTCATGCATTACCTTTAGGGATTTCACACAGCCAGTGATTGTAGCCATGCATTACCTTTAGGGATCTCACACAGCCAGTGATTGTAGTCATGCATTACCTTTAGGGATCTCACACAACCAGTGATTGTAGCCATGCATTACCTTTAGGGATCTCACACAGCCAGTGATTGTAGTCATACATTACCTTTAGGGATCTCACACAGCCAGTGATTGTAGCCATGCATTACCTTTAGGGATCTCACACAGCCAGTGATTGTAGTCATACATTACCTTTAGGGATCTCACACAGCCAGTGATTGTAGCCATGCATTACCTTTAGGGATCTCACACAGCCAGTGATTGTAGTCATACATTACCTTTAGGGATCTCACACAGCCAGTGATTGTAGTCATACATTACCTTTAGGGATCTCACACATCCAGTCGTTGTAGTCCTCACAGTTTTTATCGTTCCAGAATCCCTTTAGATTCCATCCAAAGTTATTCATCTCGGCACAGGACTCCACACCGTTGTAGTTGTTGGGTTCTCCCTCCATCCAGTGTTGGAAGGACAGCTGAGGACAAACACATTTGTAAGAGAAACTTTCCCATGAGGTAGACCTCTGATCAACAATATTTCAAACCTATTATAGACAATCGTGAACATTCCACAAGGGCCAACATCAGCCAGCATGGGAGAAGTGTTCAGGAACAACACCAGCAACAAATTATTATAATTAGTAGTAGTAGCAGCAGCAGCAGTAGTAGTAGTTGTAGTAGCAGTAGTAGTAGTAGCAGTAGAATTAGTATTATTATTATTAGTAGTAGTAGTAGTAGCATTATTATTAGTAGTAGCAGCAGCAGCAGTAGTAGTAGTAGCAGTAGAATTAGTATTATTATTATTATTAGTAGTAGTAGTAGCATTATTATTAGTAGTAGCAGCAGCAGCAGTAGTAGTAGTAGCAGTAGTAGTAGTAGCAGTAGAATTAGTATTATTATTATTAGTAGCAGTAGAATTAGTATTATTATTAGTAGTAGTAGCAGCAGCAGCAGCAGTAGTAGTAGTAGCAGTAGTAGCATTGTTGTTGTTATTGTTATTATTATTATTATGTGAACATAACTCACTGGCGACCCATCAGACCAGGCGTAGCCAGCGTTGGGATCCTGAGCACTCAGGCCGATCCAGGTAGGACCATGGCTAAGGTATGCAAAACATTATCATATTATCTCCATGGCTAAATTATCCAAAACATTATCAGATTATCTCCATGGCTAAGGTCTCCAAAACAATGTCATTATCACCATGGCTACGGTATCCAAAACAATATCATATTATAACCATGGCTACGGTATCCAAAACAATATATAATCACCATGGCTAAGGTATCCAAAACAATATCATATTAGCACCATGGCTACAGTATCCAAAACAATATCATATTATCACCATGGCTACGGTATCCAGAACAATATCATACTATAACCATGGCTACGGTATCCAAAACAATATCACCATGGCAAGGGAATACTTACATCAATGTGAGTTAGCAGTATTACATTAATGGTATGTCTGGTGCCCCACCTAGTGTCACAATCGGATGTATAAACGGACCAAGATGCAGCGCCGTGATAGTTCGACATGCTTTTAATAAAGGTATCATTTAACAATGACGAACTGTCCAAATGAAACATGATGCAAAAAAGGGAAAACACACTTACGTCTCGGACAATTTGATAATGACTCCCGAACGCAAGACAATAAACACAAACATGGGGGGAGGGTTAGGGAGGGAATATTAGTTTGTCGGTGGCGGTTCTGGCACCGGCGAAGTGGACAGCTTCCTCCCCGGCTTTTCTCTGATCACCGGTGGGGTAAACGGCTCCGGCCATGGAGCGGGGCAAACTACCGAGCCCGGACTGGGCACCGGTGTGGAAGTCGGGTGCGGGGAGCCGGCACGGGACGTACCGGACTGGGGAGGCGCACTGGAGGTCGGGTGCGGGGGGCAGAGCAGAGGTCCAGACTCGGACTGGGCACCGGTGAAGCGGACTGCTCTGGTACTGGAGCGGAGCAGACGACCGGACCCGGACTGGGCACCGGTAAAGCGGACTGCTCTGGCCCTGGAGCAGAGCAGACGACCGGACCCGGACTGGGCACCGGTGGAGCGGACTGCTCTGGCCCTGGAGCAGAGCAGACGACCGGACCCGGACTGGGCACCGGTAGAGCGGACTACTCTGGCCCTGGAGCGGACTGCTCTGGCATGGGAGTGGAGCAGATGACCGGACCCGGACTGAGCCACTCCGTCATCTCCTTCTCGACCTCTTCCTCTATCTCCCTCATTTCTTCCAGAACAGCTCCAAAATATTCCTTCAGATACTCCTCTTCCTCCTTGCTCTGCGCCCCCCATTGGTACTTCGGCCTCTCCATGTTCCACATGGGGAGTGGTACTGGCGCGTCTTCCTCGCGGCCAGACCACCCCCATAGCCCCCCCAAGAAAATTCTTGGGGTTGCCTTCGGGCTTTACGCCTTCTTGAGCTCCGTTCACGACGCTGTCCTCCCTCTCTCTCCTTCACGACGCTGTCCTCCCTCTCTCTCCTTCACGACGCTGTCCTCCCTCTCTCTCCTTCACGACGCTGTCCTCCCTCTCTCTCCTTCACGACGCTGCTTGGTCCCTTGGTGGGTCATTCTGTCACAATCGGATGTATAAACGGACCAAGATGCAGCGCCGTGATAGTTCGACATGCTTTTAATAAAGGTATCACTTAACAATGACGAACTGTCCACATGAAACATGATGCAAAAAAATGGAAAACACACTTACGTCTCGGACAATTTGATAATGACCCACACCTAGGGTGTGGAACCTACAAACATAAGTAGGATCCCTAATTAGAGACAATGCATAGCAGCTGCCTCTAATTAGGGATCCAACACAAAACACCACATAGAAAATAGATCCTAGACCTGTCAGACTCTGACCATGGCTACATAGAGAAGCAAAAGGCTTCTCTATAGCCAGAGCCTGACACCTAGTGGACTTTGTTTGAGAAAACTGGAAGATGGTGGAAATATAACGGTCATATACTGTAACAAACACATTACTAAACCTTGGGTAAAAAAACTTTATAGGTTGACAATGCTTGGATCATAGAATAAGACCGGTCAAATATTATTGGGGTCTGGAATCATTGCTAATCAAAAAAAGTGTGTGTTGAAATATCTGCGTGTTTATGTGAAGATGTTTGAAGAACTTACACATGAAACATAGACTGGAGATCTGTAGAACTGTGGATGCTGAGTAGGTCTCCTCCAATGCCCCTGCAGTAGTCCCGAGCCTCAAACCAGGTCTTCTCATCTGCGCGAGACCCTGTAAAAAACTGGACCAGACAGACACACTACTTAGTGCACTACTTTTAACCAAGGAACAGGGTATCATTTGAGACACAGACTGTCTCTGGATCATGATCTGTACCAGTTAGGAAGAGATCCTTTTATGACAACTAACCAGGTCATTATCCTAAATGACTTAGAACCTCTGTAGCTCAGTTAGTAGGACATGGCGCTTGCAAGACCAGGATAGTGGGTTTGATTCCCTGGACCACCCATACTGTATATTGTATGCCTGCACGACTGTGGATAAAAGCCTGTGCTAAATTACACATTATTATTATATTATTATATTTTAGAACCTGGCTACATAGATGTTAAATGAAGAGGAACAACATTAACTGAACTAGAGGTTGTTACTGCAGTGACAATACACATTAGTATAATTCTAAGTGATGTCTACCTTGAAGCAATAGTTTCGAGACCCCACAGGATACCAGCCCTCATGGCACTGGGGAAGGACAGGTGTGATTGGTTCTGGTGTTGGCCCCGCCCCTTCTGCCAGGTGTTTACATATATACTTCTCCTGATTGGTGCAGCTCAGCACATCCCATAATCCTGCTAGGGTCCCTGTTGTCATGGCCACACAACCCTGTCTACTCCCTGAGGTCAAAGTTGATGCAGAGAGAGAACACAAACACAGAGCAACATTCAGTTTCACAGCTAAGAGCCCCTATTAACATAAGAGCCCCTATAGAACTGTAGTGACTCCTACTATAGAACTGTAGTGACTCCTACTATAGAACTGTAGTGACTCCTACTATAGAACTGTAGTGACTCCTACTATAGAACTGTAGTGACTCCTACTATAGAACTGTAGTGACTCCTACTATAGAACTGTAGTGACTCCTACTATAGAACTGTAGTGAGACTCCTACTATAGAACTGTAGTGACTCCTACTATAGAACTGTAGTGACTCCTACTATAGAACTGTAGTGACTCCTACTATAGAACTGTAGTGACTCCTACTATAGAACTGTAGTGAGACTCCTACTATAGAACTGTAGTGACTCCTACTATAGAACTGTAGTGACTCCTACTATAGAACTGTAGTGACTCCTACTATAGAACTGTAGTGACTCCTACTATAGAACTGTAGTGAGACTCCTACTATAGAACTGTAGTGACTCCTTTATAGAACTGTAGTGACTCCTACTATAGAACTGTAGTGACTCCTTTATAGAACTGTAGTGACTCCTACTATAGAACTGTAGTGACTCCTACTATAGAACTGTAGTGACTCCTACTATAGAACTGTAGTGAGACTCCTACTATAGAACTGTAGTGACTCCTACTATAGAACTGTAGTGACTCCTACTATAGAACTGTAGTGACTCCTACTATAGAACTGTAGTGACTCCTACTATAGAACTGTAGTGACTCCTACTATAGAACTGTAGTGAGACTCCTACTATAGAACTGTAGTGACTCCTTTATAGAACTGTAGTGACTCCTACTATAGAACTGTAGTGACTCCTACTATAGAACTGTAGTGACTCCTACTATAGAACTGTAGTGAGACTCCTACTATAGAACTGTAGTGACTCCTACTATAGAACTGTAGTGACTCCTACTATAGAACTGTAGTGACTCCTTTATAGAACTGTAGTGACTCCTACTATAGAACTGTAGTGACTCCTTTATAGAACTGTAGTGACTCCTACTATAGAACTGTAGTGACTCCTTTATAGACATCGTACATAATCTTGTATCTAAACATCTGATCAACATTTCCTTTCTTATATTATATAATATTGTAATGAAACAGGTAGGGAGAGTGAGCTTATCCACAGTGGTCGGTGAACCCTCATCCACTCCCCCAAGAAAGCATGCTCCCTGATAAACACGCTTCTAAACGCAAGGTCGCTACAATACATACAGCATTATTATAATATCTCTATGGTTGACCCATACCTGGCATCTCTGCGCTCCAGTGGGTGTACCTGACCCTGTTGCTGTTAGTCCAGGTGAAGAAGTCGATGTGTTTCTGGTTGGAGAGGCCGATCCAGAAGTGTTGCTCTGGCCTGGACCCAACCAGGCTGATCAGGAAAGCATTATCCACCCTGAACACATTATCATTATAACATTATACACCCTGGACACATTATGATTATAACATTATCCACCCTGGACACATTATCATTATAACATTATCCACCCTGGACACATTATCATTATAACATTATACACCCTGGACACATTATTATGAAACATTATCACTATAACATTATCATGGATCATTATCATGGCACGTTATCATGGATCATTATCATGGAACATTATGACACGTTATCATGGATCATCATCATGGAACATTATCATAAAATATTATCCACCCTGGAAACATTATAATTTTAGAAACATTATGATTAAAGGTATATTTACTAAATGTCTGTCCTTTAGTTCAGTTTCTACAATCCTCCAAAATGAGCTTGTCAGCAAAAACTGTTGACGAATTCAGAAAAACTATCAAACTCTTAGTTTTAGAGTAGAATATCATTTTAAACATTATAATGGAACTTTGTCCACCTTGAAGTCATTCTCATGAGACAATGTTTTTATCTAGCCCGAATTATATCCCGGTTTCTCTCTTACCTGCTAGAAACATCTGCCAGATATGACTGTGAGCTCTTGCATGTTTCTTTGGCCTCATCAAAGGTCTTGGTCTCTGATCCCACAAAGTAGCAGTAGGAGCCGTGCCTTGTCCAATGCTTCAGAGAAACAAACAGGGTTAGATACAGCTGTTAGACTGTTGAGCTGCTAAGGTGTAAGGCTTTACATGTTGATTATCTATCTGCCTGTCCAGGGACTACAGCTGACAACTAGCTAGCTGACTGAATCTGGCACATTTACAGAACTTTGTTTTTTATACTTTATTTAGAGGTGGGAAGTAACAGTAGGAAGGCTTGAATCGAGGTTTGAACCTGTGAGGGTTTGGCTGTGGTTAGACCTCACTCCCAATAAGGGGAGTGGTAGAACCACAGTCGAGCCCTCACACCCTAACTAGGGGAGTAATGATCCTCAATCAGAGACAGCTGTCCAGGGTTGTATCTGATTGGGGATTGTATTTAGGCACCAGTCCCAGCCACCTGTATGTGGGTCATTATACTTCCAAAGTCACGGTCACAGTAAGTGTGTTTCAGTTGGTGTACATCGTACTTGTTACGTTACTTTTGTATATCGTGTTTTATTTGTTGGTTTAATCAGTTTGTACATTTGAGTGGATTTATACAGAGTGTAAATAAAATGTCGAACTCCAATCCCTGCGCTGCGTCTTGGTCTCTCTCTACACCCACTCGTGACAGAACCTAGGTCTCGGGTGGGGAGAGGTATGGGGTGGCTGTTCCAGAGAGTATTAGCACTATAGACATGAGCTCTGCACACATTTACAGAAATGTTGATTGATGTGCATTGTCCCTGTCTGTCCACTCACCGGTTTGCAGCCTGGGTTAGTGTCCACCTGGTCCCCTGAGGGTTGGGAGGAGGACTTCTTCATACAGATGAAGCCATGCTGGTTCTCACACACCTGGGTAGTCCACCTGCTCTGCTGCAAGACAGACACAGTCACACAGGACGCCGTCAGGAAGGGACAGGGTTGGTGGTGGTTGTGAATGGGTGGTTAGAGTTAGTGTTAGGGCTAGGGTTAGGGGGTGTTAGGGCTAGGGTTAAGGGGTGTTAGGGTTAGGGCCAGGGTTAGGGGGTGTTAGGGTTAGGGGGTGTTAGGTTTAGGGCCAGGGTTAGGGGGTGTTAGGTTTAGGGCCAGGGTTAGAGGGTGTTAGGGTTAGGGCCAGGGTTAGGGCCAGGGTTAGGTTTAGGGCCAGGGTTAGGGGGTGTTAGGGGGGTTAGGGCCAGGGTTAGGGGGTGTTAGGGTTAGGGGGTGTTAGGTTTAGGGCCAGGGTTAGGGGGTGTTAGGGTTAGGGGGTGTTAGGTTTAGGGCCAGGGTTAGGGGGTGTTAGGGTTAGGGGGTGTTAGGTTTAGGGCCAGGGTTAGGGGGTGTTAGGGGGGTTAGGGCCAGGGTTAGGGGGTGTTAGGGTTAGGGCCAGGGTTAGAGGGTGTAAAGGTTAGGGGCAGTGTGGAGGGGGTTGATGGTACTAGGGGGGTGTATATCGTACCTCTCCCCTGACCAGGACACAGTTGCCCCCCCTTGGCATGGCTTCCTCCCACCTGGTGAAGGTGACAGCGGATTGGTCGCTCCACTCAAACAGTAGTGACATCTTGAAGTCGTTCATCCCGATCCACAGCTCGTCACTGGTCACTGGGAGAGGAGAGGAGAGGAGAGGTGGAGAGGTGGAGAGAGGAGAGGTGGAGAGGTGGAGAGGGAAGAGGGGAGAGGTGGGGAGAAGAGGGGAGAAGAGGAGGGGTGGAGAGGGGAGGAGAGGTGGAGAGGGGAGGAGGGAAGAGGAGAGAAGTGTTGGCATTGCCCTTTTCACTCACTGTCTAAAGTGTGAGCTCTAGCGTGTCAGTGTTTCACTGACCATATCCCAGCTGTGACATCACAAAGCTGTGCTGCTCAATGTTGTGGATGCTGGCCAGGTCGCCTCCATCCTTGCGACATTCCGTTAGAGCCTCTGTCCAGGTCTTCTTAGTGCGCTGGAGACGGAAACACCTGGCAGCGTAGGGAATCCACGGACTGAAGCAGAAACCTCCCTCTTCTGTTGATCACAAACAATACACCCGATCACAAACAACAGACTGGGATGTGCTCTGTGAGGCTCATGGGGAGGACATCGATGGACTCACTGACTGCATAACAGACTATATTAATTTTTGTGTAGACAACACCGTACCCACCAGGAAGGTACGCTGTTTTCCAAACCATAAACCCTGGGTCACCAGCGACCTGAAGGCCCTGCTGAATGAGAAGAAGAGGGCCTTCAAGGAGAGGGACAAGGACAAATTGAAATGCATCCAGAGGGAGCTGAAGTTGCGGATTGCTGAGGGGAAGAGAGGGTATAAGGAGAAGATGGAGGACAAGCTGAGGCAGAGCCAGGTGAGAGAGGTGTGGAAGGGTATGAGAAATATCACTGGCTTCAAAAAGTCAAACAGTGGGCAGACGGAGGGGACCCAGGACAGAGCCAATGAGCTGAACCAATTTTTTAACAGGTTCGATACTGGCCAAGTTCACCTCCCCTCCAGCTCCCCAGACCACACACCCTCACGGCTGTCCCACCCCCACTTTGCTCACAACACCTCTGCTGAGACAATCAGTGACCCCACCTCCGCCCCTGCTCCCCCTGGACTGATCCTCAACACCCCCCTTCCCCCCACCTCCCCACCTGGGCTGGCTTTCACCACCAACGAAGTGAAGAGAGAGCTGGAGAGACTACATCAGTGGAAAGCGGCGGGCCCTGATGGCATCAGCCCAAGGGTGCTTAGGGTCTGTGCTGACCAACTGTGTGGAATACTCCAGCGTCTTTTCAACCTTAGCCTGAGCCTAGAAAGGGTCCCTGTGCTGTGGAAAACATCCTGCCTCGTCCCAGTGCCCAAGAAGGCACACCCCACTGTCCTGAATGACTTCAGACCCGTAGCGCTAACATCCCACATCATGAAGACCCTGGAAATGTTAGTCCTCGCTCACCTCAGACCCCTGGTGTGTTCATCAATGGACCCCCTGCAGTTTGCATACTAGCGCAACATCGGGGTGGATGATGCAATCATCTACCTTCTGCAGAGGGCCTACTCTCACCTGGACAACGCAGGTTGCACTGTGAGGGTTATGTTTTTTGACTTCTCCAGTGCCTTCAATACCATTCAGCCCCTGCTACTGGGTGAGAAGATGAGGAGGATGAAAGTGGAAGCACCCTTAGTCTCCTGGGTCACAGACTACCTGACCGGTAGGCCACAATTTGTGCGACTACAGAGCTGTGTGTCAGAACGGGCAGTTAGCAACACAGGGGCCCCCCCAGGGAACGGTCCTGTCCCCCTTCCTGTTCACCCTCTACACCTCAGACTTCAGATATAACTCTGAAACATGCCACCTACAGAAGTTCTCGGATGACTCTGCTATTGTAGGGTGCATCAGGAGTGGGCAGGAGGAGGAGTACAGGAGCACAATCAGTGACTTTGTGTTGTGGTGTGAGCAGAACCACCTTCAGCTCAACATCAGCAAAACAAAGGAGATGGTGGTGGACTTCAGGAGAACCAAGGCACAACTGACTGCAGTCCCTATACAGGGGATGGATGTGGAAATGGTTGGGTCACACAAGTTCCTGGGAGTCCATATGGACAACAGGCTGGAATGGTCTGGTAACACCGGGGCCCTGTACAAAAAGGGCCAGAGCCGACTCTACTTTCTGATGACGCTCAGGTCCTTCAACGTGTGCAGTAAACTACTGCATACCTTCTACCAGTCTGTGGTGGCCAGTGCCATCTTTTTTGCAGTGGTGTGCTGGGGAGCAAACATCAAAGCCGGTGATGCTTCTCGGGTAAATAAGCTGATCAGGAAGGCTAGCTCTGTCCTGGGGATGAGCCTTGACACTCTAGAGGAGGTGGCGGAGAGACTGCTGGCCATCATGGACAACGTCACCCACCCTCTGCACGCTATGGTTATGACGCAGAGGAGCACTTTCAGTCACAGACTGATCCCACCATGGTGTGCCAGAGAGCGCTACAGGAGGTCCTTCCTGCCGGCGGCCATTAGACTATATAATGCCTCACCGGGGTGCCGTGCCGTCGGCAACATAGATCTGGAACTGTTGGGGTGCTAGGACCTAGTTTAACAATTATGCATCCATCCGTGAGTAACTCTGGACCGTCAGCACTCATTCACTCAGGACCTATTTATTTATTCATGCAGGTCTGTATATACATACTCATGTACAGTTGTTATATCATATCACGTGCAATATTGCTAGTAATTCTTGGACCTAACTTACGTAGGCGTTCACTCAGGAATGCATATTAGTATCCTGTCAATTGCACCTTTTGTCATTGCTTTTAGTAAATCGAATGTGCAATACGTGCAGTTGTCTGTAATTAAACCCTGCGCACTAAGGACTGTATTTTAAGGGAATTACTATTATTACCCTAAATGATATCATACACACATTTAGCTATTAAAGTATCTCTTCCTGTCATTTACCTGTACAGTTTGTGTAAACATGCAAGTATTCACTTATCTGTAAATATAACTGTATACCTAACTGTACAGCTAATTTAACCATGCAAAATATTCACTTGTTCATTTAGCCAGTCTGTCTATTAAGTAAACTATTATTACCCTCGCTCATATCATACGCATTTTTAGCTACTGAAGTATTTCTCTGCCATCGACCTGTATAGTATAGTTAACCATCCAACATCCACCAATGTATAGTGTACATATTCAGCCAACCACCCATACTATGCAATGTCTTTTAATAGCTTTTTTTTGCACTCCAGATATCTTGTATTTCTATACTTTTTCATACTGACGCTCTATGTATCATGTACCGTGTATCTGTCTTTTGTGTACTTTCGTTGTGGCATTTTGCACCTGCCCTGTGTTTTGTTGTAGCTGCTTGACAATGAAATTTCCCCCCCGGGGGATCAATAAAGTACCTATCTATCTATCTATCTATCTATCTATCTATCTATCTATCTATCTATCTATCTATCTATCTATCTATCTATCTATCTATCTATCTATCTATCTATCTATCTATCTATCTATCTATCTATCTATCTATCTAATACATCAAATTAGAAAAAACAGAACCGACCTGGTGAACGGGGCTATAGGGAGGTCTTTCTGACAGAACCGACCTGGTGAACGGGGCTATAGGGAGGTCTTTCTGACAGAACCGACCTGGTGAACGGGGCTATAGGGAGGTCTTTCTGACAGAACCGACCTGGTGAACGGGGCTATAGGGAGGTCTTTCTGACAGAACCGACCTGGTGAACGGGGCTATAGGGAGGTCTTTCTGACAGAACCGACCTGGTGAACAGGGCTATAGGGAGGTCTTTCTGACAGAACCGACCTGGTGAACGGGGCTATAGGGAGGTCTTTCTGACAGAACCGACCTGGTGAACGGGGGCTGTAGGTGGGTCTTTCTGACAGAACCGACCTGGTGAACGGGGGCTGCAGGTGGGTCTTTCTGACAGACCTACCTGGGTGAACGGGGGCTGCAGGTGGGTCTTTCTGACAGACGTAGCCTCGTGTCTTGGAGCATTGGGAGCTCTGCCAGTAGGACTGCTGTGCTGGGTTGACCAGTCCACAGATCTGACCCGGGATAGAAAGAGGGTGACCTACAGACAAACAACAACAACAACAGTCATCAATACATCTGAAGACTAACAACAACATAAATGGTAACATTAACAAAGAGTCCCATCAAATCTAAAGGCAGTCCCATTGAGTAGTTCCCTGTAAGGTGCACCTGACCCTGGTCAGAGGTAGTGCACCATAAAGGGGTTAGTGTAAAGATGAGAACTCACCAGAGTTCCAGCGGAAGTAGCGGAGAGGCTTTCCACTGATCCACTGCCACCCACTGTCCTGTTCCAGAGCATTCAGCCCCATCCAGAGCGGCACATGCTCTCCAACAATCAGGCCTGCGTGTGCGTGCGTAAGAAAAAGGAGGAAGTCTCATATGAAATAAATAGTAAATGAACAGTACACTAATAAACACACTAGTACATGAACAGTACACTAATAAACACACTAGTACATGAACAGTACACTAATAAACACACTAGTACATGAACAGTACACTAATAAACACACTAGTACATGAACAGTACACTAATAGACACACTAGTACATGAACAGTACACTAATAAACACACTAGTACATGAACAGTACACTAATAAACACACTAGTACATGAACAGTACACTAATAAACACACTAGTACATCAACAGTACACTAATAAACACACTAGTACATGAACAGTACACTAATAGACACACTAGTACATGAACAGTACACTAATAAACACACTAGTACATGAACAGTACACTAATAGACACACTAGTACATGAACAGTACACTAATAAACACACTAGTACATGAACAGTACACTAATAAACACACTAGTACATGAACAGTACACTAATAAACACACTAGTACATGAACAGTACACTAATAAACACACTAGTACATGAACAGTACACGAATAAACACACTAGTACATGAACAGTACACTAATAAACACACTAGTACATGAACAGTACACTAATAGACACACTAGTACATGAACAGTACACTAATAGACATACTAGTACATGAACAGTACACTAATAAACACACTAGTACATGAACAGTACACTAATAAACACACTAGTACATGATATTATGTTTCTATATCATAGCAACGTCATTTCCTCACAACACAGCAGAGTGGAGGAGGTGTGTATAGATTGAGCTGGAAGAAGACGACTGTGAAGATTTCAATAACAGTAGAAATATTTAAACAGTAAAAAATATTTTTTATTTAACCTTCATTTAACCTTTATTTTACTAGGCAAGTTGAAGTCACGTCTCAAACTCTGTTCCTAATGGGCAGAATGGCTGCAGGTGATTGATTCATTAAGGTCTTACATGGGAAGGAAATAATCGGCCCTCCGGGATTTCAGTTTGACACACCTGATGAATGTGAAAGTGAGCATGGCAACCGGGTGGCGCTACCTGATATGTAGGTCTGCTCGAGGGGTTCGGTGATTGAGGCCAAGTCTGATCCCTGCTGTTGGCAGCTGGTCCTAGCTTGGTGCCAGGTCAGGGCAGAGTGGAGGTTCACCTGGTAGAACACACCTGTGACCGGGTTCTTATGCCAATGTTCCATAGCTGCAGAGGGATGGAGGGATGGAGGGTTGGAGGGATAGAGGGATAGAGGGAGAGAGGGATAGAGGGATAGAGGGGGGGGGGTGTACAGACTCAGCGAGCAGAGCCTTGCTATTGAGAAAGGCCGCCGTAGACAGACCTGGCTCTCAAGAGAAGACAGGCTATGTGGACACTGCCCACAAAATGAGGTGGAAACTGAGCTGCACTTCCTAACCTCCTGCCAAATGTACGACCATATTAGAGACACATATTTCCCTCAGATTACACAGATCCACAAAGAATCTACTGGGTGAAATACCACAGTGTTCATCACAGCAGCAAGATGTGTGACCTGTTGTCACAAGAAAAGGGCAACCAGTGAAGAACAAACACCATGTAAATACAACCCATATTTATGTTGATTTATTTCCCTTTTATACTTGAACTATTTGCACATTGTTACAACACTGTATATTAACATAATATGACATTTAAAATGTCTTTAGTGTAATGTATACTGTTAATTTATCTGTTTACTATCTACTCCACTTGCTTTGATGTGATACTCACATCTGGATGGACAGTAGCCCCACAGTTCATTGTCTTGGTAGTTGGTTTCTACGGCACACCAGAGCCTGCTGATAGAGGAGTCTACAATGCTGCAGTCTCCATACCATTGGTCTTTGTACCGGAAAGGAAACTGACAGGGACGCCCAAATGCGTTTCCTTTGATGGTAAAGAGTTCTGAAACAGGGAAGTGGTTACTGTGTGTTTGTATGTAGTTTAAGTATTCAGTTTAACTACATCGCTGCCTCACCTGGTGAATATGGCCTCCTATATGAACACTCCTATGGGACACTGGCTGTGAGTGTCTCTCTGTGAGTGTGTGTGTCTCTCTCTGTGAGTGTGTATCTCTCTGTGAGTGTGTGTGTGTGTGTGTGTGTGTGTGTGTGTGTGTGTGTCTGTGAGTCTCTCTGTGAGTGTGTGTGTCTCTCTCTGTGAGTGTGTATCTCTCTGTGATTGTGTGTCTCTCTTTCTCTCTGTGATTGTGTGTCTCTCTTTCTCTCTGTGATTGTGTGTCTCTCTTTCTCTCTGTGATTGTGTGTCTCTCTTTCTCTCTGTGATTGTGTGTCTCTCTTTCTCTCTGTGAGTGTGTGTCTCTCTGTGAGTGTGTGTCTCTCTCTGTGAGTGTGTGTCTCTCTCTGTGAGTGTGTGTCTCTCTTTCTCTCTGTGATTGTGTGTCTCTCTTTCTCTCTGTGATTGTGTGTCTCTCTGTGAGTGTGTGTCTCTGTGAGTGTGTGTATCTCTTTCTCTCTGTGAGTGTGTGTGTCTCTGTGAGTGTGTGTGTCTCTCTGTGAGTGTGTGTCTCTCTTTCTCTCTGTGAGTGTGTGTGTCTCTCTGTGAGTGTGTGTGTCTCTCTGTGAGTGTGTGTGTGTCTGTGAGTCTCTCTGTGAGTGTGTGTCTCTCTCTCTGTGAGTGTGTATATCTCTGTGATTGTGTGTCTCTCTTTCTCTCTGTGAGTGTGTGTCTCTCTGTGATTGTGTGTCTCTCTTTCTCTCTGTGAGTGTGTGTCTCTCTGTGAGTGTGTGTCTCTCTCTGTGAGTGTGTGTCTCTCTCTGTGAGTGTGTGTCTCTCTCTGTGAGTGTGTGTCTCTCTTTCTCTCTGTGATTGTGTGTCTCTGTGAGTGTGTGTATCTCTTTCTCTCTGTGAGTTTGTGTCTCTCTTTCTCTCTGTGAGTGTGTGTGTCTGTGAGTGTGTGTGTCTCTCTGTGAGTGTGTGTGTCTCTCTGTGAGTGTGTGTGTCTCTCTGTGAGTGTGTGTCTCTCTCTGTGAGTGTGTCTCTCTTTCTCTCTGTGAGTGTGTGTCTCTCTGTGTGAGTGTGTCTCTCTTTCTCTCTGTGAGTGTGTGTCTCTCTTTCTCTCTGTGAGTGTGTGTATCTCTCTGTGAGTGTGTTTCTCTCTCTGTGAGTGTGTGTCTCTCTGTGAGTGTGTGTCTCTCTTTCTCTCTGTGATTGTGTGTCTCTCTTTCTCTCTGTGATTGTGTGTCTCTCTGTGAGTGTGTCTCTCTCTGTGAGTGTGTGTCTCTCTGTGTGAGTGTGTGTCTCTCTTTCTCTCTGTGAGTGTGTGTTTCTCTCTGTGAGTGTGTGTATCTCTCTGTGAGTGTGTTTCTCTCTCTGTGAGTGTGTGTCTCTGTGAGTGTGTCTCTCTTTCTCTCTGTGAGTGTGTGTCTCTCTGTGAGTGTGTGTCTCTCTGTGAGTGTGTGTGTCTCTCTGTGAGTGTGTTTCTCTCTCTGTGAGTGTGTGTTTCTCTTTCGCTCTGTGAGTCTCTCTGTGAGTGTGTGTCTCTCTGTGATTGTGTCCCTGTACGTTGTGGATTCTCAGGGAAAGATATGTAGGTTTTACCTGTAATCTATAAAATGTACCGTCAGATGTAGTTATACGTAACCTGTAATCTATAAAATGTACCGTCAGATGTAGTTATACGTAACCTGTAATCTATAAAATGTACTGTCAGATGTAGCTATATGTAACCTGTAATCTATAAAACATACAGTCAGATGTAGTTATACGTAACCTGTAATCTATAAAATGTACTGTCAGATGTAGTTATACGTAACCTGTAATCTAGAAAATGTACTGTCAAATGTAGTTATATGTAACCTGTAATCTATA
This sequence comes from Thymallus thymallus, assembly GCA_023634145.1. Taxonomy (NCBI): domain Eukaryota; kingdom Metazoa; phylum Chordata; class Actinopteri; order Salmoniformes; family Salmonidae; genus Thymallus; species Thymallus thymallus. The sequence goes on from CM042383.1 coordinate 908,934, forward strand.
AAATGTACAGTCAGATGTAGTTATATGTAACCTGTAATCTATCAAAGGTACAGTCAGTTGTAGTTATACGTAATCTGCTGTGTGTTGAGACTTTGTGTAATTTTCCAATGCTAAAACATGAGAAGCTTGTAATTCTAATACTGTACCTCTGTGGGTCCGTGAGCACGGGTAGTCCGTTGTACCGGAGATGAACCAGCGACTCCGAGGCCCTGTGTCTCTGGACAGCACCAGATCATTGTTGTCGTTGATGTGGAGGTGTAGAGTCTGTCCTTTCAGGGTGAGCAGGGTGTGGTTGCTACACTCCCACTGCTGGAGGTGGCTCTTCTCATCACAGTCAGAATACACCAGGGTACTACCCTCTGTCTTCCCAGAGACCCCAGCACACTTCTTGGTGTTGGGGAAGTAGAGACGTCCCCCTGACACCCAGCGCGACAGCCCCAGTCTAATGCCACTGACAGCATTGAAGAGATTGAAGGGACCGTCTACAAAGAACAATTACAGTCACTAACCAGTATTGACATAATAGCCAAACATTTGAACACTTGAATTGAACCCTCTTTCATAAGGGCTTTTAGCACTGTCATAAGGCTACATAACCCTCTTATAAGGCTACATAACCACACCTCATAGGGTTTCTTTCCATAAATCATATCACAAACAACTTTTACCAGCTGAACGTAAACAGAAATCTAATACTTTTTTGCATTATGCTATTGACATATGCAAATTATGTGATCGCACAAATACATTTTTCTGGACACTGGTCAGACTGAATATTTAGTTTTTTGTTTTTTTAAGAACCTCCATGACCAGACTTGTCCAAAGTAAATTGATGATAAATACATTTTTCATCATTCTATCTGTAAAATACTAAAGGCGTACGTAAAATGCTTTTTTGCACGTAACAAACAGTTATACGACCTGCAGCATGGTCAAGCAAGTTAATGTTTAACAGTTTACTAAACAAGTACTGATTTAGAACCACGGAATTACTGCAAGTCAGTTCAAAGACAACAGGACCACTGCCTCCGTTACTACAGCTCCACTCCAACATCGCCGTTATAATCATTGGCCAGTACAGAGAATTAAGTAAAAACCACAAGTCCAAATCCCCATCTCCATCCATGGTTAGGAGAGGGCTGATTTAGCAAGCTAGCGACCGCAGGACATCAACACAAGCAAACCAGAAACAGACACGTTTTTCTGACAATGATGACATTTTGCTTAGGATGTGATTTAATTGGTGTGAAGCCAAATCCAAACTGGCCTCTCTTAGGGTGCCAGGACAACCCAGAGTTGAGCTCAGTTCAACGTTGATTGGCTCATTTATTTATCAATCAAATGCTACGGCAGTAACATGTTATAGTCTTTTGTTCCAGACAGCATCAGATACATGGTCTACACATACTGAGACAGAGAGGTGCTGTTTCACTGTCCAGACAGCATCAGATACATGGTCTACACATACTGAGACAGAGAGGTGCTGTTTCACTGTCCAGACAGCATCAGATACATGGTCTACACATACTGAGACAGAGAGGTGCTGTTTCACTGTCCAGACAGCATCAGATACATGGTCTACACATACTGAGACAGAGAGGTGCTGTTTCACTGTCCAGACAGCATCAGATACAGGGTCTACACATACTGAGACAGAGAGGTGCTGTTTCACTGTCCAGACAGCATCAGATACAGGGTCTACACATACTGAGACAGAGAGGTGCTGTTTCCCTGTCCAGACAGCATCAGATACATGGTCTACACATACTGAGACAGAGAGGTGCTGTTTCACTGTCCAGACAGCATCAGATACATGGTCTACACATACTGAGACAGAGAGGTGCTGTTTCACTGTCCAGACAGCATCAGATACATGGTCTACACATACTGAGACAGAGAGGTGCTGTTTCACTGTCCAGACAGCATCAGATACATGGTCTACACATACTGAGACAGAGAGGTGCTGTTTCACTGTCCAGACAGCATCAGATACATGGTCTACACATACTGAGACAGAGAGGTGCTGTTTCACTGTCCAGACAGCATCAGATACATGGTCTACACATACTGAGACAGAGAGGTGCTGTTTCACTGTCCAGACAGCATCAGATACATGGTCTACACATACTGAGACAGAGAGGTGCTGTTTCACTGTCCAAACAGCATCAGATACATGGTCTACACATACTGAGACAGAGAGGTGCTGTTTCCCTGTCCAGACAGCATCAGATACATGGTCTACACATACTGAGACAGAGAGGTGCTGTTTCACTGTCCAGACAGCATCAGATACATGGTCTAGACATACTGAGACAGAGAGGTGCTGTTTCACTGTCCAGACAGCATCAGATACATGGTCTAGACATACTGAGACAGAGAGGTGCTGTTTCACTGTCCAGACAGCATCAGATACATGGTCTACACATACTGAGACAGAGAGGTGCTGTTTCCCTGTCCAGACAGCATCAGATACATGGTCTACACATACTGAGACAGAGAGGTGGTAAAGTAATACTGCAAAAATGTGGCAAAGAAATACACTTTTTCTCCTGAATACAAAGCACATCACTGAGTACCACTCTCAAGCATGGTGGTGCCTGCATCATGTTATGGGTATACTTGTCATTGGAAAGGGCTAGGGAGTTTTTTAGGAAGAAAAGCAATAGAGCTAAGCACAGGTAAAAGAGGACAGTCTGGTTCAGTCTGCTTTCCACGACACTGAGAGACAAATCCACCTTTCAGCAGGACAATAACCTAAAACACAAGGCCAAATCTACACTGGAGTTGCTCACCAAGACGACATTGAATGTTCCTGAGTGGCCTAGTTAGTTTTGACTTACATCTATGGCAAGACTTGAAAATAGCTGTCTAGCAATGATCAACAACCAACTATAACAGAGCTTGAAGAATAATGGGCAGATATTCTACAATCCAGGTTTGCTAAGCTCATAGAGACTTTGCAAACCTACCATTGGTCGTGAACCCTTTCTGAAGGCACTGCATCCAAGGATAACCACACAACTTAGTGAATGCAGATGCTTCTGAAGCTGAGAAAAGTTAGTTGCCATGTGGGAAAAGAGTCTGAATTCAGGAAATGGTAGAATTTAGACTTCCAAATGTCTATTTCGACCCAATCACCATCTCTTCAAAGGAAGTTACAAATAGTATATAGTCTAGTTTGTAACACTGTCTAAGAAATTGCCTTTAAAATACGTGTAATTGAAAATTGAGCTTTGAAATGATTGATGTGTCAGACCAACATTTGTGTGTACAGAACGCTCTGTGAATGACGACACATCATTTGCTGTGCACTGCATCACATGCCCTGTCTCGTCTGAGATGCAGTATGCGAAATCTGACACCTCACATTTTCTGGCCGATCTAGAGAAAGGGTTGATTTCCTCTGCCTTTGCGATTGCAGCAAAAGCACTCATCTCGCAGTGATCGCAGATGGTTCTCAACATGAAAAAATAAAACATTATTTTGTAGAATTGAAACAAGACCACTTTCTCTTGGTCACTTTGTTCTTAATGCTGAAGTTGTAACAAGTCTGCAGGCATTTGAATGGCGTCTCTGCGTCACTCAGAGAACGTTGGGCAGAAAATGCTCTGTCGTCACTTATATGAAATTGTGCCAATATTGTACTGTCACTAAGTATGATCCTATTTATTTTACAGTTATAAGAAAGGTAACATCTTATAGGAAGTCGTTTATAATGTGATTTTTACTATATTCAGAAAGCATTGCTATAATCTCAATCCCTATTGTTGAACATTTATATTGTGTACTTGAGCTTGTGTCCTCAAAAGTGAATACACCTCAGCAATTTATAAAAACATTAACCAGAAAGGTGAGATTGTAATCTTTCTGCCAGTATACACATTATTAAGTATTGTTCATGATAAATAATTACTTTTGGGTCTGTTTAGGCGGAAATGTACCTTTTGACATGACATTTAACAGGATAACACTGTCATAGGGCTACACAACACTATCATAGTGCTACATAACACTGTTATAGAGCTACACAACACTGATAGTCATATCGCTATAAAACACTGTCATAGGGCTACATAACTGTCATAGGACTACATAACTGTCATATGGCTACATAACACTGTCATAGAGCTACATAACACTATCATAGGGCTACATAACACTATCATAGGGCTACATAACACTATCATAGCAATACATAACACTGTCGTATGGCTACATAACACTGTCATAGGGCTTTACAACACTGTCATAGCGCTACATAACACTGTCATATGGCTACATAACGCTGTCAAAGGGCTACATAACACTGTCATAAGGCTACATAACACCGTCATAAGGCAACATAACACTGTCATAGGGATACACAACACTGTTATAGGGCTACACAACACTATCACTTATATACAGGTTTCAGTGTAGACCAATAACCAATGAGATTAACAACATACCTGTTTCAGTGTAGACCAATAACCAATGAGATTAACAACATACCTGTTTCAGTGTAGACCAATAACCAATGAGATTAACAACATACCTGTTTCAGTGTAGACCAATAACCAATGAGATTAACAACATACCTGTTTCAGTGTAGACCAATAACCAATGAGATTAACAACATACCTGTTTCAGGAGCCCCCAGGGTGGTTTGAAAGAAGAGCATCAGAACAGCAACTTTTATCATAGTTGTCATCGTCCCAGTAGGGTTGCGACTGACTGACATACAGGCCTCCTACAGCAGAGTGAAGTGTTCTGTACGACTAGGTCTGCTATTAAATAGTGTTGAAACACTGTCACATGATATATTCTCTATCAACTGATGTCACTGAGACATTTCAACACTAGTAACGTTTTCTTGTGAATTGGACTGCCATACCCTCGATTAGCCAAAATAATCACTATGTCAAGGATATGATTAGAAGAAAACACTGTGGTGTTAAAAAAATGATGTTCTGTGTATTTTTTGTATGACACAGAGGAGCACCTTCAGTCACAGACTGATCCCACCACGGTGTGCCAGAGAGCGCTACAGGAGGTCCTTCCTGCCGGCGGCCATTAGACTATATAATGCCTCACCGGGGTGCCGTGCCGTCGGCAACATAGATCTGGAACTGTTGGGGTGCTAGGCCCTAGTTGAACAATTATGCATCCATCCGTGAGTAACTCTGGTCCGTCAGCACTCATTCACTCAGGACCTATTTATTCATTCAGGTCTGTATATACATACTCATGTACAGTTGTTATATCATATCACGTGCAATATTGCAAGTAATTCTTGGACCTAACTTACGTAGTCATTCACTCAGGAATGCATATTAGTATCCTGTCAGTTGCACCTTTTCTCATTGCTTTTAGTATATCAAATGTGCAATACGTGCAGTTATCAACCCTAGCCAGTCTCCAGACCTGAACCCAATAGAAAATCTTTGGAGGGAGCTGAAAGTCTGTATTGCCCAGCGACAGCCCCGAAACCTGAAGGATCTGGAGAAGGTCTGTATGGAGGAGTGGGCCAATTCAACCCTGCGCACTAAAGACTGTATTTTAAGGGAATTACTATTATTACCCCAAATGATATCATACACACATTTAGCTATTTAAGTATCTCTTCCTGTCATTTACCTGTACAGTTTGTGTAACCATGCAAGTATTCACTTATCTGTAAATATAACTGTATATTTACCTGTACAGCTAATTTAACCAGGCAAAATATTCACTTACAGTGGGGAGAACAAGTATTTGATACACTGCCGATTTTGCAGGTTTTCCCACTTACAAAGCATGTAGAAGTCTGTAATTTTTATCATAGGTACTCTTCAACTGTGAGTGGCGGAATCTAAAACAAAAATCCAGAAAATCACATTGTATGATTTTTAAGTAATTAATTTGCATTTTATTGCATGACATAAGTATTTGATACATCAGAAAAGCAGAACTTAATATTTGATACAGAAACCTTTGTTTGCAATTACAGAGATCATACGTTTCCTGTAGTTCTTGACCAGGTTTGCACACACTGCAGCAGGGATTTTGGCCCACTCCTCCATACAGACCTTCTCCAGATCCTTCAGGTTTCGGGGCTGTCGCTGGGCAATACGGACTTTCAGCTCCCTCCAAAGATTTTCTATTGGGTTCAGGTCTGGAGACTGGCTAGGCCACTCCAGGACCTTGAGATGCTTCTTACGGAGCCACTCCTTAGTTACCCTGGCTGTGTGTTTCGGGTCATTGTCATGCTGGAAGACCCAGCCACGACCTATCTTCAATGCTCTTACTGAGGGTAGGAGGTTGTTGGCTAAGATCTAGCGATACATGGCCCCATCCATCCTCCCCTCAATACGGTGCAGTCGTCCTGTCCCCTTTGCAGAAAAGCATCCCCAAAGAATTATGTTTCCACCTCCATGCTTCACGGTTGGGACGGTGTTCTTGGGGTTGTACTCATCCTTCTTCTTACTCCAAACACGGCGAGTGGAGTTTAGACCAAAAGGCTCTATTTTTGTCTCATCAGACCACATGACCTTCTCCCATTCCTCCTCTGGATCATCCAGATGGTCATTGGCAAACTTCAGACGGGCCTGGACATGCGCTGGCTTAAGCAGGGGGACCTTGCGTGCGCTGCAGGATTTTAATCCATGACGGCGTAGTGTGTTACTAATGGTTTTCTTTGAGACTGTTGTCCCAGCTCTCTTCAGGTCATTGACCAGGTCCTGCCTTCCTCATGATCATTGATGCCCCACGAGGTGAGATCTTGCATGGTGCCCCAGACCGAGGGAGATTGACCGTCATCTTGAACTTCTTCCATTTTCAAATAATTGCGCCAACAGTTGTTGCCTTCTCACCTAGCTGCTTGCCTATTGTCCTGTAGCCCATCCCAGCCTTGTGCAGGTCTACAATTTTATCCCTGATGTCCTTACACAGCTCTCTGGTCTTGACCATTGTGGAGAGGTTGGAGTCTGTTTGATTGAGTGTGTGGACAGGTGTCTTTTATACAGGTAACGAGTTCAAACAGGTGCAGTTAATACAGGTAATGAGTGGAGAACAAGAGGGCTTCTAAAAGAAAAACTAACAGGTCTGTGAGAGCCGGAATTCTTACTGGTTGGTAGGTGATCAAATACTTATGTCATGCAATAAAATGCAAATTAATTATTTAAAAATCATACAATGTGATTTTCTGGATTTTTGTTTTAGATTCCGTCTCTCACAGTTGAAGAGTACCTATGATAAAAATGACAGACCTCTACATGCTTTGTAAGTAGGAAAACCTGCAAAATCGGCAGTGTATCAAATACTTGTTCTCCCCACTGTACCTGTTCATTTACCCAGTCTGTCTATTAAGTAAACTATTATTACCCTCGCTCATATCATACGCATTTTTAGCTATTGAAGTATTTCTCTGCCATCGACCTGTATAGTATAGTTAACCATCCAACATCCACCAATGTATAGTGTACATATTCAGACAACCACTCATACTATGCAATGTCTTTTTATAGCTTTTTTTCACTCCAGATATCTTGTATTTCTATACTTTTTCATACTGCCACTCTATGTATCATGTACCGTGTATCTGTCTTTTGTGTACTTTCGTTGTGGCATTTTGCACCTGCCCTGTGTTTTGTTGTAGCTGCTTGACAATGAAATTTCCCCCCCGGGGGATCAATAAAGTACCTATCTATCTATCTATCTATCTATCTATCTATCTATCTATCTATCTATCTATCTATCTATCTATCTATCTATCTATCTATCGATCTATTTGTTAAGCAGCTGTTTTTTTGCAACAGTTGAACTATAATAGTTCTGGATTATGGAGTGCTACTGTTTTACGAAGGTTTTAACGGTCCTTGAGCAGTTTCCCACCCCCACTTTGCTCACAGCACCTCTGTTGAGACAATCAGCGACCCCACCTCCTCCCCTGCTCCCCCTGGACTGATCCTCAACACCCCCCTTCCCCCCACCTCCCCACCTGGGCTGGCTTTCACCACCAACCAAGTGAAGAGAGAGCTGGAGAGACTACATCAGTGGAAAGTGTCGGGCCCTGATGGCATCAGCCCAAGGGTGCTGAGGGTCTGTGCTGACCAACTGTGTAGAATACTCCAGCATCTCTTCAACCTTAGCCTGAGCCTAGAAAGGGTCCCTGTGCTGTGGAAAACATCCTGCCTCGTCCCAGTTCCCAAGAAGGCACACCCCACTGTCTTGAATGACTTCAGACCTGTAGCGCTAACATCACACATCATGAAGACCCTGGAAAGGTTAGTCCTCGCTCACCTCAGACCCCTGGTGTGTACATCACTGGACCCCCTGCAGTTTGCATACCAGCGCAACATCGGGGTGGATGATGCAATCATCTACCTTCTGCAGAGGGCCTTCTCTCACCTGGACAACACAGGTAGCACTGTGAGGATTATGTTTTTTGACTTCTCCAGTGCCTTCAATACCATTCAGCCCCTGCTACTGGGTGAGAAGATGAAGAGGATGAAAGTGGAAGCACCCTTAGTCTCCTGGGTTACTGACTACCTGACCGGTAGGCCACAATATGTGTGACTACAGAGCTGTGTGGCAGAAAGGGCAGTTAGCAACACAGGGGCCCCCCAGGGACCATTGGGGCCATTGCTTTTAGTATATCGAATGTGCAATATGTGCATTTATCTATAATTAAACCCTGCACTAAGGACTGTATTTTAAGGGAATTACTATTATTACCCTCACTTATATTAGCTGTTGTGTGTGTGTGTGTCTGTGTGTGTGAGAGAGAGAGAGAAGGAGAAGAGGTACCATGAGGCACCAGGGAGTGATGGCCTGCACCACCCCGCTTCCTCGAAGAAAGGAAACAGAAGTGATTCTACTGGAACCTTTAGACCAGATAGGTCTACTATCCTACTGGAACCTTTAGACAACCTTTAGACCAGATAGGTCTACTATCCTACTGGAACCTTTAGACCAGATAGGTCTACTATCCTACTGGAACCTTTAGACCAGCTCGGTCTACTATCCTACTGGAACCTTTAGACCAGATAGGTCTACTATCCTACTGGAACCTTTAGACCAGCTCGGTCTACTATCCTACTGGAACCTTTAGACCAGCTCGGTCTACTATCCTACTGGAACCTTTAGACCAGCTCGGTCTACTATCCTACTGGAACCTTTAGACCAGATAGGTCTACTATCCTACTGGAACCTTCCCAGTAACATAAATAAGATATCTACAGAAACAGCAGGGTCCAGTACGAACCCGGAGCTTTTTACTTGATCACTATCTAAGAACTTAGTGTGTTAACACTATTTGATTAATAACTCAGCATGATGAACACGAGTGCATTGACTTCCATGGATAGAGTGAGTGAGTGATAGATTGGTACTGATTCATTGCTTCAATGCTTACAATGCACAAAGCCAGAGCTACATTAACGTCAATATCACAGTTAGGCAATACTGAGGCAGACACAGTTCAGAGGAAAACCCCACCCAGCAGACACAGTTCAGAGGAAAACCCCACCCAGCAGACACAGTTCAGAGGAAAACCCCACCCAGCAGACACAGTTCAGAGGAAAACCCCACCCAGCAGAGCAACTCAGAGGAAAACCCCACCCAGCAGAGCAACTCAGAGGAAAACCCCACCCAGCAGAGCAACTCAGAGGAAAACCCCACCCAGCAGAGCAACTCAGAGGAAAACCCCACCCAGCAGAGCAACTCAGAGGAAAACCCCACCCAGCAGAGCAACTCAGAGGAAAACCCCACCCAGCAGAGCAACTCAGAGGAAAACCCCACCCAGCAGAGCAACTCAGAGGAAAACCCCACCCAGCAGAGCAACTCAGAGGAAATGCACGATGCTCTCACTCACTCCACCTATTCTGTTGAAAAATGTTTCTTAAAACAAATGCAAACTAAACATAGATTTAAAAAATTGCTGAATTTGCCCAATAGAAACTCTAATTTACAACTGTTGGTCTAATGAATACACCCTAGATAAGATGGATGCAGGCAGGATTAAATGTGTCACTGTCTGTCACCTCAAATGTTTTATTTTCTCGACCTGTGTGCTCCTACGTTGTAAACTTTCATTCACAGGCTAGGTTGTAGCAACCTCATGATGTGTAGAAGTACACTTCTAGTATCATGTAGTAGCCTAAACCTAGCTGGGTGAATGGAATATGAAAGACAGACATCCAATATGCTGCAATAGAAATAAGGCCATGTTCATGGAAATAAACAGTCCTCCCTCATTAACGGTGCTCAGCACCACTGCTGCACCTTACCCCACCACACCTTACCCCACCACACCATACCCCACCACACCTTACCCCACCACACCTTACCCCACCACACCTTACCCCACCACACCTTACCCCACCACACCTTACTCCACCACACCTTACTCCACCACACCTTACTCCAATACACCATACCCCACCACACCTTACCCCACCACACCTTACCCCACCACACCATACCCCACCACACCTTACCCCACCACACCATACCCCACCACACCTTACTCCACCACACCTTACTCCAATACACCATACCCCACCACACCTTACCCCACCACACCTTACCACACCACACCTTACCCCACCACACCTTACCACACCACACCTTACCCCACCACACCTTACTCCACCACACCTTACTCCACCACACCTTACTCCACCACACCTTACCCCACCACACCTTACCACACCACACCTTACCCCACCACACCTTACCCCACCACACCTTACTCCAATACACCATACCCCACCACACCTTACCCCACCACACCTTACCACACCACACCTTACCCCACCACACCTTACTCCACCACACCTTACTCCACCACACCTTACTCCAATACACCATACCCCACCACACCATACCCCACCACACCTTACCCCACCACACCATACCCCACCACACCTTACCCCACCACACCTTACTCCACCACACCTTACCCCACCACACCTTACCCCACCACACCTTACTCCAATACACCATACCCCACCACACCATACCCCACCACACCTTACCACACCATACCCCACCACACCTTACCCCACCACACCTTACCCCACCACACCTTACCCCACCACACCTTACTCCACCACACCTTACTCCACCACACCTTACCCCACCACACCTTACCCCACCACACCTTACTCCAATACACCATACCCCACCACACCATACCCCACCACACCTTACCACACCATACCCCACCACACCTTACCCCACCACACCATACCCCACCACACCATACCCCACCACACCTTACTCCAATACACCTTACTCCAATACACCTTACCCCACCACACCTTACCCCACCACACATTACCCGACCACACATTACCTCACCACACCTTACCCGACCACACCTTACCCCACCACACCTTACTCCAATACACATTACCCGACCACACATTACCCCACCACACCTTACCCCACCACACCTTACCCGACCACACCTTACCCCACCACACCTTACTCCAATACACATTACCCGACCACACCTTACCCCACCACACCTTACTCCAATACACATTACCCGACCACACCTTACCCCACCACACCTTACCCCAATACACCATACCCCACCACACCATACCCGACCACACCATACCCGACCACACATTACCCCACCACACCTTACTCCAATACACATTACCCGACCACACCTTACCCGACCACACCTTACTCCAATACACATTACCCGACCACACCTTACCCCACCACACCTTACCCGACCACACTTTACCCGACCACATCTTACCCCACCACACCTTACTCCAATACACATTACCCGACCACACCTTACCCCACCACACCTTACCCCACCTACATACCTTCCACAATCTCCACTTTTGTGTACTATATTTTAAGATTGTTGAAAGGAGTTTGTTTAATGATGTTAGGAGCCATTATCTTTTTGTTTGAGTGTGTGACACAAACAAAACGTATGGTCACAGTGTTGTTAATTGTAGGTTTCATTTTATTTAAGAGATGTTGCACCTACTTTTTTCTAAGCCGGGACCTGTTACATTTTCTATTCTTCTAGGTTCAAAACTACATGTCTGTAGTCTGTTGCCTTACTTTCAAAAGCAACCCAGTCGTAAAACAGCCACCTGGTGCAGGCAGTCAATGGCTCAGGGTTCCAAAACTGTTCTCCAACATTATTGACCCAACATGCAACAATTTCCAAGATTTTACTGAGTTACACTTCTTAAAAGGAAATCAGTCAATTTAAATGAATTCATTAGGGCCATGACTAGGAACACAGATATGCATCTGTTGGTCACATAAACCTTAAAAATGAAAAGGGTCAGAAAACCAGTCAGTATTTGGTGTGCCTCATATGTAGCAAGACATCTCCTTCACATAGAGTTGATCAGGCTGTTGGTTGAATGTTGTCCCACTCCTCTTCAATGGCTGTGCGAAGCTGCTGCAAATTGGCAGGAACTGGAACATGCCGTCGATCCAGAGCATCCCAAACATGCTCAATGAGTGACTAGCTGTCAAATCCTTAATTCCTCTGTCCTTGTCTCTTCCAATGTGCTTTGAGAGGGAGGTGAGGAATGGAAAACAAGGACAGAGGAATCAAGAATTAAGGCTAGTAATGTTTGCAGATTCAGCCTTAAAGTACCACAAAGATTTTTTAAACCTCACCCCCTTAACGTTTTACCTGTCTAAACCCCTGAAGAGGTGGTGGAGGGTGAAGTTGCTGCCTGTCTAAACCCCTGAAGAGGTGGTGGAGGGTGAAGTTGCTGCCTGTCTAAACCCCTGAAGAGGTGGTGTAGGGTGAAGTTGCTGCCTGTCTAAACCCCTGAAGAGGTGGTGTAGGGTGAAGTTGCTACCTGTCTAAACCCCTGAAGAGGTGGTGGAGGGTGAAGTTGCTGCCTGTCTAAACCCCTGAAGAGGTGGTGTAGGGTGAAGTTGCTGCCTGTCTAAACCCCTGAAGAGGTGGTGGAGGGTGAAGTTGCTGCCTGTCTAAACCCCTGAAGAGGTGGTGGAGGGTGAAGTTGCTACCTGTCTAAACCCCTGAAGAGGTGGTGTAGGGTGAAGTTGCTGCCTGTCTAAACCCCTGAAGAGGTGGTGGAGGGTGAAGTTGCTACCTGTCTAAACCCCTGAAGAGGTGGTGTAGGGTGAAGTTGCTGCCTGTCTAAACCCCTGAAGAGGTGGTGGAGGGTGAAGTTGCTACCTGTCTAAACCCCTGAAGAGGTGGTGTAGGGTGAAGTTGCTACCTGTCTAAACCCCTGAAGAGGTGGTGGAGGGTGAAGTTGCTGCCTGTCTAAACCCCTGAAGAGGTGGTGGAGGGTGAAGTTGCTACCTGTCTAAACCCCTGAAGAGGTGGTGCAGGGTGAAGTTGCTGCCTGTCTAAACCCCTGAAGAGGTGGTGTAGGGTGAAGTTGCTACCTGTCTAAACCCCTGAAGAGGTGGTGTAGGGTGAAGTTGCTACCTGTCTAAACCCCTGAAGAGGTGGTGTAGGGTGAAGTTGCTGCCTAGATGCTGATCTTGGGTCAGTTTTGCATTTTCCCCACTAATGGTTAGGAGAAGGACTGGGGGAGGGGATCCTAGATTGGTACCGAGCATTGAGAGATATCATGGCTTTTGGGTTCCATGTATTACACACATTTTGTTGTTTATTTTCCAAACAGATGATGCAGTTTGCCCAAACAAAATCAATAACTGATATTTATGCAAATAATAATGTCAAACAAAAAAAACTGAACATGCTTCTAAAAAGTATATTTGTAAAGGTTTCTTCCATAGTATCACCGTTATGCGCACACACGCACACACACGAAGGTGTAGAATAGAGCTGGTTGATGTATGTATACAGACACATTACTTCCATACAGTTTAGGTGTGGTCAGGTATCGAGTGATACATTCGTGGTTGAGATGAATGAACAAAGGTGTTACTATACCATGTTGTACTGAACTAGACTTTAGCCTGCTGAGCTAATACAAATGGTTTGTTAATGGAAGTTGTGTTTTTGAAAAACTACTGGATTCTTAAAAATGTCACAGCACACAGGAGGTCCTCCTCAGTGAGAGAAGGGTTAGAGAACTGAAGATGAATGGACCCCAACCCTGCTGTAAATGATAAGCATTTCTAGGACAACAGTATGAAAGCCAACCAGACTAAAGAGGGGTAATTATGAGATGAAGTCTGTCTTCAGGATACTAACAGAATGACGTTAGGTCATATCAGATGTTTGCTATGGCTACCAGATCAGTCAGGTGACAGCGACATTATTAAAGGTGTGTCTCCAATGGCACTCTTTTCCCTGTATAGTGCCCTACTTTTGACCAGAGCCCTAGGTAGTGCCCTATGTAGGGAAAAGGGTGCCATTTGAGACACAGCCAATGTCAACAGATACAACAGGATCATGGGTTTTATATAAAACAAGCTTCTTGATATTCCAAAACATGGTGTCAGTTGACAAAGATAAAAAAAATAAAAAATACAGTTAGCCGTCCGTACGTACGCACTGGTAATAAAGCTTCAGAAGCCTCCCACCCCGTCCCATCCCCAACCCAGCTCCCCGGACCCCAGATACAAAAAGACAATCCAAAATCCCAAGCAGCCACAGTTATCCAGAGCAGGTAGAAGGTAGACAGCCCTGGAACTACCAGGTGCTAACTTAGTAACAGGGCCTATCTGACAGGAACCCTGGCTAGTCACAACACCTCCAGACAGCAAGTCATAATACATTCAGGGTGTCCCAAATGGCCCCCTATTTCATATGCAGTACACTACTTTAGACCAGGGTCTGTAGGGCTGTGGTCAAAGAAGTCCACTGCATAGAGAATAAGAGGCCATTTGTGACCCAGTCTCAGAGTTTAGTCAGGTGGTATGAAATGTAACTACCACTGTAGGGCTGTGTTCAGTAGGGTGCAACACTGACCACCACCACCATGGTACTGCCCTCCTGAACACCACCCTGGTACACTGGTACTGCCCTCCTGAACACCACCCTGGTACACTGGTACTGCCCTCCTGAACACCACCCTGGTACACTGGTACTGCCCTCCTGAACACCACCCTGGTACACTGGTACTGCAGTTACGTTCCCAGTAATGCTTATGAAGATGTTATGCCTTGCTCATGGCGTTCCTTATGTAGGCCCCCTATACGAACATGTTACCAACTAATATACAACAGACATGGTTAAACAGAGAGATGGAGAGTTCAGACAGAGAGAGAGAATGAACGAGAGACAGAGAGACAGTCCATAGTGTCCATTAGACACCTCGTTTTCCCAAATGGCCCCCTATTCCATCCTGAACACTACCCTGGTACATAGGGAATACAGTGTCATTTGGGCCGCAGCCGAGGTGTACTCCAGGTGGTCTACTTGTGCTCCTTGGTGGGGGCGAAGTACAGCTCCATGGGTTTGTTGACCTTCCAGTACTTCTCACTGACAAGCTCCAGAGAGAAAGACCCGTTCAGCACCTAGAGGACCGACAGATAGCATTGACTGAATTATCGTCCTTAAGGGGAAAATTCTTTCCACACTTCACTAGTTGCATAATATATAAGCTCACCTGGGTGACAACTAGGAGAGTGTGCCTGTACAAGTCCCTGTCTTGACTGGCAAATTATTATAGAATTAGTATGATATACAGTTTAAGTCGGAAGTTTACATACACTTAGGTTGAAGTCATTAAAACTCATTTTTCAACCACTCCACAGATTTCATGTTAACAAACTATAGTTTTGGCAAGTCGGTTAGGACATCTACTTTGTGCATGACACAAGTAATTCTTCCAACAATTGTTTACAGACAGATTATTTCACTTATAATTCACTATATCACAAATCCAGTGGGTCAGAAGTTTACATACACTAAGTTGACTGTGCCTTTAAACAGCTTGGAAAATTCCAGAAAATGATGTCATGGCTTTAGAAGCTTCTGATAGGCTAATTGACAATTTTAGTCGATTGGAGGTGAACCTGTGGATGTATTTCAAGGACTACCTTCAAACTCAGTGCCTCTTTGCTCGACATCATGGGAAAATCTAAAGATTTTCATCCTTGGGATTAATTTCCAAACACCTGAAGGTACCACGTTCTTCTCTACAAACAATAGTATGCAAGTATAAACACCATGGGACTACGCAGCCATCATACCGCTCAGGAAGGAGACGCGTTCTGTCTCCTAGAGATTAACATACTTTAGTGCGAAAAGTGCAAATCAATCCCAGAACAACAGCAAAGGATCTTGTGAAGATGCTGGAGGAAGCAGGTACAAAAGTATCTATATCCACAGTAAAATAAGTCCTATATTGACAAAACCTGAAAGGCCGCTCAGCAAGGAAGAAGCCACTGCTCCAAAACCGCCATAAAAAAGCCAGACTACGGTTTGCAACGTCACATGGGGACAAAGATCGTACTTTTTGGAGAAATGTCCACCGGTCTGATGAAACAAAAATAGAACTGTTTGGCCATAATGACCATCGTTATGTTTGGAAGAAAAAGGGGGAGGCTTGCAAGCAGAAGAACACCATCCCAACCGTGAAGCACGGGGGTGGCAGCATCATGTTGTGGGGGTGCTTTGCTGCAGGAGGGATTGGTGCACTTCACAAAATAGATGGCATCATGAGGAAGGAAAATTATGTGGATATATTGAAGCAACATCTCAAGACATCAGTCAGGAAGTTAAAGCTTAGTCGGAAATAGGTCTTCCAAATGGACAATGACCCCAAGCATACTTCCAAAGGTGTGGCAAAATGGCTTAAGGACAACAAAGTCAAGGTATTGGAGTGGCCATCACAAAGCCCTGACCTCAACCCTATAGAACATTTGTGGGCAGAACTGAAAAAGCGTGTGTACTTTCGTTGTGGCATTTTGCACCTGCCCGGTGTTTTTTCGTAGCTGCTTGACGAAGAAATTTCCCATTGGGGATAAATAAAGTACCTACCTATCTATCTATCTATCTATCTATCTATCTATCTATCTATCTATCTATCTATCTATCTATCTATCTATCTATCTATCTATCTATCTATGTAAACCTCCGACTTCAACTGTAGTATATAATTGGGGGCGTAGAGTGAGTATATTTGGCGGGCGTAGAGTGAGTATATTTGGCGGGCGTAAAGTGAGTATATTTGGCGGGCGTAGAGTGAGTATATTTGGCGGGCGTAAAGTGAGTATATTTGGCGGGCGTAGAGTGAGTATATTTGGCGGGCGTAAAGTGAGTATATTTGGCGGGCGTAGAGTGAGTATATTTGGGGGCGTAGAGTGAGTATATTTGGCGGGCGTAGAGTGAGTATATTTGGCGGGCGTAGAGTGAGTATATTTGGCGGGCGTAGAGTGAGTATATTTGGCGGGCTATTTGCTGTGAACTGTACATTGGCTGTTAATGGTGTATTATAATAATATATTGTATTATTACCGTGAACTGGTCAATGGCTGTAGGGATATAAATGGTGTATTGTAGTAGTATTAGTAATATATTATATTATTACCGTGAACTGGCCGTTGGCTGTAGGGATGTAGATGGTGTATTGTTTCTCGGAGGCAGCGTCTACATTGACGGGGCTGGCCTCTCCGTTCTTCCTCAGTTCCTCCAGGGCCAGACGCACCGCCAGGTACTTAGACAGGTGGTCCACTGTGGCATTACCCGATGTCTTGATGTACCTGGGAACAAACTCAACACTACCACCCACACACACTAGCATTAACAGACTTCTTGATGTACCTGGGAACAAACTCAATACCACAACATATTACCTGATGTTTAGAAGATACACACACACCTAAACCTTCCCCATCTAAACTTTTACCATCTAAACTTGGTCTTTAAAACATCCACAGGTACAGTCTGACTGTTGTTCAGACACACAGGCCAATGCAGATTAGAAAACCAACACTGCTCATTGTAAAGACTTACAGGTGCAATATGTCGAAATCACTCGCCAATTCAAGGTTGCTAACATTCTAACAGTTCACCTGATTTCAGTGTGACAAAACAAGCAAATATAGTCTAGAGTCAATGTACCATCTAAACTGCTGTGAAATATATTTTCCATAAGTAAAAATATTGTAATATCAGCAGTTTGAAGCTGGTGTACAAAATCTGAAGTGAAACTGAAGAATGGGAAGCAGATCTTAGACTTGGTGGCGTCGCCCCAAACATGTACATATTGCAGCTTTAATATTGTGCAGTTTGTGTATCTGGAACAAACCATCCATCCATCCATCCATCCATCCATCCATCCATCCATCCATCCATCCATCCATCCTGTATCCTGTTTCCCCCTCAGCCTCAGGCCCCACCTGGTCTGCACGGTGTCCTCCTTGTCCATGAGCGTAGGGTGAGGACAGAACACCAGTTCTATCTCGCTGGCGCCGTCCATCGCCAGGTCTCCTCCTCCTCCGTTCTCTGTAGCATTATCCATGTCCAGACCAGAGTCATCCGATGTTTTGGTTCGCTTGATGCTCGGCCCCGCCTCCTGGTTTGATTGATTGATTGATTTAGTGGGGGAAAAGATGCGCTGAGTACAACCCTGGGGATAAAATGTTGAAGCAATAAGATGCTTTAACGAGGAAAGACTGAATATCCTGCTGTAATATTCCTGCTGTCATTTACAATAAAACGTGTATACCCCTGCTTTACAATAAAACGTGTATACCCCTGCTTTACAATAAAACGTGTATACCCCTGCTTTACAATAAAACGTGTATACCCCTGCTTTACAATAAAACGTGTATACCCCTGCTTTACAATAAAACGTGTATACCCCTGCTTTACAATAAAACGTGTATACCCCTGCTTTACAATAAAACATTTATACCCCTGCTTTACAATAAAACATTTATACCCCTGCTTTACAATAAAACATGTATACCCCTGCTTTACAATAAAACATGTATACCCCTGCTTTACAATAAAACATTTATACCCCTGCTTTACAATAAAACATGTATACCCCTGCTTTACAATAAAACATTATACCCCTGCTTTACAATAAAACATTTATACCCCTGCTTTACAATAAAACTGATTTGAAATGAAAAATAAACAATACATTACACACAACATATACACAATACATTAATAATACCCTGCATGCTACCAGTCAGATTTTAAATAAATCTGGGGCGGAGAAACACGGATTTCCTGCATTTTCCTGATACCGGGAATTTTACGACCAGGATTTCTGATAAACCTGGGAATTTTGGGGATGTTACTGGAATTCTGCAACCCTACATGGGAATGAAGGAGTGCTCATACCTGGTTGGAGTGGACGGAGGCATTGCTGCAGTGGGAGGAGTCGCCATTGTCCTCCGCCCCGCTCCCGTTCTCCAGTTGATGCTTCTTCCCTCGCTGCAGCCTGCAGTGACACCCAGTGGTGGGAAGAGGGAAGAGCCAACATTCAATTTGACCATAGTTCTAGAAACATCTTTTAAATCATAGGGTAAGTTGTTCTGACATTGTTGAGGAGACACACCTGAATGGGAAAATAGAGATTAGCAGTACAGTCACGGCCTGTATGTCAAGGTCCTCCTCAATGCTGTGGGACAGGGTTAGGGGTCAGGGTACAGTACCTGTTCACGGCCTGTATGTCAAGGTCCTCCTCAATGCTGTGGGACAGGGTTAGGGGTCAGGGGTCAGTACCTGTTCACGGCCTGTATGTCAAGGTCCTCCTCAATGCTGTGGGACAGGGTTAGGGGTCAGGGGTCAGGGTACAGTACCTGTTTTTTGCCTGAATCTTGAGGCCCTCCTCGATGCTGTGGGACAGGGCCTGCTGGTTGTTGTGTTTGGAGATGCGGGCCAGAACCCGCTCCTGGTGGGCCTCGTACTCATCTCTGCTGGGGTAAATCTTACTGATGAGGGCGTCAAAGTTAGGGTCCGGCCGCAGGGATCGCTTAGACACCAGCTTCTTTCTGCACGTTGGGCATTCCTTGTTGCTGGGTAGAACGAACAGAGAGAGAGAAAAGGTTAGAACTTAAAACCTGAGGTAATGATGTCACTAAAGTGATCAGCAGCTGATCATGACGTTTGATACGGTTAGTACATTGTGTCACCAGTGGTATGTGGTGGTGGTGTTGTTGTGTCACCAGTGGTATGTGGTGGTGGTGTTGTTGTGTCACCAGTGGTATGTGGTGGTGGTGTTGTTGTGTCACCAGTGGTGGTGTTGTTGTGTCACCAGTGGTATGTGGTGGTGGTGTTGTTGTGTCACCAGTGGTATGTGGTGGTGTTGTTGTTGTGTCACCAGTGGTATGTGGTGGTGGTGTTGTTGTGTCACCAGTGGTGGTGTTGTTGTGTCACCAGTGGTATGTGGTGGTGGTGTTGTTGTGTCACCAGTGGTATGTGGTGGTGGTGTTGTTGTGTCACCAGTGGTATGTGGTGGTGGTGTTGTTGTGTCACCAGTGGTATGTGGTGGTGGTGTTGTTGTGTCACCAGTGGTATGTGGTGGTGGTGTTGTTGTGTCACCAGTGGTATGTGGTGGTGGTGTTGTTGTGTCACCAGTGGTGGTGTTGTTGTGTCACCAGTGGTATGTGGTGGTGGTGTTGTTGTGTCACCAGTGGTATGTGGTGGTGTTGTTGTTGTGTCACCAGTGGTATGTGGTGGTGGTGTTGTTGTGTCACCAGTGGTGGTGTTGTTGTGTCACCAGTGGTATGTGGTGGTGGTGTTGTTGTGTCACCAGTGGTATGTGGTGGTGGTGTTGTTGTGTCACCAGTGGTATGTGGTGGTGGTGTTGTTGTGTCACCAGTGGTATGTGGTGGTGGTGTTGTTGTGTCACCAGTGGTGGTGTTGTTGTGTCACCAGTGGTATGTGGTGGTGGTGTTGTTGTGTCACCAGTGGTATGTGGTGGTGTTGTTGTTGTGTCACCAGTGGTATGTGGTGGTGGTGTTGTTGTGTCACCAGTGGTGGTGTTGTTGTGTCACCAGTGGTATGTGGTGGTGGTGTTGTTGTGTCACCAGTGGTATGTGGTGGTGGTGTTGTTGTGTCACCAGTGGTATGTGGTGGTGGTGTTGTTGTGTCACCAGTGGTGGTGTTGTTGTGTCACCAGTGGTATGTGGTGGTGTTGTTGTGTCACCAGTGGTATGTGGTGGTGGTGTTGTTGTGTCACCAGTGGTATGTGGTGGTGGTGTTGTTGTGTCACCAGTGGTATGTGGTATGTGGTGGTGTTGTGTCACCAGTGGTATGTGGTATGTGGTGGTGTTGTGTCACCAGTGGTATGTGGTGGTGGTGTTGTTGTGTCACCAGTGGTATGTGGTGGTGTTGTTGTGTCACCAGTGGTATGTGGTGGTGGTGGTGTTGTGTCACCAGTGGTATGTGGTGGTGGTGGTGTTGTGTCACCAGTGGTATGTGGCGGTGGTGTTGTTGTGTCACCAGTGGTATGTGGCGGTGGTGTTGTGTCACCAGTGGTATGTGGTGGTGTTGTTGTGTCACCAGTGGTATGTGGTGGTGTTGTTGTGTCACCAGTGGTATGTGGCGGTGGTGTTGTGTCACCAGTGGTATGTGGTGGTGTTGTTGTGTCACCAGTGGTATGTGGTGGTGTTGTTGTGTCACCAGTGGTATGTGGTGGTGTTGTTGTACTAGGAGTTCAGGTTAGGGGTAGGTTAGGGGCAGGTACCCTGATCTGAGAGCGGTGATGATGCAGTCGGCACAGAAGCGGTGCAGACATTCCTTGGTGGTCATGGTGTTCTTCAGCATGTCCAGACAGATAGGACACATCAGCTCACTGTGGAGGCTCCTGGGAGACACAGCTATCTCCAGCCCATCTGTGATGGCCTCCTGCAGGGGACAAACAGACCATGACCCTTCTTCATCTCATATATTCTATAGGGGTAACTGATCATAAAAAGAGACTTGATTTTCCACGTCTGAAGCTCCAGTTAGGCAGAGTTAAGCAGAGCATTGGACATAAAGTGCAGACTCAGTGTCAGTAGGCCACAAGGCATACCTGCTGGCCCAGTGGTGGAGCAGTTTGTTGGATGGTGTGAACGCTCCTACATACAACTTAATGTCAACAAAACCAAGGATATTGCTATTGATTTCCAGAGGAGCTGACTGCCGTATTACCACCACAGCCCTAGCAACCTGATCGTGTTCATTTCACGTATTTCTGGGAGGGTCGTGCTCATTTCACGTATTTCTGGGAGATCAGGTTGGCCCTACCGTTGATTAGACCGTATTATCACCACAGCCCTACCGTTGATTAGACCGTATTACCACCACAGCCCTACCGTTGATTAGACCGTATTATCACCACAGCCCTACCGTTGATTAGACCGTATTATCACCACAGCCCTACCGTTGATTGATACAAATATCTTGAGGAAACTCCACAGTTTCAGGGTGGATAAGACACTGATGACCATCTTTTACAGATCATTCATCGAATCCATTTTTATATTCAATATGATCTGCGGTTTTGGTCATCTAAACAGAGAACAGGCTGGGTAACATTATTAAAGTAAGTAGCAGGATCATTGGTATGAACTGAACTGTCACCTCTCAGACACTAGTCATATGTAAGGAGCCATCCATCCTGAGGGTATCTCAGACACTAGTCATATGTAAGGAGCCATCCATTCTGAGGGAATCTCAGACACTAGTCATATGTAAGGAGCCATCCATTCTGAGGGAATCTCAGACACTAGTCATATGTAAGGAGCCATCCATTCTGAGGGAATCTCAGACACTAGTCATATGTAAGGAGCCATCCATTCTGAGGGAATCTCAGACACTAGTCATATGTAAGGAGCCATCCATTCTGAGGGAATCTCAGACACTAGTCATATGTAAGGAGCCATCCATTGAGGGACTCACAGCATCCCTTGTTTGATGCATTCATTCTGCTTCCCTCAGAGCACAGATACAAGCTCCCTAAATGTAAAAGGAGCAGGTGTAAACTGTCCTTCATGCCAGATGCTATCAGCTGTCTCAATAAGCTGTAGTTGTACTGCTTGTAACTGCTGAGCAATTAACCAACATTTCCAGGGGGGTCCAGTTATTAAACAACTAGGCCTAACTGACCAATGTCGGTCCAATTAACCAACATCTCCAGGGGGGTCCAGTTATTAAACAACTAGGCCTAACTGACCAATGTCGGTCCAATTAACCAACATCTCCAGGGGTCCAGTTATTAAACAACTAGGCCTAACTGACCAATGTCGGTCCAATTAACCAACATCTCCAGGGGGGTCCAGTTATTAAACAACTAGGCCTAACTGACCAATGTCGGTCCAATTACTTGAATTCCATTTAGTTTTGTTGTTTCTCTAGAGAGAAATGAAATCATTCATGAGATAAATCATGTCAAGATATACAGCTTAAGTCGCAAGTTTACATACACTTAGGTTGAAGTCATTAAAACTCATGTTTCAACCACTCCACAGATTTCATGTTAACAAACTATAGTTTTGGCAAGTCGGTTAGGACATCTACTTTGTGCAGGACACAAGTAATTCTTCCAACAATTGTTTACAGACAGATTATTTCACTTATAATTCACTATATCACAATTCCAGTGGGTCAGAAGTTTACATACACTAAGTTGACTGTGCCTTTAAACAGCTTGGAAAATTCCAGAAAATTATGTAATGGCTTTAGAAGCTTCTGATAGGCTAATTGACATAATTTGAGTCAATTGGAGGTGTACCTGTGGATGTATTTCAAGGCCTACCTTCAAACTCAGTGCCTCTTTGCTCGACATCCTCGGAAAACAAAAATAAATCAGCCAAGACCTCAGAATAAAAAAACTAAAATCCTTGGGAACAATTTCCAAACGCCTGAAGGTACCACGTTCATCTGTACAAACAATAGTATGCAAGTATAAACACCATGGGACCACGCAGCCGTCATACCGCTCAGGAAGGAGACTCGTTCTGTCTCCTAGAGGTGAACGTACTGTTGTGCAAAAAGTGCAAATCAATCCAAGAACAACAGCAAAGGACCTTGTGAAGATGCTGGAAGAAACAGGTACAAAAGTATATATATCCACAGTAAAACAAGTCCTATATCGACATCAGCAAGGAAGAAGCCACTGCTCCAAAACCACCATAAAAAAGCCAGACTACGGTTTGCAACTGCACATGGGGACAAAGATCATACTTTTTGGAGAAATGTCCTCTGGTCTGATAAAACAAAAATAGAACTGTTTGGCCATAATGACCATCGTTATGTTTGGAGGAAAAAGGGGGAGGCTTGCAAGCCGAAGAACACCATCCCAACCGTGAAGCACGGGGGTGGCAGCATCATGTTGTGGGGGTGCTTTGCTGCAGGAGGGACTGGTGCACTTCACAAAATAGATGGCATCATGAGGAAGGAAAATTATGTGGATATATTGAAGCAACATCTCAAGACATCAGTCAGGAAGTTAAAGCTTGGTCGCAAATGGGTTTTCCAAATGGACAATGACCCCAAGGATACTTCCAAAGGTTTGGCAAAATGGCTTATTGTGGGAAGCTTGTGGAAGGCTACCCGAAACGTTTGACCCAAGTTAAAAATTTCAAAGGCAATGCTACCAAATACTAATTGAGTGTATGTAAACTTCTGACCCACTGGGAATGTGATGAAAGAAATAAAAGCTGAAATAAATCACTCTACTATTATTCTGACATTTCACATTGTTAAAATAAAGTGGTGATCCTAACTGACCTAAAACAGGGAATTTTTACTAGGAT
Source organism: Thymallus thymallus (assembly GCA_023634145.1). Lineage (NCBI taxonomy): Eukaryota > Metazoa > Chordata > Actinopteri > Salmoniformes > Salmonidae > Thymallus > Thymallus thymallus. The sequence goes on from CM042383.1 coordinate 933,549, forward strand.
TAAATGTCAGGAATTGTGAAAAACTGAGTTTAAATATATTTGGATAAGGTGTATGTAAACTGAGTTTAAATGTATTTGGCCAAGGTGTATGTAAACTTCCGACTTCAACTAAATGTGGGACTCTGGGTTGAAGGGAGTTTTAGTTTTCATTAAGCAAATATTCAACCTAGTTCAGAGCAGAAACGTGGTAATTAATTGCAATGACTATAATCCATTGAGTCCTTTTTACGTCTCGGACCGAGACAGATGCACCTGCTACATTAGGTCAGATACACACAGCCTGAAACAGAAGAATGTACACAACACAATGACCAGAGGGACAGAGACACAATGACCAGAGGGACAGAGACACAATGACCAGAGGGACAGAGACACAATGACCAGAGGGACAGAGACACAATGACCAGAGGGACAGAGACAGTTAGTGAAAGTATACCTCATCTACTCTGAACAGCATACTTAGACAGGCTAGCTAAGTAGAATGCCTAAAGACAGAGTATAAGGAGCAGAGATAACGTTAGATGGCCTTGCTGGCTGACTGCTACTGCTTGAGCAGAGATGAGATGATGACTTTAAAAGGAATGAAAAGTAATCCAATAAACCAGACCACATCAACGCCACGCTCAAACTCCATATCACTCCCACCCTCATCACCCACACCCTCATCACCCACACCCTCATCAACCTCCCGTCTCCCGGCCCACATCACCCCACCCTCATCAACCTCCACCATCACTTTCCACATTTTGTTATGTTACAGCCTTATTCTAAAATTTATTAAATTGTTTTTCCCATCAATCTACACACAACACCCAATAACGACAAAGCAAAAACTAGTATTTAGACATTTTTGCTAATGAAATGTTTACATAAGTATTCAGACCCTTTACTCAGTACTTTGTTGAAGCACCTTTGGCAGTGAATACAGCCTCAAGTCTTCTTGGGTATGACGCTACAAGCTTGGCACACCTAGAGTTTCTCCCATTCTTCTCTGCAGATACTCTCCAGCTCTGTCAGGTCTCTCCAGAGATGTTCGAAGGGTTCAAGTCCGGGCTCTGGCTGGGCCACTCAGAGACTTGTCCCGAAGCTACCCCTGCGTTGTCTTGGTTGTGTGCTTAGGGTTGTTGTCCTGTTGGAAGGTGAACCTTCGCCCCTAAGTCTGAGGTTCTGAGCACTCTGGAGCAGGTTTTCATCAAGGATCTCTCTGTACTTTGCTCCGTTCATCTTTCCCTCGATCCTGACTAGTCTCCCAGTCACTGCTGCTGAAAAACATCCCCACAGCATGATTCTGCCACCACCATGTTTCACCGTAGGGATGGTGCCAGGTTTCCTCCAGACGTGACGCTTGGAATTCAGGCTAAAGAGTTCAATCTTGGTTTCATCAGACCAGAGAATATTGTTTCTCATGATCAGAGTCCTTTAGGTGCCTTTTGGCAAACTCCAAGCGGGCTGTCGTGTGCCTTTTACTGAGGAGTGGCTTCCACTCTACCATAAAGGCCTGATTGGTGGAGTGCTGCAGAGATGGTTGTCTTTCTGGAAGGTTCTCCCACGTCCACAGAGGAACTCTGGAGCTCTGTCAGAGTGACCATCGGGTTCTTGGTCACCTCCCTGACCAAGGCCCTTCTCCCACGATTGCTCAGTTTGGCCAGGCGGCCAGATCTAGGAAGAGTCTTGGTGGTTCCAAACTTCTTTCATTTAAGAATGATGGAGGCCACTGTGTTCTTGGGGACCTTCAATTCTTAAAAAGAAAGAACTTAAAGAACTTAAAAAGTTAAAAGGTTCTTTAAAAGTGCTTTCCTCACCATCCTAAATAAGCATGCCCCTTTCAAAAAACGTAGAACTAAGAATAGATATAGCCCTTGGTTCACCCCAGACTTGACTGCCCTTGACCAACACAAAAACATCCTGTGGCACACTGCATTAGCATCGAATAGCCCTTGCGATATGCAACTTTTCAGGGAAACCAGGAACAAATATACACAGTCAGTTAGAAAAGCAAAGGCCAGCTTTTTCAAACAGAAATTTGCATCATGTAGTACTAATTCCAAAAAGTTCTGGGACACTATAAAGTCCATGGAGAATAAGAGCATCTCCACCCAGTTGCCCACTGCACTGAGGCTAGGAAACACTGTCACCACCGATAAATTCACAATAATCTAAAATTTCAACAAGCATTTTGCTACAGCTGGCCATGCTTTCCACCTGGCTACCTCTACCGCGCCCAACAGCTCTGTACCCCCCACAGCAACCTGCCCAAACCCCCCCCGCTTCTCCTTCACCCAAATCCAGACAGCTGATGTTCTGAAAGAGCTGCTAAATCTGGACCCCTACAAATCTGCTGGGCTAGACAATCTGGACCCTTTCTTCCTAAAATTATCAGCCAAAATTGTTGCAACCCATATTACCAGCCTGTTCAACCTCTCTTGTGTATCGTCTGAGATCCCTAGAGATTGGAAAGCTGCCGCGGTCATCCCCCTATTCAAAGGGAGAGACACTCTACACCCAAATTGTTACAGACCTATATCCATCCTGCCCTGCCTTTCTAAAGTCTTCGAAAGCCAAGTTAATAAACAGATCACTGACTTCTTCGAATCCCACCGGACCTTCTCTGGTCATGGGTGCACCTCAGCTACGCTCATGGTACTTAACGATATCATAACCGCCATCGATAGAAGACAGTACTGTGCAGCCGTCTTCATCGACCTGGCCAAGGCTTTCGACTCTGTCAATCACTGCATTCTAATTGGCAGACTCAACAGCCCTTGTTTCTCAAATGACTGCCTTGCCTGGTTCTCCAACTACTTCTCAGACAGAGTTCAGTGCGTAAAATCGGAGGGCCTGCTGTCCGGTCCCCTGCCAGTCTCTATGGGGGTGCCACAGGGATTCTCTATATACATCAACGATGTCGCTCTCGCTGCTGGTGACTCTCTGATCCATCTCTACGCAGACGACACCATTCTGTATACATCTGGCCCCTCTTTGGACACTGTGTTAACTAACCTTCAAACAAGCTTCAATGCCATACAACAGTCCTTCCGTGGCTCCAACTGCTCTTAAATGCTAGTAAAACTAAATGCATGCTTTTCAATAGAACGTTGCCTGCACCCACCCACCGGACTATCATCACTACCCTCGACGGGTCTGACTTAGAATATGTGGACAACTACAAATACCTAGGCGTCTGGTTAGACTGTAAACTCAACTTCCAGACTCATATTAACCATCTCCAATCCAAAATTAAATCTAGAATCGGCTTCCTATTTCGCAACAAAGCCTCCTTCACTCATGCTGCCAAACATGCCCTTGTAAAACTTACCATCCTACCGATCTTTGACTTCGGTGATGTCATTTACAAAATAGCCTCCAACACTCTACTCAGCAAATTGGATGTAGTCTATCACAGTGCCATCCGTTTTGTTACCAAAGCCCTATATACTACCCATCACTGCGACCTGTATGCTCTCGTTGGCTGGCCCTCACTACATATTCGTCGCCAAACCCACTGGCTCCAGGTCATCTATAAGTCTTTATTAGGTAAATCCCTGCCTTATCTCAGCTCGCTTGTCACCATAGCAACACCTACCCGTAGCATGCGCCCCAGCAGGTATATCTCACTGGCCACCCCCAAAGCCAACACCTCCTTTGGCCGCCATTCCTTCCAGTTCTCTGCTGCCAATGACTGGAACGAATTGCAAAAATCATTGAAGCTGGAGGTTCCTATCTCCCTCAATAACTTTAAGCATCAGCTGTCAAAGCTGCTTATCGATCACTGCACCTGTATATAGCCCTTCTGTAAATAAACCCACCCTACTACCTCATCCCCATATTGTTATTTTTAACTTCCGCTCAATTTTGCACTCCAGTATCTCTATTTGCACATTCCATCATTCCAGTGATTATGCTAATCTGTAATTTATTTCGCCACTATGGCCTATTTATTGTCTTCCTAACCTTACTGCATTTTGCACTACATTTGCACTCTGAATATAGATTTTCTAGTGTGTTATTGACTGTACGTTTGTTTATTCTCATGTGTAACAGTTGAGAACTTGTTCTCAACTGACCTACCCGGTTAAATACCATTTTTTGGTACCCTTCCCCAGATCTGTGCCTCGGCACAATCCTGTCTCGGAGCTCTACGGACAATTCCTTCAACCTCATGGCTTGGTTTTTGTTGTGACACGCACTGTCAACTGTGGGACCTTATGTAGACAGGTGTGTGCCTTTCCAAATCATGTCCAATCAATTGAATTTACTACAGGTGGACTCCAATCAAGTTGTAGAAACATCTCAAGGATAATCAATGGAAACAGGATGCACCTGAGCACAATTTTGAGTCTCATAGCAAAAGGTCTGAATATTTTATTTTATATAAATTTGCAAACATTTCCAAAAACCTGTTTTCGCTTTGTCATTATGGGGTACTGTGTGTAGATTTGTTTTAATCCATTTTCGAGTAAGGTTGTAACGTAACATAATGTGGAAAAAGTCAAGGGGTCTGAATAGTTCCCGAATGCACTGTAGAACCCTGATCTGTGACACAAACTCTCAAATCTACATCTAAACTTTAAACTAAAGTTCATAACTACCTGTGGAATGCTCTGTAGCTCATAGAGACAGAGGTGTTACATTAAATGTGGTCCCTACCTGTGGAGTCCTCTGTAGCTCATACAGACTGAGTTCCCAGGTCTTACTGAGGGGTTGCACCCCGTTCGTCTGCAATGTCTGCGTCATATTCCCAATCTGGAATAAAAAAAACAGTATCGTCATTAAAATGGACCAAAAAACACATCCATCTCTCTCACACATCCATCTCTCTCACACATCCATCTCTCTCACACATCCATCTCTCTCACACATCCATCTCTCTTTCGTTCTCTCACACACACTTACTTTTGGTCAGCACCATACAACAAGATGTTTGTATATTATGTGCAGAAAAGAAAAACAGAGAAGCTAGATAAATTGATAAGATAGGTAGCTAGATCATCAGGGAAAATAACTTAAACATTGCAGTGACGCAAAGTTAACAGAATGACGGAACCAACAGCACAAACTGTAATTATTTAACTTACCAAACTTTGCATCTTCAAGTAAATGTGTTTTTGTTAAATGTTCTGTTTTAAATTGTTAAAAGTAGTAATAGTGCATAGAGTTGTATGGTTTGTTTAAATTTGCCATGATTGGTTTTTGTTTGACAAACCTTTTAAAGTGAAACATCTGAGTTTCAGCATCATTCTGTTACCATGGAATCCCCTTTGACAGCATCTGATGGTTTGACAGTTAGCTAGGATACATTGTTGTTGGTCTCCAAAACCACATTAATTACCTAGCAACCCGGAGTACAATCATACCAATACATACTGAAATCTATTTTGGAGGGCAACTGTCTTAAAAATTAATGTATTTTATATATCCAGTTTTATGTCCCAGACATTGGAACAATACATGATTAGATACCTAGACCTGAAGGTACACAGCATTAGCAGAGCTAGCCAGTTAGCTTCCCTGTTTGTCTTTGTGTTGCATTCTGTCTACTAACGTTACAGATGTGCGCATACAGAATCACCTGGATAAAATCTGCTGTATATGTGTGTGTATATATATATATATATATATATATATATATATATATATATATATATATATATATGTGTGTGTGTGTGTGTGTGTGTGTGTGTGTGTATGTATATATATATATATATATATATATATATATATATATATGCATCATCCCTATGCGCAACAGAACGCGTTTTGGGCATATTATTCTGCATGATGACCAGACAGGCTAGCTGGCTAGCTGAGGTTAGCTACAGTAGCTACTACAGCTGCGAAGGAGCCTCACGACCAATCAACGATGCACGAATATACCAGCAATCTACTCTTCAATGTACCATTAGCTGGTCCACCCGTGTTTTATCGTTAATGTAGTAGTCTAGCTATGAAGCTGAAAAACAATCAAATATCGCCAAAACGGGTTTGTTTATGTACTTACATGTTGTGTTGTGGATACGGACTATCCAACCAGCGCGTTCCCGTTCTGAAGATTTCAATATGGCGGATTGTGCCGTCGCAGTGCAGTTTGGGAAACGTAGGCACACTGTATAAAATGTTGCACATATGCGCCCCTCGAGTTCTCCTTCCGCTAAAAGCGAGAGGGATAGATGGGCCAAATCTTTCTCCTCCAGCAGGTGACGTTTTTTTTTTTATCAAGCGATCTATCTATCTATCTATCTATCTATCTATCTATCTACCTACCTACCTACCTACCTACCTACCTACCTACCTACCTACCTACCTGTCTGTCTGTCTGTCTGTCTGTCTGTCTGTCTGTCTGTCTGTCTGTCTGTCTGTCTGTCTGTCTGTCTGTCTGTCTGTCTGTCTGTCTATCTGTCTATCTGTCTGTGGTTATGCTTAGGTTACAAAACTACTGATATACAGTTGAAGTTGGAAGTTTACATACAAAACGGACATTTAATCCTAGTAAAAAGTCCCTGTCTTAGGTCAGTTAGGATCACCACTTTATTTTAACAATGTGAAAATGATTTATTTTAAATTTTATTTATTTTATCACATTCCCAGTGGGTCAGAAGTTTACATACACTCAATTAGTATTTGGTAGCATTGCCTTTAAATTGTTTAACTTTTCATGTAGCCTTCCACAAGCTTCCCACAATAAGTTGGGTGAATTCTGGCCCATTCCTCCTGACAGAACTGGTGTAACTGAGTCAGGTTTGTAGGCCTCCTTGCTCACACACGCTTTTTCAGTTCTGCCCACAAATGTTCTATAGGATTGAGGTCAGGGCTTTGTGATGGCCACTCCAATACCTTGACTTTGTTGTCCTTAAGCCATTTTGCCACAACTTTGGAAGTATGCTTGGGGTCATTGTCCATTTGGAAGACCCATTTGAGACCAAGCTTTAACTTCCTGACTGATGTCTTGAGATGTTGCTTCAATATATCCACATCATTTTCCTTCCTCATGATGCCATCTATTTTGTGAAGTGCACCAGACCCTCCTGCAGCAAAGCACCCCCACAACATGATGCTGCCACCCCCGTGCTTCACGGTTGGGATGGTGTTCTTCGGCTTGCAAGCCTCCCCCTTTTTCCTCCAAACATAACAATGGTCATTATGGCCAAACAGTTATATTTTTGTTTCATCAGACCTGAGGACATTTCTCCAAAAAGTATGATCTTTGTCCCCATGTGCAGTTGCAAACCATAGTCTGGCTTTTTTATGGTGGTTTTGGAGCAGTGGCTTCTTCCTTGCTGAGCGGGCCTTCCAGGTTATGTTGATATAGGACTCGTTTTACTGTTGATTGAAGATGGATTACCGCAAGGGCCTACTGGGCACGTGCACAGGGCCCAAAATCACAGAGGGGCCGGGCCCATTGCGGCAAAACTCATTTTGATTTTATTAAGCCTTTTTGTATTGCCCCTATATAATATAATTGGTTAACTTAGTAACTATGTTTATGAAGTGACCAATCAAAATGCACGCTGCCTGACGTTTAAAGGTCACACTGGAGAAAGCAGTCAAATGGAAGATGTAACTGTAGTAGACGACCTAGCTAGCTACGACGGATCTAAACTGAGTGGGTCGATGAAACCAAAATTAAAATTAAAAAGATAAAAATGAAAGAGAGACAGCATTATTAAAAAAGATACCAGTTATTACTAGTTCGTTTTTAACTACAGAGGATAAAAATAACACAAATGTTACTCTTAGTGAGGATTTGAAGGCGAGCACTAGTCATGCTAGCATTAGCAGTAGCAGCCTGGCATCGTCATCGGTTTGCCCTGCCACCACCCAGTCATCTGGCCATGCAAGCAGAGTCTCATCATCTGGAAGAGGATCACTACTTTATTTGGGACACAGTTACTGACCCACAGTTACTGTCCACGTATTCTAAGTCGGACCCGTTGAGAGTAGTGATGATAGTCCGGTGGGCGGGTGCGGCCAGCGATCTATTGAAGAGCATGCGTTTAGTTTTACTAGCATTTAAGAGCAGTTGGAGCCACGGAAGGAGTGTTGTATGGCATTGAAGCTTGTTTGGAGGTTAGTTAACACAGTGTCCAAAGAGGGGCCAGATGTATACAGAATGGTGTCGTCTGTTTAGACTGTGGGGCTCTATAGCACCTTACACCATTTCCTGTGTCTCAATATGTCACCGTGAAACGGGGTCCAATGCAAATGTCACTTATGAACACATAAACTCAGTATTTAAACTTTTTATGTATCATGAATAAATACTGGTCAATTACAATTTTAAGGTATTACATGGGAGACTTTTCTTTTGAACATTTCCGAAATTCCGTGACCCGGAAGTAATTGTTTTTATGTTGCTGACGAGACGCCGGTAAAGAAACAATCAAAAGCGTTAAAACATTTTTATCTCTTATTCGCTAAATGGTCAACGATTTTGATTGATAATCCTTAATGCAAACGGGCTATGGTAAGAGTTATTTGTCTGGTTACATAGCTAGCTAATTATTTTGGTAGCGAATATTTTGTTCTGTTTAGCTAATACGCTCTGCGACTGTTCTGAATGGTCAGCTGGCCAAGGAATGGATACAGCTAACTATAGCATGCCTAGATAGATACATATCCCTTACATTGATATGACAGCGTGGATTCATTTGTTTTAGGTAGTCTGAACTAGTGAGACTGCTGTCGTCTCTTCCCATACCGCCAGTTGACTGCTGTCCCCCCGCCAACACCACAGGGATGGCCTCACCACCAGCACTACTGCAGACTACTACCAACACAACCCAAGGTAGGCTGGACACATCTTTAACAACGCCTTTCTCAGACCCAAGGCCGATAAAAATATTAAGATGGGCAAAAGAACACAGACACTGGACAGAGGAAGATATGGCGTTTTCTTTGCAACTCTGCCTAGAAGGCCAGCATCCCGGAGTCGCCTTTTCACTGTTGACGTTGAGACTGGTGTTTTGTGGGTACTATTTAATGAAGCTGTCAGTTGAGGACTTGTGAGGCGTCTGTTTCTCAAACTAGACACACTAATGTACTTGTCCTCTTGCTCAGTTGGGCACCGGGGCCTCCCACTCCTCTTTCTATTCTGGTTAGAGCCAGTTTGCACTGTTCTGTGAAGGGAGTAGTACACAGCGTTGTACAAGATCTTCAGTTTCTTGGCAATTTCTCGCATTGAATAGCCTTCATTTCTCAGAACAAGAATAGACTGATGAGTTTCAGAAGAAAGTTATTTGTTTCTGGCCATTTTGAGCCTGTAATCGAACCCACAAATCCTGATGCTCCAGATACTCAACTAGTCTAAAGAAGACCAGTTTTATTGCTTCTTTAATCAGCACAACAGTTTTCAGCTGTGCTAACATAATTGCAAAAGGGTTTTCTAATGATCAATTAGCCTTTTAAAATGATAAACTTGGATTAGCTAACACAACGTGCCATTGGAACACAGGAGTGATGCTTGCTGATAGATATTCCATAAAAAATCTGCCGTTTCCAGCTACAATAGTCATTTACAACATTAACAATGTCTACACTGTATTTCTGATCAATTTGATGTTATTTTAATGGACACTTTTTTTTCTTTAAAAAACAAGGACATTTCGAAGTGACCCCAAACTTTTGAACATTAGTGTATGTTAAAACATTGCCCATGGTTTCCTCACACACATCTTTTACCCAAAACAGTAACCCATAAAAATCTTTGACTACTTCTATTATTCCCTCTGTCTGTTTTTAAAAACCCATCTTTGTTTTTTTAACACTGTCATAATCCTACCCTTGCTAACTATTTTCTTACCTTGTACACTTCAAGTACATTGTTCTTCTTCTAATTCCCTTCATAAAATAACCCCCTAAAAATGCAAATTTTTTTCTTTATTTCCTTAATTTCATGGTTAAAATCAAAGCCCTGTTGAACTAGATTAAAATACCTCTGCAGTCCCACCATGCATCTGTCTTTTCCTTTGCTTTTTTTCTTTCCTATCTCTCTAAAGAAGGTCCTCGTCGTACCCTTCACCATTTCCCACCGCTGTGCTCGTGTGTCAAAAAGGTCCTGTAGTGTCTGCCACTGGCTGAACTGCTCCCTGTACTGGCTGACTACTCGCATCTTCTAACAGGGAGCAGTTCAATTTCCAGGCCCTCTTCCCACAGTCACACCCGAAGTTAGTGAAAGGGTGCAGGTCAGTTTCCAGGCCCTCTTCCCACAGTCATACCCGAAGTTAGTGAAAGGGTGCACGTCAACATTACGTGATCTGAGAAGAAAGCAGGGGTTATTCTAGCATCAGTGGGGGACAGTCCCGGGTGAACAGGTAGTCGATGCGAGAGGCTCTGGTGCCGCTGGTCCAGGTGAAGCCCTCCTCTCTTGGATGCAGGGTTTTAAAACAGTCTTGGTTCGGGGAGTTGGAGGGGAAGACCCTGGATTCCTCCTGCCCCTGGGAGCTCTCCCACTCCAACTTCCTTTCTTTTCCTCCCCCTGTTCGGGGTCGGAGAGCTCCTCAGCATTTCTTTTACGTGGGGGAAAGTGTTCCTCCAGAGTCCCCCGTCTCCCATACCTCCCTCACTTGACCGGTTGCTCTCCGATACTGTCTCCATATTGTCCGACCCACTTAGAGCTCTCACTCAACAGTTCTATAGAGCCGTCTTTCTCGGCCCTTTCTCCTTCAGGGGTCACATCAGTCTGGGGCAGGGGGATTGGGGTGGGCAGTTTTTTTTCCTCCCCTCACACTTTATCCACCACAGTGCCCTCCACTACAACCTCCTCCTCCACCACTGTGGCAACTGCCCTCCTTCCACCTGGTGCTCAGAAGCCCCGTCCACGACCACCACCTCCCTCCTGCCAGCCCTGACCTTATTGGCCCAGAGGGGGGGCAGCTGTGGATGAGGTGGGACCTCTCGCCACAGAGGTTGCATGACCTTCTATTCGTGCAATCCTCGTAGCGGTGGCCCACCTCTCGTCACTTCATGCAGACCACCTTAACACAGGCGTCTGCTAGGTGGCCATGTTCACCACACTTACGGCACAGCTTGGGCTGGTCCTGGTAGTGAACATGGCCCCTGTTCTCTCTGAGGACTATGGTGGATGGGATGGCTTTCAACCCACCATAGACCCCGGGGTCCTCCCTCTGCTGGACAGTGACCCTCCAGGGTTCAGGGGCCCCTTCACGTTGCAGTACCTGCCCAACCATACTGCAACGTCCTCCGATTGTACCGTTTCATTGTACACCTCCTATGGCCGCTGTTCCTTCCAGTTCTCTGCTGCCAATGACTGGAACGAATTGCAAAAATCCTTGAAGCTGGAGACTACCATCTCCCTCACTAACTTTAAGCATCAGCTGTCAGAGCTGCTTACCGATCACTGCACCTGTATACAGCCCTTCTGTAAATAGCCCACCCTACTACCTCATCCCCATATTGTTATTTTTATAGTATCTCTATTTGCACATCATCATCTGCACATCCATCATTCCAGTGTTAATGCTAAATTGTAACTATTTCCCCATTATGGCCCATTTATTGCCTTACCTTCCTAATCTTACTACATTTGCACTCTGTATATACAGTTGAAGTCAGAAGTTTACATACACTTAGGTTGAAGTCATTAAAACTCATTTTTCAACCACTCCACAGATTTCATGTTAACAAACTATAGTTTTGGCAAGTCGGTCAAGACATCTACTTTGTGCATGACACAAGTAATTCTTCCAACAATTGTATACAGACAGATTATTTCACTTATAATTCACTATATCACAAATCCATTGGGTCAGAAGTTTACATACACTAAGTTGACTGTGCCTTTAAACAGCTTGGAAAATTCCAGAAAATGATGTCATGGCTTTAGAAGCTTCTGATAGGCTAATTGACATCATTTGAATCAATTGGAGGTGTACCTGTGGATGTATTTCAAGGCCTACCTTCAAACTCAGTGCCTCTTTGCTCGACATCATGGGAAAATCAAAAGAAATCAGCCAAGACCTCAGAATAAAAATGTGTAGACCTCCACAAGTCTGGGTCATCCTTGGGAGCAATTTCCAAACGCCTGAAGGTACCACGTTCATCTGTACAAACAATAGTACGCAAGTATAAACACCACGGGACCACGCAGCCGTCATACCGCTCAGGAAGGAGACTCGTTCTGTCTCCTAGAGATGAACACTGCAAATCAATCCCAGAACAACAGCAAAGGACCTTGTGAAGATGCTGGAGGAAACAGGTACAAAAGTATCTATATCCACAGTAAAACGAGTCCTATATCGACATAACCTGAAAGGCCGCTCAACAAGGAAGAAGCCACTGCTCCAAAGCCGCCATAAAAAAAGCCAGACTACGGTTTGCAACTGCACATGGGGACAAAGATCGTACTTTTTGGAGAAATGTCCTCTGGTCTGATGAAACAAAAATAGAACTGTTTGGCCATAATGACCATCGTTATGTTTGCACATTTACACATCGGACTTATATATCTCTGTAACATGCCACCTACAGAAGTTCTCAGATAACTCCGCAATTGTAGGGTGCATCAGGGGTGGGCAGGAGGAGGAGTACAGGAGCACAATCAGTGACTTTGTGTTGTGGTGTGAGCAGAACCACCTTCAGCTCAACATCAGCAAAACAAAGGAGATGGTGGTGGACTTCAGGAGAACCAAGGCACAACTGACTGCAGTCCCTATACAGGGGATGGATGTGGAAATGGTTGGGTCATACAAGTTCCTGGGAGTCCATATGGACAACAGGCTGGAATGGGCTGGTAACACCGGGGCTCTGTACAAAAAGGGCCAGAGCCGACTCTACTTTCTGAGGAGGCTCAGGTCCTTCAACATGTGCAGGAAACTACTGCATACTTTCTACCAGTCTGTGGTGGCCAGTGCCATATTTTTTGCAGTGGTGTGCTGGGGAGCCAACATAAAGGCCGGTGATGCTTCTCAGGTAAATAAGCTGATTAGGAAGGCTAGCTCTGTTCTGGGGATTAACCTTGACACTCTAGAGGAGGTGGCGGAGAGACGGATCCTGGCCAAACTGCTGGCCATCATGGACAACGTCACCCACCCTCTGCATGCCATGGTTATGACGCAGAGGACTGAAGCTGCTCAGTCAGACTGATCCCACCACGGTGTGCCACAGAGCGCTACAGGAGGTCCTTCATGCCGGCGGCTATTAGACTATATAATGCCTCACTGGGTGCCGTGACGTCGGCAACATAGACCTGGAACTGTTGGTGTTAGCACCTAGTTTAACAATTAGGCATCCATCCATCTTTGATTAACTCTCTGGTCTGTAATCACTCATTCACTCAGGACTTATTCATTCAGCACTCATTAATTCAGGACTGTATATTAGTATCCTGTCAGTTGTATCTATTTTCTTTCATTGTATTTAGTATAATGAATGTGCATTTATCTGTAATTAAACCCTGTTCTGTATTTTAAGGGAATTATTATTATTACCCCAAATTATATCATACGCACATTTAGCTATTTAAGTATCTCTTCCTGTCATAGACGTGTATAGTATAGTTAACCATGCAAATATTATATTTATTTATATCAAGGTGAAATAATTGTATAATCTTTTCACTAACACTATAACAATGTATAGTGTACATATTCAGTCATTCACTCATATTATGCAATGTGTTTCTATAGCTTTTTGCACTCCAGACTTTTTCATACTGCCGCACTATGTATCGTGTATCTGGTTTTTGTGTATTTTGTTCTTGCATTTTGCACCTGCCCTGTGTTTTTCATAGCTGCTTGACAAAGTAATTTCCCCTCGGCGATCAATAAAGTGTCTGTCTGTGGAAAAATGGCTTAAGGACAACAAAGTCAAGGTATTGGAGTGGCCATCACAAAGCCCTGACCTCAATCCTATAGAACATTTGTGGGCAGAACTGAAAAAGCGTGTGAGCAAGGAGGCCTAAAAACCTGACTCAGTTACACCAGTTCTGTCAGGAGTAATGGGCCAAAATTCACCCAACTTATTGTGAGTTAATAAGAAATAAAAGCTGAAATAAAGAATTCTCTTTACTATTTATTCTGATATTTCACATTGTTAAAATAAAGTGGTGATCCTAACTGACCTAAGACAGGGAACGTTTACTAGGATTAAATGTCAGGAATTGTGAAACTGAGTTTAAATGTATTTGGCTAAGGTGTATGTAAACTTCCTACTTAAACTGCAAAACAAATTAGCAAGCTAAGGTCCTTGCTAAAAAGTAACGTTAGGCTCCTTCAGTCCATTATTAGGCAAACACACTATATGTCAATATCGTGAGCAGATGGCAACATATTGCCTATGTACAGTGGCAAGAAAAAGTATGTGAACCCTTTGGAATTAACTGGATTTATTGGTCGTAAAATGTTATCTGATCGTCATCGAAGTCACAAAAATGTGTGCTTAAACTATTTTTCTTGTCTATATTGAATACAATTTAAACATTCAAAGTGTAGGTTGGAAAAGGTATGTGAACCCCTGGCTAATGACTTCTCCAAAAGGCTAATTGGAGTCGGGAGTCAGCTAACCTGGAGTCCAGCCAATGAGATTGGAGATGTTGGTTAGAGCTGCCCTTCCCTATAAAAAAACACTCACAAAATATCGGACAAAAGAAATCTCAGGAGACCTAAGATTAAGAATGGTTGACTTGCATAAAGCTGGAAAGGGTTACAGTATCTTACAGTAAAAGTATCTCTAAAAGCCTTGATGTTCATCAGTCCACAGTAAGACAAGATGTCTATAAATGGAGAAAGTTCAGCTACTCTCCCTAGGAGTGGCCGTCCTGCAAAGATGACTGCAAGAGCACAGCACAGAATGCTCATTAAGAAGAACCCTAGTGTCAGCTAAATACTTACAGAAATCTCTGGATAATGCTAACATCTATGATATGTAAAACACTAAACAAGAGTGGTGTTCATGGGAGGACACCACGGAAGAAGCCTCTGCTGTCCAAAAAAAACCATTGCTGCACATCTGTAGTTCGCAAAAGAGCACCAGGATGTTCCACAGCGCTACTGGCAAATTATTCTGTGGACAGATTAAATTAAAGTTGAGTTGTTTGGAAGGAACACAACACTATGTGGAGGAAAAAAGGCACAGCACACCAACATCAACCTCATCCCAACTGTAAAGTATGGTGGAGGGAGCATCATGGTTTGGGGCTGCTTTGCTGCCTCAGGGCCTGGACAGCTTGCTATCATCGACGGAAAAATCCCAAGTTTATCAAGACATTTTTCAGGAGAATGTAAGGCTATCTGTCCACCAATTGAAGCTCAACAGAAGTAGGGTGATGCAACAGGACAAAGACCCAAAACACAATGGCTTCAACAGAAGAAAATACCTGTTCTGGAGTGGCCCAGTCAGAGTCCTGACCTCAACATGATTGAGATGCTGTGGCATGGCCTTCGAGAGCAGTTCACACCAGACATCCCAAGAATTCCTCCTGACCGTTGTGCAACTACAGAAAACGCTTGGTTGAGCTTATTGCTGCCAGAGGAGGGTCAACCATTTTATTAAATCCAAGGGTTCACATACTTTTCCCACCCTGCACTGTAAATGTTTACATGGTGTGTTCAATAAAGACATAAACGTATAATTGTTTATGCATTACTAGTTTAAGCATACTGTGTTTGTCTATTGTTGTGACTTAGATGAAGATCAGATCAAATGTTATGACCAATTTACTTTTTCTTGCCACTGTAGCTACAGGAGTGACAGACTGGTTGCCTCTTACCTGGTCTGGGATTTCGGAGACTAGTAGCTACATTGACAGGATGACTTGTATTTGATAGAAAGCTGTTGTGTGTGTCCTCTCTCCATAGGTCAGAGAATGACCTGCACATTATATGGCTGCCAACGAGTCTACACGGACACAGACAGCCTGGCCAGACACATCAAGGACCACCAGAATCACATCCCCACTCAGTCCCTCCCAGGTAAGCTCATAGAATACAACACACCTGCCTCTTACAAAACACATCCTTGGAGACCTGTTTTTATTGGATCCTGGAGGAATAAAGATTTCCTTATTGGATAAAGGTAGACTCAGAAATCTAGTTCCTTATTGAGTGGATTAAGGTAGAAAGAAGTCAATGCTCTCCTCGCTTCCCTCTGAGGTTTTCAAAAGGACGAGGGTAAAGGAAGTTCAATCGTTTTTCCCTCAGCAGGTTTTCATCAAGGATCTCTGTACTTTGCTCCGGTCATCTTTCCCTCAATCCTGACTAGTCTCCCAGTCCCTGCTGCTGAAAAACATCCCCACAGCATGATGCTGCCACCACCATGCTTCACCGTAGGGATGGTGCCAGGTTTCCTCCAGACGTGACGCTTGGCATTCAGGCCAAAGAGTTCAATCTTGGTTTCATCAGACCAGAGAATCTTGTTTCTCATGGTCTGAGAGTCTTCAGGTGCCTTTTGGCAAACTCCAAGCGGGCTGTCGTGCCTTTTTACTGAGGAGTGACTTCTGTCTGGCCACTACCATTGATTGAATTTATTTGACAATTTGTAAAATACATACATAAGGGCGCTCCAGCTGGTGACATCTCCACATACAATTTAAGAAAATCATCAAGGATAACACAATAAAGCTTAACAGGTTCTAAAACAGGTTATAGGCTACATGTGCACCACCAAGTCAGAACAGTAGGCGGAATTAAGAGGTGAAAATAGACCAAATTATTAGGGTGAGGCACATGGGATATTATAACAGCTTACTACACAACATACACTTAGTATTACTTTCTTAGCTACAGTATACACATCTCCCTGGCATACTACATCATTTATGAAGCAGTATATAAGACATTTTTGGACTCGCCTTGTTGTGATGTGCTCACTTGGACAGGAAGGTGGCGCGGCGGTCCTTTGTGGGAAAATTCTGTCATCAAAGAAAAATGCCAAATTTACAATTCCGATTTCAAAATGTATTTTCCCAGTCTGAGCTCCTTTATTTCCAACTTCCCAGTTGCGATGCTTGCAGTTAAGCCTCTGTCACTGATTCCTTCCAAACCAATCATTGTTGAATTTACGATTCCAAATTGTTGTAATGTTTTATCTATAATTTCGCTTCATTATTTCTCTTCATATGACAAGGATTAAAAAGTATTTTCCAGTAGATTGTCGACATGATTCATGATGACTGATAGCTAAGATTGTGAAAGATGTTGACATGATCAGTCCAATCAAAGCTACTGTACATATAACGTGATTTGACCTAATTTCTGTGGCCAATGACCTTGAACCTTCTTGGAAAGGTCGCTTGTAATGTATCTCTATGGCAGGACCCAAAGGGCTGACATTTTGGATGTCTACCCTTAAACTTGGCGATGACGTAGTGTCCCCATGAGTGACAGAACACTGAGCCAATCACGGCGCAATGCTCCTATTTTCTAATGGCTCGCCCCAGCACCACAGAAAGCACTGAGCTAATATATTTGCAAAAAATTCTAAACCTGTTTTTGTTTTGTCATTATGGGGTATTGTGTGTAGACTGAGAAATGTTTTATTTAATCCATTTTAGAATAAGGCTGTAATCTAACAAAATGTGAAAAATGTCAAGGGGTCTAAAGACTTTCCGAATGCACTGTACCTGACTATTTCATACCCTGCCTACTGCCATAATCAGTTGAATATCAAATGAAAGGTACTCAGTATCTCCCTCCCACCTCTCAGGTAAAGTGTTCCTCTGCTCCTCGATTGGCTGCAACGGCTCCTTCCCCAGCATGCAGCACCTGATGGAGCATATGAGGCAGCACCACAAACCCAACACATACTTCCTGTAGGTATTTGTGTGTATGTTACTCATCTTTCTCTCTATGCCAGATGTGATAATTATCTGTAGGGTCTCAGGGCCAGATGTACGTACATTAGTGAACACAGCGTTAATAGCTCCATGGCCAAGACGCAGAAAGCACTTGATGTGAAACCGCAGTGTGCGTGTTATGTACCAAACCTGCAGTTCATCAGGTAGTCAGCGCCTGGCCCCGCCCACTATACCGTAATCAGCCTGGCCCCGCCCACTATACCGTAATCAGCCTGGCCCCGCCCACTATACCGTACATTAAACGTATTTAAACGCGTAATAGAATGGTTCTCCTCCTCTCTTTCCATCATGGATCAGTGATATTCCCACTGCTGATGTTATGACTGTTTGAAATGATCCTGATGCCAATCACTGTAATGTAGTGAGGAGTTTAACAACTGCTGGAATGGAATGTGAACGCTGAGTCAGAGATTCCATGTCATCTTTGATTTCTTCCAGTAACTGTAATATTGCGTAGTGTGTGTGTGTCTCGTGTGTGTGTGTGTGTCTCTGTCTGTGTGTGTGTCTCTGTCTGTGTGTGTGTCTCTGTGTGTCTCTGTCTGTGTGTGTGTGTGTGTCTCTGTCTGTGTGTGTCTCTGTCTGTGTGTGTGTGTCTCTGTCTGTGTGTGTGTGTGTGTGTCTCTGTCTGTGTGTGTGTGTGTGTGTGTCTCTGTCTGTGTGTGTGTCTCTGTCTGTGTGTGTGTCTCTGTGTGTGTGTCTCTGTGTGTGTGTGCCAGGTATGATGGTTATCTCTCTCTCTGCCAGGTGTCAGAGTTGTCGGTCCAAGCTGCGTTCCTACCGCGCCCTCCTCAAACACCTCCACACCTGTGCCAAGGTGGCCAAGAGCAAGGCCAAGGCTGGCGAGCAGGCAGAGGTCATGCCTGACCCTGATGCTGCTGTTCCCATGGCTACAGACCCCTCCAGTACAGACCAGGAGACCCCACAGCAGCAGGAGCCCATGGAGTCCGAGCCCTCCCACACGGTCCCTGGGTCCACTGGGTCTGACCCCCTCTCTGCCCTGGCTCCCTCCCCCTACCAACCCCCAGAGGATGGATCTCTCCTGGGCCTGGACCCCAACTCGGCCCTGCTCCCTGGGGCTTTCTCCCTCCAGGAGCCTGGTGGTGGGGGGGTGTCAGCCACCCAGCCCCCAGGCCTCACAGACCAGCACCAGCTCTCAGAGGGATCCTATGGCTCCTTCTCTCAGTACCTTCAATCTCCACTGGAAGTCTCTGGACCTGAGCTACAGCAACAACAACAGCAGAGGCCTCCCAGGCCCATCCCTCCTGCCCTACCTTCTACTCCACCACCCCAGACCTCCACCCCACCTGGCTCTAACGCTCGCTGGAGGAAGAATCAAGGTGATCTTAAAACAATCAGCTTCTTTGGTTTAATCTCAGGGTTAACTTGAGGTTTGGAAATGTTGTCTTTAGGTCATTCCATCATTTCAATCACTCTGTGAGGAGCTGGAGGTGCCCCCCCCCCCCATGAGACACCATGTTGATATCACTTAACAGTTTATTTAGCTTTAACATCAATAGTTATTTTTTTAAACATAATTCAGTTGTAGCTCAGACCCTATTTGACATAATTTGAGGTGTTTGTTTTGTGCCTGCCATTGGTTGAGACAGGGTGGGTGTTATTTAAATCATAGAAACAGAATGGACATATCCCTTCAGAACACTGCAATGTATCTGGCACAACATTTACATTCCAACTTCCAATCACTACCACAAGGATGGCCACCGGTCAACTTCCAATCACTACCACAAGGATGGCCACCGGTCAACTTCCAATCACTACCACAAGGATGGCCACCGGTCAACTTCCAATCACTACCACAAGGATGGCCACCGGTCAACTTCCAATCACTACCACAAGGATGGCCACCGGTCAACTTCCAATCACTACCACAAGGATGGCCACCGGTCAACTTCCAATCACTACCACAAGGATGGCCACCGGTCAACTTCCAATCACTACCACAAGGATGGCCACCGGTCAACTTCCAATCACTACCACAAGGATGGCCACCGGTCAACTTCCAATCACTACCACAAGGATGGCCACCGGTCAACTTCCAATCACTACCACAAGGATGGCCACCGGTCAACTTCCAATCACTACCACAAGGATGGCCACCGGTCAACTTCCAATCACTACCACAAGGATGGCCACCGGTCAACTTCCAATCACTACCACAAGGATGGCCACCGGTCAACTTCCAATCACTACCACAAGGATGGCCACCGGTCAACTTCCAATCACTACCACAAGGATGGCCACCGGTCAACTTCCAATCACTACCACAAGGATGGCCACCGGTCAACCGACCATTGAATGTCAACTTAAATAGGAATGAATGTGAAAATGAAAAAAATCTGAGTTTACACGTTTTTAGATAAAAAAAACAGGTAAAAAAAGATATGATATAAAACTGAACCGTTTATTTTCCAGTGATGAAGGCATGATGTCTCATGGTGGGGTATGAAAAACAGGCCAACTCTGAGCCCATCTATCTCCTGAATGTTGTGGCACTTCTACCATGGGCAAATATGTATAGAACTGTTTGTTCCAAAGTTGATTACATAACACTTCACGGCCGTGTTATTTCATGTTGCATAGTAGTCCTATTTTAGCCTGGTCCCAGATCTGTTTGTGCTGTAGTCAACTGCAACGACAACAGGAGTTGGCTACACAGCACAAACAGATCTGGGACCACCAGGCTAGTCCTGTTGTACTTTTGGAGATCCATGGATGAAACAGCCAGACAGACGTGCTGATTGCAGTGATGAGTCTCTAGCCAGACAGACGTGCTGATTGCAGTGATGAGTGAGTGAACTGTGTTCTGTCATGTTGCACTGTCCTGTCAGAAGCTCCGGGGTCTCTAAGTCACAGATGGACCTCTCCTCCAGCCAGTCACAGGTTAACTAGAGATGGAGCACAGGTGAGGCATGGAGAAACCCCTAAACACACACACAACTAGAGGGAGAAACCCCTAAACACACACACAACTAGAGGGAGAAACCCCTAAACACACACACAACTAGAGGGAGAAACCCCTAAACACACACACAACTAGAGGGAGAAACCAGTGAACTTCCCTTGGGTCATATCCAATGGAAATCTCCTGCTGCTTCTACCTTCTTCCTTTAATGCTAACCTTCCTCCTATTGGCTTCCTCGTTGTCCCCTTCCTGCTAACCTGGCTTCCCTCCTTCTGCCCCGGCCTAACCAATCACCTATTGACCAATCACCTAATGACCAATCACCTAATGACCAATCACCCAATAACCAATCACCTTATCAATCCATCATGTGGCTGATTGTTCAACCTGTCCAACTCCCAGATTCACTGGCACAGCCAGGTATTAATGTGTTCACCAGCAGGGTTATTATTAACCTCAAAGTCAGACAACCTTGGGTATGACACTACAAGCTTGGCACACCTGTATTTGGGGAGCTTCTCCCATTCTTCTCTGCAGATCCTCTCAAGCTCTGTCAGGTTGGATGGGGAATATCACTGCACAGCTATTTTCAGGTCTCTCCAGAGATGTTCAATTGGGATCAAGTCCAGGCTCTCCAAGCCACTCCTGTGTTGTTGTCTTGGCTGTGTGCTTAGGGTTGTTGTCCTGTTGGAAGGTGAACCTTCGCCCCAGGTCCTGAGCGCTCTGGAGCAGGTTTTCATCAAGGATCTCTCTGTACTTTGCTCCGTTCATCTTTCACTCAATCCTGACTAGTCTTCCAGTCCCTAACTCTAGAAAAACATCCCCACAGCATGATTCTGCCACCACCATGCTTCACCCTAGAGATGGTGCCAGGTTTCCTCCAGACGTGACGCTTGGCATTCAGGCCAAAGAGTTCAATCTTGGTTTCATCAGACCAGAGAATCTTGTTTCTCATGGTCTGAGAGTCTTTGGGTGTCTTTTGGCAAACTCCAAGCGGGCTGGCATGTGCCTTTTACTGAGGAGTGGCTTCCATCTGGCCATAAAGGCCTGATTGGTGGAGTGCTGCAGAGATGATTGTCCTTCTGGAAGGTTCTCCCATCTCCACAGAGGAACTCTGGAGCTCTGTCAGTGACCATCGGGTCTTGGTCACATCATGACCAAGGCCCTTCTCCCCCGATTGCTCAGTTTGCCAGGCGGCCAGATCTAGGAAGAGTCTGGGTGGCTCCAAATTTCTTCCATTTAAGAATGATGGAGGCCACTGTGTTCTTGGGGACCTTCAATGCTGCAGACATTTTTTGGTACCCTTCCCCAGATCTGTGCCTCGACACAATCCTGTCTTGGAGCTCTACGGACAATTCCTTTGACCTCATGGCTTGGTTTTTGCTCTGATATGCACTGTCAACTGTGGGACCTTATATAGACAGGTGTGTGCCTTTCCAAAGCATGTCCAATTAATTGAATTTACCACAGATGGACTCCAATCAAGTTGTAGAAACATCTCAAGGATAATCAATGGAAACAGGATGCACCTGAGCTCAATTTAGAGTATCATAGCAAAGGGTCTGAATACTTAAAGTATTTATGTTTTTTATTTTTAATACATTTGCAAACATTTCTAAAAACCTGTTTTCACTTTGTCATTATGGGGTGTTGTGTGTAGATTGATGAGGGGAAAAACAATTTAATACCTTTTAGAATAAGTCTAACGTAACAAAATTTGGAAAAAGTGAAGGTCTGAATACTTTCCGAATGCACGGTATAAGAAAGCTCAGTAAATACGTTTTTTTGGACGCACATTTAACCCCTTATTTTGGTTGCCACAAAACTACCTCCATACTTCCATTCATTTGTATGGGTTTCCTTCAGACGAGTCCCGTGACTTTGTAGGCCAAACCCTTCAGACACTAGACGTTTTCGTGAGAAGACATGGTCTGACAAACACAGCTGTAGCTCTGCCACCTTCCACCGCAAATGCGGAAGGCCAACATCCAGCGGATGTGGTGGATTGACTCAGCCACGCAAAATCTATTGCTTAAACTGACGATTTTGATGGATTATTATTTTATGTTACTTAGATGGATACACATGATTAGACTCTTAATGTCTGGGTTGGGTTCCCTCTCACAGCCAGGTTGTGATGCTTTCACCATAATTGGAGAAGATGGTAATACTACGTCTCGTTCCAAGCTGTTTCCTTCATCTGGTGCCTACTGAACAGGACCCGGTCTGTGGGTTAACTTCAGGGCTTTCTGTGTGTCTGGCTGCCTTCACTTCTATGTTGATTCATGTTCACCAGCTTCCACTCCGTCCCTTGTCAAAAACCTTGTGCTTTTTGTGGTGTTTAGGCTACAGATGCTTTGACCCTACATCAATCTGAAACCACTAGCCAATGTATTAAAGATATGGGCCCAATCCCAAATGGACCCCTAGACCCTACCCCTTATGCACTTGTGGAGATATGGTGAAACTTCTACCTAGCCTGTCAAAGGGCAAATTGGAGCTATTATCAAATTGCTTACACTTTTAACACCCTCAGATCTCCACAAGTGCGTAGGGTCTAGGAGTCGATTTGGGATTGGACCATGGTGAATGTACCGTGAGTTACCCTTGTTCCTCTTCCCTCCAGGTCAGTCCTTCAACAGCCGTATTCTATGGAAACATACCAGGGGGCGCTACAGCTGTGTCCAGTGTGGCCACTCCACCCCAAACAGGAAGGAGATGACCGCCCACATCGAGGGTCAACACAAGAGCCCAGCCGCCAAGCCTGGTAACGACACCGGTACCACTGTCTCCATTATAACCTCTCTGTTGTCTAGTAAATCCCACTGTCTCTATTATAACCTCCCTGTTGTCTAGTAAATCCCACTGTCTCTATTATAACCTCCCTGTTGTCTAGTAAATCCCACTGTCTCTATTATAACCTCCCTGTTGTCTAGTAAATCCCACTGTCTCTATTATAACCTCCCTGTTGTCTAGTAAATCCCACTGTCTCATTATAACCTCCCGGTTGTCTAGTAAATCCCACTGTCTCTATTATAACCTCTGTCTAGTAAATCCCACTGTCTCCATTATAACCTCCGTTGTCTAGTAAATCCCACTGTCTCTATTATAACCTGCCTGTTGTCTAGTAAATCCCACTGTCTCTATTATAACCTCCCTGTTGTCTAGTAAATCCCACTGTCTCTATTATAACCTCCCTGTTGTCTAGTAAATCCCACTGTCTCTATTATAACCTCCCTGTTGTCTAGTAAATCCCACTGTCTCTATTATAACCTCTCTGTTGTCTAGTAAATCCCACTGTCTCTATTATAACCTCCCTGTTGTCTAGTAAATCCCACTGTCTCCATTATAACCTCTCTGTTGTCTAGTAAATCCCACTGTCTCTATTATAACCTCCCTGTTGTCTAGTAAATCCCACTGTCTCTATTATAACCTCCCTGTTGTCTAGTAAATCCCACTGTCTCATTATAACCTCCCGGTTGTCTAGTAAATCCCACTGTCTCTATTATAACCTCTGTCTAGTAAATCCCACTGTCTCCATTATAACCTCCGTTGTCTAGTAAATCCCACTGTCTCTATTATAACCTGCCTGTTGTCTAGTAAATCCCACTGTCTCTAAACGTCCCTGTTGTCTAGTAAATCCCACTGTCTCATAACGTCCCTGTTGTCTAGTAAATCCCACTGTCTCTATAATCACCTGCCTGTTGTCTAGTAAATCCCACTGTCTCTATAATCACCTGCCTGTTGTCTAGTAAATCCCACTGTCTCTATTATAACCTCCCTGTTGTCTAGTAAATCCCACTGTCTCTATTATAACCTGCCTGTTGTCTAGTAAATCCCACTGTCTCTTATAACCTGCCTGTTGTCTAGTAAATCCCACTGTCTCTTATAACCTCCCTGTTGTCTAGTAAATCCCACTGTCTCTTAACCTCCCTGTTGTCTAGTAAATCCCACTGTCTCTTATAACCTCCCTGTTGTCTAGTAAATCCCATTGTCTCTATAATAACCTGCCTGTTGTCTAGTAAATCCCACTGTCTCTATAATAACCTGCCTGTTGTCTAGTAAATCCCACTGTCTCTATTATAACCTGCCTGTTGTCTAGTAAATCCCACTGTCTCTATTATAACCTGCCTGTTTAGTAAATCCCACTGTCTCTATTATAACCTCCCTGTTTAGTAAATCCCACTGTCTCTATTATAACCTCCCTGTTGTCTAATAAATCCCACTGTCTCTATAACATGTATTTGATGGATCTTCTCATTGAATCCTTTAATTATAGATGCCTGTTCTCTCCCTCTTCAGACTAAAGCAGTCAGTTTCACCCACCTGAGTGGAAACGGCAGAGGATGTTAAATAATATGCTGTTAATGGAACTAGCTTATTAGGAAATTACTTTTTTTCTTGTGAAAGTGATTAATTTAAATAAATCATAACTTGACCAAGGTAATGGTATCCAAGTTTTTTTTTTATGTGCACAAATTATAGTTCTGACTTGAAAGACAACACATAGCTTTACATAGTTGATAAAGTTAAGCACGTTGATATTAGATAAAACAACCATTATAACCTTGTTCGCAGGCTCAACTCTACTGCAGGAAATAAACATTAACTTACACTACAAGCAGAGTTCTAGTCACGAAATTAACAAAAGTAGGTAAGTCAGTCAACTTCCGCTCCTTACAGGTAGCATTAAGCAGCCATTAAATAAAACATCTATTGACAACATTAAGGGTAATATGGTTATTATACCACAGATGACGGACTGCTCATATCCAACGACTGGGAGGCAGAGTGAGTCTTTAAATGTCTCTTCAGGTGATTTAGACAGGTATACGTCTTAGAACAGAGATGGCAGGGGTACGGTCTCACCCCAGTGTGGTTCAGAACATGTTTCTTCAACTCCGCACCGCGAGAGAATGCCTTTCCACACTCATGGCAGACGTAGGGTCGTACTCCTGTATGTACCCGCATGTGGAGAGTCACCTTACTAGCCATGGTGAAGCCTTTCTCACAGACGGTGCACTTGTACGGTCTCTCCCCTGTATGTATTCTCCTGTGGATCTGCAGCTCTCCTGCAGAGCAGAAGGCCTTACCGCAGTCAGAGCAGAGGAAAGGTTTCTCCCCTGTGTGTGTTCTGATGTGGATGGTCAGGTTCCCGTTCACAGAGAACCGCTTGGTGCAGTAGGTGCACTGGTACGGCCTCTCACCGGTGTGGGTCCGCATGTGGAGCTTCAGGTCTCCTTTGCATCTGAAGGCCTTTCCACAGCTGGGGCAGATCTTGGACCTCTCTTGGGAGTGACGCTGCTCATGGTTATTTTGCCAGACCTAAAATGAATTCATTCATTTTGTTACACATTTAAAATATATAGTTGTCTCAGCCAATCAGGGACCACATTGAAAACATCTCAATACAACACCTGAGAGCTGAAGCCCTTTCCACACTGTTTACACTTGTAGGGCTTCTCTTCTCCATCATGGGCCTTCTGGTGGGCCCTCAGCTCCGCCACGCCAGCGAACGGCCCCTCACCACAGTACCTGACAACACATAGGATGTCATTTAGCACAGACAATTCCCTACAGTCGTGATAAAGTAAGTACACCCCCTGGGAAGTTTATTAAGACAGATGGATATGTAATCTTCACTTCAACACTTGACAAAGGTTACCCAATTTAACCAATCACACGCATAAAAAATAATAATTTCATAACATATTCAAACAAAAATGCCTTTTCCTTATGGGGAAAAAGTTAGTACACCCCTACCTTTACCATCACATACAGTTAGTACACCCCTACCATCACATACAGTTAGTACACCCCTACCATCACATACAGTTAGTACACCCCTACCATC
This sequence comes from Thymallus thymallus, assembly GCA_023634145.1. Classification (NCBI taxonomy): domain Eukaryota; kingdom Metazoa; phylum Chordata; class Actinopteri; order Salmoniformes; family Salmonidae; genus Thymallus; species Thymallus thymallus. The sequence goes on from CM042383.1 coordinate 960,132, forward strand.
ACATACAGTTAGTACACCCCTACCATCACATACAGTTAGTACACCCCTACCATCACATACAGTTAGTACACCCCTACCATCACATACAGTTAGTACAGCCCTACCTTTACCATCACATACAGTTAGTACACCCCTACCTTTACCATCACATAAAATGGATACAATTAGGTACCAAAACCAGTGCAAATGATTAGAGAAACTTGGGTCCAGTGTTCCCTAAAGATACGTTTCTCTAATAAATTTGCACATTCAGTTTGTTTTGTGTGTGATTTATTAAAATGAGGTAACCTTTGTCAAGTGTTGCAGTGATTACATATCCATCTGTCCAGGGGGTGTTTTCCACATGACTGTATATAGTACCCATAAGGCTCTGGTCAAAAGTAGTGCACTGAATAGGGTTGACTGTTCACTTCTATAACAACCAACAGGACAGAACCTTCTGGAGGGTATTTACATTGTCCTGTGTACCAAGTATGAATCCCAAATGGCACCCTATACAGCACTGCTTTCCACCAACACCCTCTGGGCCCTGGTCAACAGTAGTGCACTGTGTAGGGAATAAGGTTCCATTTGGGACATACATACATACATACAGCAATAGTGTAGCAGTATAATATACCTGCAGTTGAAGACCTTGTCACTGGTGTGGGTTACCAGGTGTTTTTTTAACGAGTTGTGCCACTTGAAGATCTTCCCACACTGTGGACACTCAAACTGGCCTGCCTGGCCCAAACTGCTGGCCCGCCTGCTACCAGCACAGCGGTGCCGGACCCTCTCCCTGATCGACCCAAAACTGCTTCCACATTTAATACAGACGTAGGCTGCATTGGAGCACTGTGTCCGGCGGTGGGTGGACATCTCTGAGGACCTTCTGAAGGTCTTGCCACACTGGGAACACTTGTAGGGGTTCTCCCCTGTGTGGAGTCTCTGGTGCTCTAGCATCTCATAGAGGTAGATGAAACAACGGCCACACTGGGGGCATTTATGGGCCACACGCTGCCGAGGCTGCTCTGAGGACACACGCTGCTCTGAGGACACACTGGATGACGTAGGGGTGGATGTTGTGTGGGAGGCTGAGGCAGTGTTGGTGCTCAGAGCGTATTGGTGCTCAGAGACAGACTCCAATGCTTTTCTTCCTTCCTCAGACTTCAGTCTTCCACGTTGTCTCTCCACACCGTCCTTCACGTGATCCTTTCTTTGAGATCCTTGGTTTTCTACTGAATCTGTTCCAGTCTTTTTATCCATACTTGCTTTTGACTCAACCCATTGGCCACTCAAACTGTCAGTCATAATCCCCTGGTAGTCTCTGACCTGCAGGGGCGGGCTGTCACAGTCAGGGAAAGCTTGTGATTTGCTGTGGCGTGAGGGAGGGAAGGATAAGGAGATGAGGAGACGGTCCTCTGTCGGCGAGGGAGCTGAACATGACAACCACGACCAATGGAAGGAAGATGGGAAACTAATGTGAGAATTATATAGGTTATTGGATTATTAAAGTTATATAGCATTATATTTAATCTACAGTGTCAGACAGAAGATGCGTCCCAAAATGGCACCCGTTCCCTACATAGTGGACTACTTTAAACCGGAACCCTGGTCAAAAGTAGAGCATTCTAAAAGGGAACCGGGTCTGCATTTGGAACGCAGACAGAGGCTTACCACTCTTGGGCAGCTTCCCGTGGCAGTGATGGTTCTGTAGCAGAGACTTCAGGTCCTCTCCGTGAGAGACACAGCACATGTAGTCCTCCAGAACAGAGGGGGCAGCACTGATCAACGATGCAGTCTGAACACAGAACGGTGTTGAAAATGGCACTTATATTAGTTAGTTTTAATTCTACCTACACCAATGAACTGTCACTTGGGCCAGAGTGGGTGTGGCCAATATACAGTTGAAGTCAGAAGATTTCATACACTTAGGTTGAAGTCATTAAAACTCATTTTTCAAACACTCCACAGATTTCATGTTAACAAACTATAGTTTTGGCAAGTCGGTTAGGACATCTACTTTGTGCATGACACATAATTCTTCCAACAACTATTTACAGACAGATTATTTCACTAGATAGATACTTTATTGATCGCCGAGGGGAAATTTCTTTGTCAAGCAGCTATGAAAAAACACAGGGCAGGTGCAAAATGCCAGAACGAAAGTACACAAAAGACAGATACACGATACATAGAGCGGCAGTATGAAAAAGTATAAAAATACAAGAAGTCTGGAGTGCAAAAAAGCTATAAAAAAAAGACATTGCATAGTATGGGTGGTTGGCGGTCCTCCCCATGAGCCTCACAGAGCACATCCCAGTCTGTCGTTTCAAAACAGTCCCGTAGGGCCTCATTCGCCTCCGGGGACCATCTCCTAATGGTCCTAATGGTTGCAGGCTGCTGTTGGACCAAAGGCCTGTGGAGTGGGGTGAGGTGGACAAGGTTGTGATCCGATCTACCGAGGGGAGGGAGTGCAGTGGAGTTGTATGCATCCTTCACATTAGCATATAACAAGTCCAGAGTTTTATTATTCCTGGTTGGTCAGTTCACAAACTGTTTGAACGTGGGCAGCATTGAAGAGAGAGATGCATGGTTAAAATCCCCCGAAATGGCAAAGAAAGCACTGGGATGCACTGTCTGTAACCTGGCGATAACAGAGTGGATGACGTCACACGCTGTGTTTGTGTCCGCGGAGAGCGGGATGTAAACAATAACAGAAATGGACGCTGTGAATTCCCTCAACAAATAGTAGGGTCTCAGGCTAACAGGCTAACAGTTCAATGTCCGGGCTACAAAACTCTTCCTTAACAGTAATATGTCTCGGATTACACCATCTGTTGTTAACTAATAAAGCCTCCCTTACCGGAAGAAACGCTATCCCTGTCTGCTCTGATGGTCTGGAAACCACCGATAGTGACGTTCTCTATGGGGATGTTATCATTCAGCCATGTCTCTGTAAAGCACAGTAGACTAGCTTCCCGGTAGTCTCTTTGTCCACGGACCAGGGACTGGTGCACTTCACAAAATAGATGGCATCATGAGGAAGGAAAATGATGTGGATATATTGAAGCAACATCTCAAGACATCAGTCAGGAAGTTAAAGCTTGGTCGCAAATGGGTCTTCCAAATGGACAATGACCACAAGCAGTTGTGGCAAAATGGCTTCAGGACAACAACGTCACGGTATTGGAGTGGCCATCACAAAGCCCTGACCTCAACCCTATAGAGCATTTGTGGGCAGAACTGAAAAAGCGTGTGAGCAAGGAGGCCTACAAACCTGACTCAGTTACACCAGTTCTGTCAGGAGGAATGGGCCAAAATTCACCCAACTTATTGTGGGAAGCTTGTGGAAGGCTACCTGAAACGTTTGACCCAAGTTAAAACATTTAAAGGCAATGCTACCAAAATACTAATTGAGTGTATATAAACTTCTGACCCACTGGGAATGTGATGAAAGAAATAAAAGCTGAAATAAATCACTCTACTATTATTCTGATATTTCACATTGTTAAAATAAAGTGGTGATCCTAACTGACCTAAGACAGGGAATTTTTACTAGGATTAAATGTCAGGAATTGTGAAAAACTGAGTTTAAACGTATTTGGCTAAGGTGTATGTAAACTTCCGACTTCAACTGTACCACTGCTAAGGGCTGTTCTTAGATACTGTCCTTAGCCGTGGTATATTGGCCATATACCACAAACCCCCGAGGTGCCTTATTGCTATTATAAACTGGTTACCAACGTACATTTTTTGGGGTATACGGTCTGATAAACCTCAGCCAATCAGCATTCAGGGCTTGAACCACCCAGTTTATCAATCAAAATAAACAGGTTTTGTCCCAACCCTGTATAATTGTTTTATTTTGACTCATCTTACACGAGACTGTTCTGAGCAACAATAGACCTAGTGTTACTTATTGGTGTCAATGGTCGTGTCCCAAATCGGTCTGGCCTACTACTTACTAAAAACAACAATGTGTACTAATCATACTACATACTATTTAAAATGTACTGTTTAGTAGAAATGAATGCAGTAAGCAGCAAATATCACACTAGGCTCCTCCCACAGAGAATACCATAATCACACTAGGCTCCTCCCACAGAGAATATCATTATCACACTAGGCTCCTCCTACTGAGAGTGTCATTAACAGGTAATATCATTGATTCATTTTGATACAGCTCCTCCCCTTCTCACAGGTGAGTCTGGAAACACTATGTTCCTCAGTAGTGAATTCTACTGGATGTAGAGCTAAAATGAGTATGACATCCCGGCATTTTAACCACTAGAAAATTCACATACTATAAAATGTTCTATTTTTCGCATACCTAAAATGCCTACTAGTTAGAACACAAGTATGGATATTGGGACACGGCCACGGTGTCACAGTGCTGTCTGACTGTGTACCTGTTTGAAGTCTGGCACCGGCAGCAGCTCCTCCAGTCTAGACAGGAAGTGGCACACCAGAGTCTGCAGCGATGAGTCAAAGTTAGGACCATACTCCACCGGGAACACAGCCTGACAGAGAGTCAAAGTTAGGACCATCCTGCATAAGATTAAAACACTAAATCTCTAGCTACATGAAGCTTCATCATCTGAATAGAGAAGTCCATCATGATAAGTCAATATGGAAGTTAGAAGCCCTGTTAGAGTTGAGCAGCCTAGTGTTCCTTCCCATCTGGGTCTTCCACTAGGCTCTATCATACCTTGAAGAAGTGTTCCCTCCCATCTGGGTCTTCCACTAGGCTCTATCATACCTTGAAGAAGTGTTCCCTCCCATCTGGGTCTTCCACTAGGCTCTATCATACCTTGAAGAAGTGTTCCCTCCCATCTGGGTCTTCCACTAGGCTCTGGATCAGCTTCAGAAAGTTGGCTTCCGCAAATTCAATCGCTGCATCGTTTGACTGCAACACATAAGGGTCCAGACAAACATCACAAGCTGAACACAGTGGCGGTTCCCCAGACACAGACTGCCTAGTCCTGGACTAACAGCAAGCTCAAATAGAGAATCTCATTTGAAAGTGCTTTTTAGTCCAGGACTAGGGTTAATCAATCAGTGTCCAGGGAACTGCCCCTTACTGCTCTAGAAAATGGGCTTGTCAGAATATCTCACATGTTCATTAAATACTCACCTGTTTGAGACCACATGCAGTAATTCTATCCAGGTGTGTTTGAACAGCCTTGAGGTCATCAGGATGTCCAGATCGGAACAGTTCCAGAGTCACCTGAGAAGAGAACCAACCAGTTACCAACTGCCACGGGCATTCAACCCATCTGAGAGTTACCAACTGCCACGGGCATTCAACCCATCTGAGAGTTACCAACTGCCACGGGCATTCAACCCATCTGAGAGTTACCAACTGCCACGGGCATTCAACCCATCTGAGAGTTACCAACTGCCACGGGCATTCAACCCATCTGAGAGTTACCAACTGCCACGGGCATTCAACCCATCTGAGAGTTACCAACTGCCACAGGCATTCAACCCATCTGAAGCCTCCAATCACAGAAGCTTAAAGGGACACTTCAGGATTTTGGCAATGTACTTTCCCCAGAGTCAGATAAACTTGGGGATACCATTTTTAGCGCAATGACTGGAAGTCTATCGTATCTACTAGCATGCTAGATCAAGCGGCTTGAGAGGTTAACGCCAGCACTCCCCATCTCTGCTTTGTCAACAACAGGCGTGGGGCAGACACCATAACAATGATAATGCCTGTATCGTAAGAATCAAGGTTAGTATTTCTTTTTTTAATGAGTGTGTCTTTTCTCTCGTCTCCTTCTGTGCATCTTCCCATAGACGCCAAGCCCCTCCCCCTGACACTTGAGATCACTTCTTCCTCTCTGACAACAAGCAGTTTCAACTCCAATTTGCATTTGAGGTTTGGTCCGACATATGAACACAGAAACAGACATTTACTGTAAAAGAGAACTTATCCTTTGTAACGATGGCACCTTTATGTCTCAACTCCCAAAATGCAGAACAGAGCTGATCCTGCTAAGACGGGAGTATCAATTTGCCCCTTTTTTCTCCCCAATTTCGTCCAGCTGGTAGTTCCAGTCTTGTCCCATCGTTGCCGCTCTCGTACTCAGGAAAGGCGAAGGTAGAGAGCCGTTCGTCCTCCAAAACACAACCCAGCCGAGCTGCTTCTTGACACAATGCACCAATATGTCAGAGGAAACACCGTACACCTGGCGATCGTGCCAGTGTGCATTGCAGCCCGCCACAGGAGTCGCTAGTGCGCGATGGGACAAGAGCATCCCTGCCAGCCAAACCCTCCCCTAACCTGGACGACGCTGTGCCAATTGTTTGCCGCCTCATGGGTCTTCCGGTCGCGGCCGGCTGCAACAGAGCACGGACTAGAACCAGGATCTCTAGTGGAACAGCTAGCACTTACAGTTGAAAATCTGAAGTTTACATACACCTTAGCCAAATAAATACATTTAAACTCAGTTTTTCACAATTCCTGACATTTAATCCTAGTAACAATTCCCCGTCTTAGGTCAGTTAGGATCACCACTTTATTTTAAGAATGTGAAATGTCAGAATAATAGTAGAGAGAATGATTTATTTCAGCTTTTATTTCTTTCATCACATTCCCAGTGGGTCAGAAGTTTATATACACTCAATTAGTATTTTGGTAGCATTGCCTTAAAATTGTTTAACTTGGGTCAAATGTTTCAGGTAGCCTTCCACAAGCTTCCCACAATAAGTTGGGTGAATTTTGGCCCATTCCTCCTGACAGAACTGGTGTAACTGAGTCAGGTTTGTTGCTTGCACACGCTTTTTCAGTTCTGCCCACAAATGTTCTATAGGGTTGAGGTCAGGGCTTTGTGATGGCCACTCCAATACCTTGACTTTGTTGTCCTGAAGCCATTTTGCCACACCTTTGGAAGTATGCTTGGGGTCATTGTCCATTTGGAAGACCCATTTGCGACCAAGCTTTAACTTCCTGACTGATGTCTTGAGATGTTGCTTCAATATATCCACATCATTTTCCTTCCTCATGATGCCATCTATTTTGTAGTGCACCAGTCCCTCCTGCAGCAAAGCACCCCCACAACATGATGCTGCCACTCCCGTGCTTCACGGTTGGGATGGTGTTCTTCGGCTTGCAAGCCTCCCCCTTTTTCCTCCAAACATAACGATGGTCATTATGGCCAAACAGTTCTATTTTAGTTTCATCAGACCAGAGGACATTTCTCCAAAAAGTATCTTTGTCCCAAACAAAGATACTGTAGTCTGGCTTTTTTTTTATTTTTTATGGTGATTTTGGAGCAGTGGCTTGTTCCTTGCTGAGCGGCCTTTCAGGTTATGTCGATATAGGACTCGTTTTACTGTGGATATAGATACTTTTACACCCGTTTCCTCCAGCATCTTCACAAGGTCCTTTGCTGTTGTTCTGGGATTGATTTGCACTTTTCGCACCAAAGTACGTTCATCTCTAGGAGACAGAACGCGTCTCCTTCCTGAGCGGTATGATGGCTGCGTAGTCCCATGGTGTTTATACTTGCGTACTATTGTTTGTAGAGAAGAACGTGGTACCTTCAGGTGTTTGGAAATTGCTCCCAAGGATGAACCAGACTTGTGGAGGTCTACAATTTGGCTGATTTCTTTTGATTTTCCCAGGATGTCGAGCAAAGAGGCACAGTTTGAAGGTAGGCCTTGAAATACATCCACAGGTACACCTCCAATTGATTCAAATTATGTCAATTAGCCTATCAGAAGGCTAATTGATTTTCTGGAATTTTCCAAGCTGTTTAAAGGCACAGTCAACTTAGTGTATGTAAACTTCTGACCCACTGGATTTGTGATAGTGAATTATAAGTGAAATAATCTGTCTGTAAACAATTGTTGGAAGAATTACTTGTGTCATGCACAAAGTAGATGTTCTAACTGACTTGCCAAAACTATAGTTTGTTAACATGAAATCTGTGGAGTGGTTGAAAAATGTGTAAATGCCTTGCACCACTCAGGAGGCCCTCAATTTACATTATTGTGGAAAATGAAATGCTCAGTTTCCGTCACGAGCGGCGTCTAGTCTGTGTTTTATAAAGACCCAGTTGATTTCAACAGGCTGTTATTCAACAGACAGAAGGGTGTGTTCATAATTCAACTGTTCTACCTTGTAAGCCAGCAAATAGATCCAAGTTGACTAAACTTGAAATAAAGATTAGCTGGCTACTCACTAGCACGTGGGCTTGTACTTATGAGACCTGTGTTCACTTTCCATAATGCCTGTTACCAGAAGTTGGTCATCATTAGTGATGTGCATTATGCATGGTTCTGGTTATTTGGAGGTGACTAGTACGGTCCGCCTCCCAGACGACGAAAACAGGTTGACTTTTTGCAAATGTATTAAACATAATTAAAACTGATATCACAAAATATCACATTCATAAGTATCCAGACCCTTTACTCAGTACTTTGTTGAAGCACCTTTGGCAGTGATTACAGCCTTGAGTCTTCTTGTGTATGACACTACAAGCTTGGCACACCTGTAGTTGGGGAGTTTCTCCCATGCTTCTCTGCAGATCCTCTCAAGCTCTGTCAGGTTGGATGGGGAACGTCACTGCACAGCTATTTTCAGGTCTCTTCAAAGACTTGTCCCGAAGCCACTCCTATGTTGTCTTGGCTGTGTGCTTATGGTCGTTGTCCTGTTGGAAGGTGAACCTTCGCACCCAGTCAAAGGTACTGAGCGTTTGGGAGCAGGTTTTCATCCAGGACCTCTCTGTACTTGGCTCCGTTCATCTTTCCCTCGATCCTGACTAGTCTCCTAGTCCCTGCCTCTGAAAAACATCCCCACAGCATGACGCTGCCACCACCATACTTCACCATAGGGATCGTGCCAGGTTTCCTCCAGACGTGACACTTGACATTCAGGCCAACGAGTTCAATCTTGGTTTCATCAGACCAGAGTCTTGTTTCTCATGGTCTGAGAGTCCTTTAGGTGCTTTTTGGCAAACTCCAAGTGGGCTGTCATGTGCCTTTTACTGAAGAGTGGCTTCCATCTGGCCACTCTACCATAAAGGCCTGATTGGTGGAGTGTTGAAGAGATGGTTGTCCTTCTGGAAGGTTCTCCCATCTCCACAGAGGAACCATCAGGTTCTTGGTCAACTCCCTGACCAAGGCCCTTCTTCCCCGATTGCTCAGTTTGGTCGGGCGGCCAGCTCTAGGAAGAGTCTTGGTGGCAAGCACAGTCAATTGTAGGACCTTTATATAGACAGATGTGTGCCTTTCCAAATCATGTCCAATCAATTCAATAGACTACAGGTGGACTCCAAACAAGTTGAATTCGACCATGAAGGCCTGATTCACACAGTCTCCTCTGAACAGTTGATGTTGAGATGTGTCTGTTACTTGAACTCTGTGAAGCATTTATTTGGGCTGCAATTTCTGAAACTTTCAAAGTTCATGAAATCTTCCGGGTTGACTGACCATCATGTCTTAAAGTAATGAACTGTAGTTTCTCTTTGCTTATTTGAGCTGTTCTTGCCATAATATGTACTTGGTCTTTTACCGAATAGGGCTATCTTCTGTAAACCACCCCTACCTTGTCACAACTCAACTAATTGGCTCAAAAGCATTAAGAAGGAAAGAAATTCCACAAATTAACAAGGCACACCTGTTAATTGAAATGCATTCCAGGTGACTACCTCATTAAGCTGGTTGAGAGAATGCCAAGAGTGTGCAAAGCTGTCATCAAGGCAAAGGGTGGCAACTTTGAAGAATCAAAAATATATTTCGATTTGTTTAACATTTTTTTGGTTACTACATGATTCCATAGGTGTTATTTCATAGTTTTGATGTCTTCACTATTATTCTACAATGTAAAAAATAGTTAAAATAAAGAAAAACCCTGGAATGAGTAGGTGTTCTAAAACTTTTGACTGGTACTGTATATAATTTATTTGTACACTGTTTGGACGCCTAAGGAGTTCAAGGGCAGAATCCTTGAGATTGATTGGGAATATCTTACCCGTCCTCTGAGAGCCAGGGTGAGCAGCCCCCTCTGTCTGTTGGACAGGAGTTCTGGAACCACCTCCGTTACCATGGACAAAAACTCCTCCAGCTTCCCATAATGCTTTGTGTTGCCCTGGCGCACCACCTGCCACATGACTGCTGACATCATCCGGAGAGGAGGGACCAGCAGGCCCAGAGAGGGCAGAGGGAAGGGGGGTTCTGCTGGGAGAGAAGAGGTTGAGTCACCATAGTGAGGCATAGTTAATTGTCTGAATAAGCAAACAAAAGGCCCCTGATCGTCCCTCTTTCTGCAAATCAGATCATGACTCTATACTCCTGCTTCCTGTTTACAAGCAGAAGCTCACAACAGGAAGTTCCCCTTGACGCGCACCATAGAGAAATGGTCCTCCGAAGCGGAGGCTATGCTGCAGAACTGCTTTGATAGCGCCGGTTAGCTTCTTCCCCAATCAAAAGCCCTGGATCCCAAGTGGTTCAGTGGTCTAAGATACTGCATCACAGTGCTAGAGGCGTCATTACAGACAACCTGGTTCGAATCCAGACTGTCCCATAGGGTGGCGCACAATTGGCCCAGCGTCAAGAGTTTGGCCGGTGTAGGCCATCATTGTAAATAAGAATGTTCTGAACTGACTTGCCTAGTTTAATAAATAAATAAAATTAAAATAAATAAATTAACACCCAGGTATGGACTAAACTAAAAAGGACAGGGCTATTGAAATGAACCCTGAGACTGAGGACACGAACAAGTCCCACTACGACTTCCTCAGACCTTTGAAAAGGTAAACATTCACAAAGCCGCAGAGTCACATGGATTACCAGGACATGTACTCAAAACATGCTCGGACCAACTGGCAAGTGTCTTCACTGACATTTTTAACCTCTCCCTGACTGAGTCTGTAATACCTACATGTGCTCAGTCCCCTCCTGTACTTCCTGTTCACCCATGACTGCATGGCCAGGCACGACTCCAACACCATCATTAGGTTTGCTGACGACACAACAGTGGTAGGCCTGATCACCGACAAGACAGCCTATATGGAGGAGGTCAGAGACCTGGCTGTGTGGTGCCAGGGTAACAATCTCTCCATCAATGTGATCAAGACAAAGGAGATGATTGTGGACTACAGGAAAAGGCGGGCCGAACACGCCCCCATTAACATTGACTCTGTACCAGTACCCCCTGTATATAGCCTCTGGACTAACTTGTACCCCCTCACATTGACTCTGTACCAGTACCCCCTGTATATAGCCTCTGGACTAACTTGTACCCCCTCACATTGACTCTGTATGTAGCCTTGTTATGTGTTACTTTTGAAATTTATTTAGTAAATCTTTTTAAACTTCTTGAACTGCATTGTTGGTTAAGGGTTTGTAAGTAAGCATTTCACGGTAGGGGCTACACCTGTTGTATTAGGCGCATGTGAAAAATAATTTAATTTGAAGACCCTCAAACTTTTACAGATGCCCCATTGAGAGCATACATCGGGAGCACACTGCACGAAGACGTGGGTGTGGATTAAGGCAGCCCTCCGCACCTCTCTGACTCAGAGGTTGGGTTAAATACGGAAAACATTTTTATTTTTTTTATTTCACCTTTATTTAACCAGGTAGGTCAGTTGAGAACTAGTTCTCATTTGCAACTGCGACCTGGCCAAGACAAAGCAAAGCAGTGCGACAAAAACAACACAGAGTTACACAGTAAACAAACATAGTCAAGTCATAGTCAAGTCAGTTGAATGCATTCAGTTGTACAACTGACTAGGATCACCCTTTACCTTCCTTTCCCTGCCCTTCAGGACTTGTACAGGACCTCAGCCACCTGAGCCACCACCTGTTCACCCTGCTACCATCTAGAAGATGGAGACAGTACAGGTTCATCAAAGCTGGGACAGAGACACTGAAAAACAGCTTCTATGTCAAGGCCATAAGACTGTTAAACAGTCGGCCCAGTACCCTGCCCTGAACTTAGTCACTGTCAATAGCCGGCTACCACCTGCCCTATGTACATAAGACATGGAATCACTGGTCACTTTAATAATGTTTACATACCGTTTTACCCATTTCATATGTATATACAGTACTGTAGTCCATCCTATTAAACTATACACATACATACATAGTATTCTATCCACGTATTCTTCAGATATACTATATAGGCTAGTCTAGCCACATACTGTCCACAATGTCTATACATCCCATTACAGACAGAGCTCATCCGAACATTTCTTAATTCCATTATTTTAGATGTGTGTATTGAGAGATCGTACTGTAATGTTGGAGCTAGGAACACAAGCATGTATCTATAACATCTGAAATGTGTATGCAACCAATACAATTTATTTGAAATAAATAAATTTTTAAATTATTAAGAAATGGCTTGAAAACTTTTGATTTTATGCAGCTGAACATCTGGAAAACACTGTATAAATAGCACTTTTGATCCATGAAGCATAAGGACCTTATCTTTCATATCAGAGAAATGTTCAATCGATACACACCTCTTACGGGTTAGAGCTCCCACACCGCCACGTTTCCACGGGGGACAGCGTGGACTACCTGCTTCTCAGAACACCACTGTGTCAACGGAACTGTTAAACCGGGTTAACCACTGTACTAAGTGCATGTTTCACTGGTACCCGGTGCATACAGACACGTCGCCGTCCCTCAGGGTGCACCAGGGCCCGACATGGGACGACACGGGGCTGGGCTACAGTTAGATAAAACACCCGGGGAGGCCCAGGATAAACAGCTAGCTAGATATAGAAGCATGCGAACTAAGCTACACATAATATATACGACTTTAGCTAATACCTACCCATGTTGACCGTCTAAGCAACTTGATGCTTCGGATTGTTATAAGGAAAATACCAAATTAAATGAGCGTTGTATTTATACAATAAAATAAAACATGTAGTTAGCACAGGACCACTTGTGGACGTCTTCTTTGTTAGCTGACGTGCTTCCGGAAACAGTCGTGCAGAGAGAGAGAGATGGGGTCTCACATTTATCTGTGCGCTTCTAGCCGCTTTCTCATGGCCGGCCCCAGTCAATCTACAACCTATATGGATCCCCGGCCAGATGACTAGTTCAAAATGGATGGTGGAAGCCCTCAGCGGGGCGTCCCGTCCTAAACCCGTCCACTAGAGGCTCTATGGCTCGATCTCACTGTCTCGACAGGGACACTAAAAGAGCACTTCCGGGTCACGGAATTTCGGCCGTCAAATTTAAGTCCCCCACGTAATAGTAGAAAAGTGTAATTAACCTGTATTTAGTCATGATGTATGAAAAAAAAAAAATGTCTAAACATTAAGAATGATTCCTATTTGTTACTATTTAAGTGACATTAAATGTAGGTTTAAAAAAATGTTCCAAGGTCAAATAAATGCCCCCCCCATTGTATCTATATATGGTGCAAATGTATTGGGCTCTGAATAATACGGAGTGCTGCTGGCCTTTTACTGGGTCAAACAGCTTAAAGAGGGTGGTCTGGACACAGCATGAACCTGGCAATACATGCTGTTATGCAGCAATAATGAAACATTTGATTTCCAGTTTTGAGAGGAAGTTGCCAAAACTTTACAATGGCCAACTGGAACAACCATTGTCACTAATCATAGTGTCAACATTCTCAGGAGTATTTGGAACAGGAATAAAGGTAACATTGAAAGTCTTGTTAATCAGATAGAGGAACAGGTTGAGCCCATATGTAATGGGATATGAGGTGAGGATGACAGTACAAAGTCATTGCTACACAGTCAAAGACAGTAAAATAGTGGGGAGGAGAAATGCAGTGACAGATAAATATGGTGAAGAAACCCAAAACACTGTTTTATTTCTGTAAATCTGTAAATGCTAGCATTTTATATTTTTGCAAATTTGTATCACTTAAATTGGGTTTGCCTATCTCCAGAGAGTCAAAAGGATGTATAATCTGCTACTTTTCTATGCAACTCGGAATCATGTCGAGTTCATGTAAAGCCATTGCAAAATTGATTTAGTCTTAAAGGGGGCTTTGACACATTTTTACATTATATTCTAGTGACAACAAGGTGACATTAAACAGAATGGTACAGAGAATGTAATGAGGCTCAGGTTCTAAACCTACTGCCTGTGGAGAGATGTAATGAGGCTCAGGTTCTAAACCTACTGCCTGTGGAGAGATGTAATGAGGCTCAGGTTCTAAACCTACTGCCTGTGGAGAGATGTAATGAGGCTCAGATTCTAAACCTACTGCCTGTGGAGAGATGTAATGAGGCTCAGGTTCTAAACCTACTGCCTGTGGAGAGATGTAATGAGGCTCAGGTTCTAAACCTACTGCCTGTGGAGAGATGTAATGAGGCTCAGGTTCTAAACCTACTGCCTGTGGAGAGATGTAATGAGGCTCAGGTTCTAAACCTACTGCCTGTGGAGAGATGTAATGAGGCTCAGGTTCTAAACCTACTGCCTGTGGAGAGATGTAATGAGGCTCAGGTTCTAAACCTACTGCCCGTGGAGAGATGTAATGAGGCTCAGGTTCTAAACCTACTGCCCGTGGAGAGATGTAATGAGGCTCAGGTTCTAAACCTACTGCCTGTGGAGAGATGTAATGAGGCTCAGGTTCTAAACCTACTGCCCGTGGAGAGATGTAATGAGGCTCAGGTTCTAAACCTACTGCCCGTGGAGAGATGTAATGAGGCTCAGGTTCTAAACCTACTGCCTGTGGAGAGATGTAATGAGGCTCAGGTTCTAAACCTACTGCCCGTGGAGAGATGTAATGAGGCTCAGGTTCTAAACCTACTGCCCGTGGAGAGATGTAATGAGGCTCAGGTTCTAAACCTACTGCCTGTGGAGAGATGTAATGAGGCTCAGGTTCTAAACCTACTGCCCGTGGAGAGATGTAATGAGGCTCAGGTTCTAAATCTACTGCCCGTGGAGAGATGTAATGAGGCTCAGGTTCTAAACCTACTGCCCGTGGAGAGATGTAATGAGGCTCAGGTTCTAAACCTACTGCCTGTGGATAGTAATGATGGAATGTCAACTGCTCAGAGAAGACCCTCAGACTATAGGCCTACCCATGATAACTACAGACCTACCCATGATAACTACAGACCTACCCATGATAACTATAGACCTACCCATGATAACTACAGACCTACCCATGATAACTACAGACCTACCCATGATAACTACAGACCTACCCATGATAACTACAGACCTACCCATGATAACTATAGACCTACCCATGATAACTACAGACCTACCCATGATAACTACAGACCTACCCATGATAACTACAGACCTACCCATGATAACTACAGACCTACCCATGATAACTGTAGACCCACCCATGATAACTATAGACCTACCCATGATAACTATAGACCTACCCATGATAACTACAGACCTACCCATGATAACTACAGACCTACCCATGATAAATGTAGACCTACCCATGATAAATGTAGACCTACCCATGATAACTATAGACCTACCCATGATAAATGTAGACCTACCCATGGTAACTATAGACCTACCCATGATAAATGTAGACCTACCCATGATAACTACAGACCTACCCATGATAACTACAGACCTACCCATGATAACTACAGACCTACCCATGATAAATGTAGACCTACCCATGATAACTATAGACCTACCCATGATAAATGTAGACCTACCCATGATAACTATGGGCCTACCCATGATAAATGTAGACCTACCCATGATAAATGTAGACCTACCCATGATAAATGTAGACCTACCCATGGTAACTATAGACCTACCCATGATAAATGTAGACCTACCCATGGTAACTATAGACCTACCCATGATAAATGTAGACCTACCCATGGTAATTATAGACCTACCCATGATAAATGTAGACCTACCCATGGTAACTATAGACCTACCCATGATAACTGTAGACCTACCCATGATAACTGTAGACCTACCCATGGTAACTATAGACCTGCCCATGGTAACTGTAGACCTACCCATGATAACTGTAGACCTACCCATGATAACTGTAGACCTACCCATGATAACTGTATACCTACCCATGATAACTGTAGACCTACCCATGGTAACTGTAGACCTTCCCATGATAACTACAGGTGGTAGGTGTAGTAAGGGGCTAGGTGAGTGTAGGGGGTAATGGTAGGGTGTAGTAAGGTGACAGTAGGGGGTAATGGTAGGGTGTAGTAAGGTGACAGTAGGGGATAATGGTAGGGTGTAGTAAGGTGACAGTAGGGGATAATGGTAGGGTGTAGTAAGGTGACAGTAGGGGGTAATGGTAGGGTGTAGTAAGGTGACAGTAGGGGGTAATGGTAGGGTGTAGTAAGGTGACAGTAGGGGGTAATGGTAGGGTGTAGTAAGGTGACAGTAGGGGGTAATGGTAGGGTGTAGTAAGGTGACAGTAGGGGGTAATGGTAGGGTGTAGTAAGGTGACAGTAGGGGATAATGGTAGGGTGTAGTAAGGTGACAGTAGGGGGTAATGGTAGGGTGTAGTAAGGTGACAGTAGGGGATAATGGTAGGGTGTAGTAAGGTGACAGTAGGGGGTAATGGTAGGGTGTAGTAAGGTGACAGTAGGGGGTAATGGTAGGGTGTAGTAAGGTGACAGTAGGGGGTAATGGTAGGGTGTAGTAAGGTGACAGTAGGGGGTAATGGTAGGGTGTAGTAAGGTGACAGTAGGGGGTAATGGTAGGGTGTAGTAAGGTGACAGTAGGGGATAATGGTAGGGTGTAGTAAGGTGACAGTAGGGGGTAATGGTAGGGTGTAGTAAGGTGACAGTAGGGGATAATGGTAGGGTGTAGTAAGGTGACAGTAGGGGGTAATGGTAGGGTGTAGTAAGGTGACAGTAGGGGGTAATGG
This sequence comes from Thymallus thymallus, assembly GCA_023634145.1. NCBI lineage: Eukaryota > Metazoa > Chordata > Actinopteri > Salmoniformes > Salmonidae > Thymallus > Thymallus thymallus. The sequence goes on from CM042383.1 coordinate 976,951, forward strand.
TAGGGTGTAGTAAGGTGACAGTAGGGGGTAATGGTAGGGTGTAGTAAGGTGACAGTAGGGGGTAATGGTAGGGTGTAGTAAGGTGACAGTAGGGGGTAATGGTAGGGTGTAGTAAGGTGACAGTAGGGGATAATGGTAGGGTGTAGTAAGGTGACAGTAGGGGGTAATGGTAGGGTGTAGTAAGGTGACAGTAGGGGGTAATGGTAGGGTGTAGTAAGGTGACAGTAGGGGATAATGGTAGGGTGTAGTAAGGTGACAGTAGGGGATAATGGTAAGGTGTAGTAAGGTGACAGTAGGGGATAATGGTAGGGTGTAGTAAGGTGACAGTAGGGGATAATGGTAGGGTGTAGTAAGGTGACAGTAGGGGGTAATGGTAGGGTGTAGTAAGGTGACAGTAGGGGGTAATGGTAGGGTGTAGTAAGGTGACAGTAGGGGATAATGGTAGGGTGTAGTAAGGTGACAGTAGGGGATAATGGTAGGGTGTAGTAAGGTGACAGTAGGGGGTAATGGTAGGGTGTAGTAAGGTGACAGTAGGGGGTAATGGTAGGGTGTAGTAAGGTGACAGTAGGGGATAATGGTAGGGTGTAGTAAGGTGACAGTAGGGGATAATGGTAGGGTGTAGTAAGGTGACAGTAGGGGATAATGGTAGGGTGTAGTAAGGTGACAGTAGGGGATAATGGTAGGGTGTAGTAAGGTAGTCATTGTGCACTAGGAGTATGGGACCAAATACTACATTTTGACTACTTTAATGCACATGTAAGTTCATATGTCCCGATACTTTAGGTCTCCTAAAATGGAGGACTATGTAGAAAAAAAGCTGTAATTTATAAACATCTGACAGCCTGCCCTTTAACCTCAGTCATTGTATCATTTTGGAGCTCACTGTATACAGTGTATATCACACAGACTGGCGACGGGACAACCAACAATCATGAAAGGCTTTTTACAGACGTCTTATAAACCTGCTCTCATGAGTCCCTGGCAGAGAGAGACATCACAGCCCAGGAGCCAGGCTGTCCATCTGTAGAGAGACATCACACCCCTTGGAGCCAGGCTGTCCATCTGTAGAGAGACATCACACCCCAGGAGCCAGGCTGTCCATCTGTAGAGACATTTTTAGAATATTTGCATGAAAATCTGTCACTAATTGGATGGAAATCTATGTAGTGTCAAATCAAAAACATTATCTCGGTCAAATTAAAAACATTCTGCCAAATTAACAGTCAGGTCTAACTCTGTCTAATACTGAACTAGGCCCTGGGGAGTAGAGTCAGGTCTAACTCTGTCTAATACTGAACTAGGCCCTGGGGAGTAGAGTCAGGTCTAACTCTGTCTAATACTGAACTAGGCCCTGGGGAGTAGAGTCAGGTCTAACTCTGTCTAATACTGAACTAGGCCCTGGGGAGTAGGGCTTTGACATGGGGCAGGACCTCCAGGCTTTGACACAGGGCAGGACCTACAGGCTTTGACATGGGGCAGGACCTACAGGGTTTGACATGGGGCAGGACTTACAGGCTTTGACATGGGGCAGGACCTACAGGCTTTGACATGGGGCAGGACCTACAGGGTTTGACAAGGGGCAGGACCTCCAGGCTTTGACACGGGGCAGGACCTCCAGGCTTTGACACGGGGCAGGACCTCCAGGCTTTGACACGGGGCAGGACCTCCAGGCTTTGGCACAGGGCAGGACCTCCAGGCTTTGACACGGGGCAGGACCTCCAGGCTTTGACACGGGGCAGGACCTCCAGGCTTTGACACGGGGCAGGACCTCCAGGCTTTGACACGGGGCAGGACCTCCAGGCTTTGACACAGGGCAGGACCTCCAGGCTTTGACACGGGGCAGGACCTCCAGGCTTTGACATGGGGCAGGACCTCCAGGCTTTGACATGGGGCAGGCCCCTGTGGGTGGATGTGCAGGCAGATAAGGAAGAGGAGAAGGAGGTGGAGGAGGGTGTGGGCTTTTTTATTTATTTAACTGATGGCCTACCTACAGGGCCAGCCATAGTAGTATGGCGCCCCTGGAGCAGGGTTAAGTGCTTTGCTCAAGGACACAGACAGGTTTTTCACCAGCGACCTTTCGGTTACTGGCCCAACGCTCTAACCGCTAGATTACCTGTCGCCTAGGTGGGCACCCCAGACCCAGACAGTCTCCTCTTCCAGGACTGGACCAAGCTATGGACTGGACCAACCTATGGACTGGACCAACCTAAAGACTGGACCAACCAATGGACTGGACCAACCAATGGACTGGACCAATCGAAGGACTGGACCAACCAATGGACTGGACCAACCAATGGACTGGACCAACCTATGGACTGGACCAGCCTATGGACTGGACCAACCTATGGACTGGACCAGCCTATGGACTGGACCAACCTATGGACTGGACCAACCAATGGACTGGACCAACCAATGGACTGGACCAACCAATGGACTGGACCAACCGAAGGACTGGACCAGCCTATGGACTGGACCAACCTAAGGACTGGACCAATCAATGGACTGGACCAATCGAAGGACTGGACCAACCAATGGACTGGACCAACCAATGGACTGGACCAACCTATGGACTGGACCAACCAATGGACTGGACCATCAATGAAATGGACCAACCTATGGACTAGACCAACATATATATATTTTTTATTTTTCACCTTTATTTAACCAGGTAGGTCAGTTGAGAACAAGTTCTCATTTACAACTGTGACCTGGCCAAGACAAAGCAAAGAAGTGCGACAAAAACGACAACACAGAGTTACACATGGGAAATAAACAAACGTACATTCAATAACACAATATAAAATCTATATATATATGACTGGATCAACCAATGGACTGGACCAACCTTTTGTGCCACAAAGGACTTTTGCATATATGCATTGACACATATGGATCAATGTTGTCTGCTCTGTATCCATGTCGTAGTGTTAGATGTGTAATAATGTCATATGTTTTACTTGGAGAGGGAGTACATGGTGTTTTTGTATTATTATCTCTCACAGGGGAGACATACACTGACTGTACAAAACATCAAGAACACCTGCTCTTTCCATGACATAGACTGACCAGGTGAAAGCTATGATCCCTTATTGATGTCACTTGTTAAATCCACTTCAATCAGTGTAGATGAAGGGGAGGAGACGGGTTAAAGAAGGATTTTTAAGCCTTGATATAATTGAGACATGGATTGTGTGTTTGTGTCATTCAGAGGGTGAGACAAAAGATTTAAGTGCCTTCCACCTGGCTACCCCTACCCCGGCCAACAGCTCTGTACCCCCGGCAGCTACTTGCCCAAGCCCCCCCCCCCGCTTCTCCTTCACCCAAATCCAGACGGCTGATTTTCTGAAAGAGCTGCTAAGTCTGGACCCCTACAAATCTACTGGGCTAGACAATCTGGACCCTCTCTTTCTGAAATTATCAGCCAAAATTGTTGCAACACCTATCACTAGCCTGTTCAACCTCTCTTTCGTATCGTCTGAGATCCCTAGAGATTGGAAAGCTGCCGCGGTCATCCCCCTCTTCAAAGGAGGAGACACTCTAGACCCAAACTGTTACAGACCAATATCCATCCTGCCCTGCCTTTCTAAAGTCTTCGAAAGCCAAGTTAACAAACAGATCACTGACCACTTCAAATCCCACCATACCTTCTCTGCTATGCAATCTGGTTTCCGAGCTGGTCATGGGTGCACCTCAGCTACGCTCAAGGTACTGAACGATATCATAACCGCCATCGATAAAAAAACAGTACTGTGCAGCCGTCTTCATCGACCTGGCCAAGGCTTTCGACTCTGTCAATCACCGCATTCTTATTGGCAGACTCAACAGCCTTGGTTTCTCAAGTGACTGCCTTGCCTGGTTCTCTAACTACTTTGCATACAGAGTTCAGTGTGTCAAATCGGAGGGCCTTTTGTCCGATCCTCTGGCAGTCTCTATGGGGGTGCCACAGGGTTTAATTCTTGGGCCAACCCTTTTCTCTATATACATCAACGATGTCGCTCTCGCTGCTGGTGACTCTCTGATCCATCTCTACGCAGATGACACCATTCTGTATACATCTGGCCCCTCTTTGGACACTGTGTTAACTAACCTTCAAAAAAGCTTCAATGCCATACAACACTCCTTCCATGGCCTCCAACTGCTCTTAAACGCTAGTAAAACTAAGTGCATGCTTTTCTATCGAACGCTGCCAGCACCCGCCCACCGGACTATCATCACTACTCTCGACGGGTCCGAATTAGAATACGTGGACACCTACAAATACCTAGGCATCTGGTTAGACTGTAAACTTAACTTCCAGACTCACATCAACCATCTCCAATCCAAAATTAAATCCAGAATTGGCTTCCTATTTCGCAACAAAGCCTCCTTCACTCATGCTGCCAAACATGCCCTTGTAAAACTGACTATCCTACCGATCCTTGATTTCGGCGATGTCATTTACAAACTAGCCTCCAACACTCTACTTAGCAAATTGGATGTAGTCTATCACAGTGCCATCCGTTTTGTCACCAAAGCCCCATATACTACCCACCACTGTGACCTGTATTCTCTCGTTGGCTGGCCTTCATTATATATTCGTTGCCAAACCCACTGGCTCCAGGTCATCTATAAGTCTTTATTAGGTAAATCCCCGCCCTATCTCAGCTCACTGGTCACTATAGCAACACCCACCCGTAGCATGCGCTGCAGCAGGTATATCTCACTGGTCACCCCCAAAGCCAACACCTCCTTTGGCCGCCATTCCTTCCAGTTCGCTGCTGCCAATGACTGGAACGAATTGCAAAAATCATTGAAGCTAGAGGTTCCTATCTCCCTCAATAACTTTAAGCATCAGCTGTCAAAGCTGCTTATCGATCACTGCACCTGTATATAGCCCTTCTGTAAATAGCCCACACTACTACCTCATCCCCTATTTATTTTTGTTATTTTCACATATCTTGCACTCCAGTATCTCTATTTGCACATCATAATTTGCACATCCTTCATTCCTGTGTTAATGATGATAATCTGTAATTTATTTCACCACTATGGTCTATTTATTGTTCTACCTCCTAACCTTACTGCATTTTGCACTACATTTTGCACTCTGTATATAGATTTTCTATTGTGTTTTTTACTATGTTTTGTTTATTGTGTAACTCTGTGTTGTTATTTGTCGCACTGCTTTGCTTTGCTTGGCCAGGTCGCAGTTGCAAATGAGAACTTGTTCTCAACTGACCTACCTGGTTAAATAAAGGTGAAAAAAAAAAAAACTGGTCAGGTAAACGTCAGTGACCGTACGTTTACCTGATCATTACTGGTCCTAGTAATATCCTCCAACAATGCCATCGCCATCTGTCGGTGATCGTCGGTAAAACACGCACTTCTACAGAGGATTTGGAACTTTACGCTTAAGACTTATCCATCCACGACCAACAGAGCGCGCCCTGGTACTAGGCTACGATACTACTGGGGCGCGGTATAGTACAATGACCTGTACAGGATGTGCTTAAAAGGAAAGTTAGCGCTCATTTCTCCTATGTCAACGTTTCAGTCACGCACCTACCGCGCACACACACACACACACACGAGAAGCTGAATTTCGAAATTCCGTTCAAAGTTGTTGTCCTACTGTGCAGTGCGGGAAGGCAGGCTCAGAGACACCCGTAGTGAAGAGAGCGGCGGTGGGGAGTTAGTAGTTACTCAGTTCGTTATTTAGGTTGACGTGATGAAGAGGGCTTGGCTGCTGTCACTGCTGTAAGCGTTTTACAGCGGGATACATGCTGGCTTTGGCGGACTGGTTGGCAACAGGTTGTAGCCATGGGCGTTAAAGGTAAGATAAATAATACATTCATTCAGAGTAGCTACAATATTATAACTCTATTTTGCCATATGTGAAATGGGGAATAGGAAAAAGTTAATCATGTTGTTAATTAATGATTTATTAGGCTACAGTTTGTAATATTTATATTAGTCAGTGATATAATGTAACATAGGCTAAGTGCGCTGCATCTGAAGTTAGACCGCTTTTTAAAGTGAAATGTAACGTACAGTTACTAGGTGTAACCATTTGGTTTATAAGCAGGGGAATTACTTTGTAGCACAGCTGATTAGTTTGGTCTAACATTCAGTCAAGTCTTATATTACATTTCATATGGGGCCGAAATAAGGGCCAAGCGGTTGTCTTTGAGGAAACTCAGAGAGTGAGAGAGAGAGAGAGAGAGAGAGAATGTAGAAGCTCACATTGTTCCAGAATGAGATCATCTCAGTCCTCAGAATAAACATCCTCTCCTTTCCTCTCCTCTCTGTACACATCTCTACAAAGTAACACAGTACACACATAACAATGTGTCTCTGTAGGCACCTCTCTCTACCTCTCTCTCTACCTACCTCTCTCTACCTACCTCTCTCTACCTCTCTCTACCTCTCTCTACCTCTCTCTACCTCTCTCTACCTCTCTCTACCTCTCTCTACACACACACTACACATCTATCACTCTACTATTTCATGAACACAAAGATACACTATATATACAAAAGTATGTGGACACTCCTTAAAATTAGTGGCTTCGGCTATATCAGCCACACCATTTGCACAAAAAAGAAATTGAGCACACAGCCATGCAATCTCCATAGACAAACATTGGCAGTAGAATGGCCTTACTGAAGAGCTCAGTGACTTTCAACTTTCAACCGTCAAATGATGCCACCTTTCTAACAAGTCAGTTCGTCAAATTTCTGAGCTGTGCTGGTCAACTGTAAGTACTGTTATTGTGAAGTGGAAACTTCTAGGAGCAACAACGACTCAGCCGTGAAGTGGTAGAACACACAAGCTCACAGAGCAGGACCGCCGAGTGCTGAAGCGTGTAGCACGTAAAAATAGTCTGTCCTCTGTTGCAACACTCACTACCGAGTTCCAAACTGCCTCTGGAAGCAACGTCAGGACAATAACTGTTTGTCGGGAGCTTCATGAAATAGGTTTCTATGGTCGAGCAGCCGCACACAAGCCTAAGATCACCATGCACAATGCCAACCGTCGGCTGGAGTGGTGTAAAGCTCGCCGCCATTGGATTCTGGAACAGTGGAAACGCGTTCTCTGGAGTGATTAATCACGCTTCATCATCTGGCAGTCTGACGGACGAATAAAGGTCTGGGGCTGTTTTTCATGGTTTAGGCCCCTTAGTTCCAGTGAAGGGAAATCTTAACGCTACAGCATACAATGACATTCTAGATGATTCTGTGTTTCCAACTTTGTGGCAACAGTTTGGGGAAGGCCTTTTCCTGTTTCTGCATAACAGTGCCCCTGTGCACAAAGAGATGTCCATACAGGTTTGTCGCAATTGGTTCGGAAGAACTTGACTGGCCTGAACAGAGCCCTAAACTCAACCCCATTGAACACCTTTCGGATGAATTGGAATGCAGACTCCGAACCAGGCCTAATCGCCCAACATTAGTTCCCGAACTCACTAATGCTCTTGTGGCTGAATGGAAGCAAGTCCCCACAGCAATGTTCCAATATCTAGTGGAAAGCCTTCCCAGAAGAGTGGAGGCTGTTATAGCAGCAAAGGGGGAACCAACTCCATATTAATGCCCATGATTTTAGAATTAGATGTTCGACGAGCAGGTGTCCACATACTTTTGTCCATACAGTGTATTTCATGAACACACCCTAATATCTCCACTGAGAATTCTCACTCTGCACCTGAAGAACTCTACTGTACACATACTGCAAGACGAGACATTCCCCAGAAACACACTGTTTAGATAATGCCAAGACGAGACATTCCCCAGAAACACACTGTTTAGATAATGCCAAGACGAGACATTCCCCAGAAACACACTGTTTAGATAATGCCAAGACATTCCCCAGAAACACACTGTTTAGATAATGCCAAGACGAGACATTCCCCAGAAACACACTGTTTAGATAATGCCAAAACATTCCCCAGAAACACACTGTTTAGATAATGCCAAGACGAGACATTCCCCAGAAACACACTGTTTAGAAAATGCCAAGACATTCCCTAGAAACACACTGTTTAGAAAATGCCAAGACATTCCCCAGAAACACACTGTTTAGATAATGCCAAGACATTCCCCAGAAACACACTGTTTAGATAATGCCAAGACGAGACATTCCCCAGAAACACACTGTTTAGATAATGCCAAAACATTCCCCAGAAACACACTGTTTAGATAATGCCAAGACGAGACATTCCCCAGAAACACACTGTTTAGAAAATGCCAAGACATTCCCTAGAAACACACTGTTTAGAAAATGCCAAGACATTCCCCAGAAACACACTGTTTAGATAATGCCAAGACATTCCCCAGAAACACACTGTTTAGATAATGCCAAGACGAGACATTCCCCAGAAACACACTGTTTAGATAATGCCAAAACATTCCCCAGAAACACACTGTTTAGATAATGCCAAGACGAGACATTCCCCAGAAACACACTGTTTAGAAAATGCCAAGACATTCCCCAGAAACACACTGTTTAGATAATGCCAAGACGAGACATTCCCCAGAAACACACTGTTTAGATAATGCCAAGACATTCCCCAGAAACACACTGTTTAGATAATGCCAAGACGAGACATTCCCCAGAAACACACTGTTTAGATAATGCCAAGACGAGACATTCCCCAGAAACACACTGTTTAGATAATGCCAAGACGAGACATTCCCCAGAAACACACTGTTTAGATAATGCCAAGACGAGACATTCCCCAGAAACACACTGTTTAGATAATGCCAAGACATTCCCCAGAAACACACTGTTTAGATAATGCATGACGCTGAACTAGACAAGAGGATAGGCCTGCTCTGCGTCCCAAATGGTCAGGGCGGATAGGGAATAGGGTTCCATTTGGGACGCAGTCCTGTTGCTGTGCTGTTTCGTAGAAGGCTACATAGTAAATTAGTCATCCACAACCTTTGACCTCAGTTAATTTGCATCCCAAATGGCACCCAATTCCCTATGTAGTGAACTACTTTTGACAAGAAAAGTAGGGTGCCATTAGGGATAAAGGCCAAGACTGAGATTTCCAAACACACAGAGAGACCCTCATCAGTCAAAACACAGACCACAGCTGTCCTGTCATCTAATCTGTCATCTAATCTGTCATCTAATCAATCTGACCACGGAACAGATGTTGAAATATTATCAATCCCTCCAACCTTTAGACTCTGTTGCCATGTCTACCAGAGTCACTAAGGCTGCACCTTATTCCCCATATAGTGCACTACGTTTAACCAGAGCCTCAGAGCATCAGGCTACACATGGAGGGATCACTAGTATCAGACCAGAGCATCAGGCTACACATGGAGGGATCACTAGTATCAGACCAGAGCATCAGGCTACACATGGAGGGATCACTAGTATCAGACCAGAGCATCAGGCTACACATGGAGGGATCACTAGTATCAGACCAGAGCATCAGGCTACACATGGAGGGATCACTAGTATCAGACCAGAGCATCAGGCTACACATGGAGGGATCACTAGTATCAGACCAGAGCATCAGGCTACACATGGAGGGATCACTAGTATCAGACCAGAGCATCAGGCTACACATGGAGGGATCACTAGTATCAGACCAGAGCATCAGGCTACACATGGAGGGATCACTAGTATCAGACCAGAGCATCAGGCTACACATGGAGGGATCACTAGTATCAGACCAGAGCATCAGGCTACACATGGAGGGATCACTAGTATCAGACCAGAGCATCAGGCTACACATGGAGGGATCACTAGTATCAGACCAGAGCATCAGGCTACACATGGAGGGATCACTAGTATCAGACCAGAGCATCAGAGCATCAGGCTACACATGGAGGGATCACTAGTATCAGACCAGAGCATCAGAGCATCAGGCTACACATGGAGGGATCACTAGTATCAGACCAGAGCATCAGGCTACACATGGAGGGATCACTAGTATCAGACCAGAGCATCAGGCTACACATGGAGGGATCACTAGTATCAGACCAGAGCATCAGGCTACACATGGAGGGATCACTAGTATCAGACCAGAGCATTAGGCTACACATGGAGGGATCACTAGTATCAGACCAGAGCATTAGGCTACACATGGAGGGATCACTAGTATCAGACCAGAGCATCAGGCTACACATGGAGGGATCACTAGTATCAGACCAGAGCATCAGGCTACACATGGAGGGATCACTAGTATCAGACCAGAGCATCAGGCTACACATGGAGGGATCACTAGTATCAGACCAGAGCATTAGGCTACACATGGAGGGATCACTAGTATCAGACCAGAGCATTAGGCTACACATGGAGGGATCACTAGTATCAGACCAGAGCATTAGGCTACACATGGAGGGATCACTAGTATCAGACCAGAGCATCAGGCTACACATGGAGGGATCACTAGTATCAGACCAGAGCATCAGGCTACACATGGAGGGATCACTAGTATCAGACCAGAGCATTAGGCTACACATGGAGGGATCACTAGTATCAGACCAGAGCATCAGGCTACACATGGAGGGATCACTAGTATCAGACCAGAGCATCAGGCTACACATGGAGGGATCACTAGTATCAGACCAGAGCATCAGGCTACACATGGAGGGATCACTAGTATCAGACCAGAGCATTAGGCTACACATGGAGGGATCACTAGTATCAGACCAGAGCATTAGGCTACACATGGAGGGATCACTAGTATCAGACCAGAGCATTAGGCTACACATGGAGGGATCACTAGTATCAGACCAGAGCATTAGGCTACACATGGAGGGATCACTAGTATCAGACCAGAGCATCAGGCTACACATGGAGGGATCACTAGTATCAGACCAAAGCATCAGGCTACACATGGAGGGATCACTAGTATCAGACCAGAGCATCAGGCTACACATGGAGGGATCACTAGTATCAGACCAGAGCATCAGGCTACACATGGAGGGATCACTAGTATCAGACCAGAGCATTAGGCTACACATGGAGGGATCACTAGTATCAGACCAGAGCATCAGGCTACACATGGAGGGATCACTAGTATCAGACCAGAGCATTAGGCTACACATGGAGGGATCACTAGTATCAGACCAGAGCATTAGGCTACACATGGAGGGATCACTAGTATCAGACCAGAGCATTAGGCTACACATGGAGGGATCACTAGTATCAGACCAGAGCATCAGGCTACACATGGAGGGATCACTAGTATCAGACCAGAGCATTAGGCTACACATGGAGGGATCACTAGTAGGCCTATCATGGTTCTGAATGTGAACTGTTGAACCAACTGTTAGCAGACATTTTAATCACTTCAACAAGGAATTCTTGTTGGATAAGGTTAGGTGACTGATGAAGTGATGATTGCTAAATGCTATGGATTCTGCTGTGTCTCTGAAGGTGGACTGTTGGAGAGGTACAGTATATGGCCACCATTAGCAAACACTATAGCACTTGTCTTATTTAAAAAAGGAGGTGCTTTAGTTTCAACAAGGAATCCCTAGATTCGGTACGGTGTCCATACTGATCAAGTGGTTGTTGCATTGATACAGCAGAGAAGTTGTTTTAGTTCAGGGGTCCACAACCCAACCTCTCAGTGACCGTACGTTTACCTGATCAGTTAGTTTCAATCAATGATGAGGTGAATAAATGACTGACCAATCTGGTATCTAGACTGTTGGAAAGCCATAGCAGATCCATGTGTATCAATGAGTGTGTGTGTTAAATAAGTCAACAGAAAGTCGGCTTCAGTCAGAATAGTTCTGATGATAATACTACAACAGTAAACAGTATATGTGCTTGTCCAGCTCTTTACAGTCTCAGTTATCTTTCCATTGTAATCGATTGTAGCAGAACTTTGACTAAAACACCTATAGACTTACTTCTAGTCATGACTTTCAACAAAGCCTTTTCATAAAGCTGTGAAGGATGCAAATTATACGGAGTATAAATAACAGGAGGCCAATGCTCTTCCCAGATGGCACCATATTCCCTATATAGTGCCATCTGGGCTCTGGTCTAAAGTAGTGCACTATATAGGGAATAGGTGCCATTTGATGTGTAACCCAAGTGTAGATTAACAGTGACTGCCATAGTCCTCAGACTCTATGGGATAATATCTTTGTTAGAGACAGTGTTGGATAATGCTTCACTCTTTGTAAACAAATCTACTTCCCAGTGCTTTTCTTAAGAAAATACCCAAATACACATCCTCATGTTGGTAATTAACTATAATGAAGTCCCATTTGGACGTACTGACCAGCAGGCAAAGACTATTCTATAGCCTGCTGGAGCACATGGTTAACTTTGGTTCGCTCTGAATGCAAGGTTTTATTCTAGCCATAACACACCTGATTTTACTCCTGGTTTAGAAACGTAACCTGTGTAGTACATCAGACTATCAAATGTCTGTTGAGTTAAAACACTTTCACACTTTCACACAGTAAAGACAAGACCTCTGTACAGGGTTTATATCCCCACAATCATACCTTCCCTTCGTCTAAACTAAGAAGATATAGTGTGTGATTATAGATTTGTTCTCATAACTCTGGACCCACCTCTCACATGCCCAGGGTCCACTATGGGGCCCAACCCCTGTGACATAAACCCCTGTTACATAAAGCCTGCCAGGTCCGGGGTCTCTCTCTCTCTCTCTCTGTCTCTGTCTCTCTCTCTCTACGGTTCAGTTGACAGACAGACTCAACAACAATACAGTAGGGGCGTGGACGCCTGATTCCCAGCGTTACGCGTCGCCAGGCCGACCAGACTCGTCAACAACCAGCTAGTAGCCTCAGAAGGTATAAGGGTTGCTAGGTTATAGATTCCTGGTTACATCTCTGTGGAACAACAGATAGCATGTCACTCTGGGAGAGGACCTTACAGTGAAATGCTTACTAACAAGCCCTTAACCAACAATACAACAGGTGTAGACCTTACAGTGAAATGCTTACTAACAAGCCCTTAACCAACAATACAACAGGTGTAGACCTTACAGTGAAATGCTTACTAACAAGCCCTTAACCAACAATACAACAGGTGTAGACCTTACAGTGAAATGCTTTCTAACAAGCCCTTAACCAACAATACAACAGGTGTAGACCTTACAGTGAAATGCTTACTAACAAGCCCTTAACCAACAATACAACAGGTGTAGACCTTACCGTGAAATGCTTACTAACAAGCCCTTAACCAACAATACAACAGGTGTAGACCTTACAGTGAAATGCTTACTAACAAGCCCTTAACCAACAATACAACAGGTGTAGACCTTACAGTGAAATGCTTACTAACAAGCCCTTAACCAACAATACAACAGGTGTAGACCTTACAGTGAAATGCTTACTAACAAGCCCTTAACCAACAATACAACAGGTGTAGACCTTACAGTGAAATGCTTACTAACAAGCCCTTAACCAACAATACAACAGGTGTAGACCTTACAGTGAAATGCTTACTGACAAGCCCTTAACCAACAATACAACAGGTGTAGACCTTACAGTGAAATGCTTACTAACCAACAATACAACAGGTGTAGACCTTACAGTGAAATGCTTACTAACAAGCCCTTAACCAACAATACAACAGGTGTAGACCTTACAGTGAAATGCTTACTGACAAGCCCTTAACCAACAATACAACAGGTGTAGACCTTACAGTGAAATGCTTACTAACCAACAATACAACAGGTGTAGACCCTACAGTGAAATGCTTACTAACAAGCCTTTAACCAACAATACAACAGGTGTAGACCTTACAGTGAAATGCTTACTAACAAGCCCTTAACCAACAATACAACAGGTGTAGACCTTACAGTGAAATGCTTACTAACAAGCCCTTAACCAACAATACAACAGGTGTAGACCTTACAGTGAAATGCTTACTAACAAGCCCTTAACCAACAATACAACAGGTGTAGACCTTACAGTGAAATGCTTACTAACCAACAATACAACAGGTGTAGACCCTACAGTGAAATGCTTACTAACAAGCCTTTAACCAACAATACAACAGGTGTAGACCTTACAGTGAAATGCTTACTAACAAGCCCTTAACCAACAATACAACAGGTGTAGACCTTACAGTGAAATGCTTACTAACAAGCCCTTAACCAACAATACAACAGGTGTAGACCTTACAGTGAAATACTTACTAACAAGCCCTTAACCAACAATACAACAGGTGTAGACCTTACAGTGAAATGCTTACTAACAAGCCCTTAACCAACAATACAACAGGTGTAGACCTTACAGTGAAATGCTTACTATCAAGCCCTAACCAACAACTTTGTAAAACGGCAGCCATCTCCTCTGGAGCTATTACCACAACTTTGTAATCATGATCATGACATGAAGTAAGAACAGTCTCTCTCTCTCTCTCTTTCTCTAGAGATGGTCTGTCAGTGGGCTCTGCTGTTGCTGTGTACTCTGCCTGTGAGGACCGTCCACTACTCAGGGGGATCATTTCAGTGTCCAGGAGCCACTATTTTGGCCCAGTTTCCCTCTATCCTACCCGCTGAGGCCTGCTGTCTGAACTACTCCGGCTCCACGTTCGGCCATGTTCCCTGGGCTATGCTCACCAATGGGACCAGACTACAGGTCCTGGACCTGTCCAACTGTGCTATCACTCAGATAGACCTGGAGGACACAGAGACCACACTCTCTCCTCTCCAGGAGGTCTACCTGGGTCACAACAGACTGACCTCTATCCCAGGGGACTTCCTGTCAGATCTACCCAGCCTGAAGGTACTGGAGCTGGGCATGAACCAGCTGAGGGAGCTGCCTGAGGATTTCCTCAAGGGATCTGATGGCCTTCAGGAGCTGGATCTCAGGGGCAACCTCCTCCGCTCTCTCCCCGCCTCTGTGCTGTCTCTGCGGGGCCTGGAGAGGCTGGAACTGGTGGACAACCCCTGGGACTGCTCTTGCTCCTTAGTGGAGGGTCTGGACAACAACAACACCAGCCTGCAGGGCATTGTGGGTAACATCACCTGCGCGTCTCCTCGAAGCCTGGTGGGGCGGCTTGTGTGGTCGGTGGCACCTGGTGACGTCTGCCGCCCTCCAGGGCTCACAGCTCTTTTCATCCTCCTGCCCCTCCTCATCCTCCTCTGCCTGGGCCTCTGCTGGTGCTGTGGGAGGAAGAGGAAGAGGAAGGAGGCGCCCGCATTCGGCTCCTCCAAGAAGAAGGTCTCCCACTCACATTCATCCAATGGTCACCACCACCACCGATCCAAGACCACGGCGGGCGGAGGAGGGGGTAACGTCCCCACGGTGGGGAGCAGCAACAGACCCTCCTCCGCCCTCCTTGGCTCTACCAGGGACATCTATGAGGAGGTGGAGATTAAACTAGAATCTGTGGAGTCCCTCCCTCACTCCCCTCCCTCTCCTGGGTCCTCCTCCCAGACAGAGGGCCCTGAGCAGGGCCCGGGTAGACAGGCAGAGCTGGATGCGGTGAGTGTGACGGAGGTGATGAAGGACTCAGCAGACAGGGAGAAGGCTTATATGATCCAGTCCACTGAATACTACAGTCTGGTGCCAGGGATTGACCTGGACGACTCGGATCACGCCTCGGATCACGCCTCGGATCACGCCTCGCACCCCGCATCAAACCACTCCTCGAACCACGCATCAGACCACTCCTCAAACCACACAGAGTATGAGAGCGTTGACCTGTCATGACAACAGACGTGTGTGTCACATGTTCCACAGAGACGTGGTCGGAACACTGAAGTATCCATCCATTATATGTAATGTGCTGCTATTTTGGCCAGGTCTCTCTTGCAAAAGAGATTATTGATCTCAATGAGACTAACCTGGTTAAATAAAGGTTAAATAATAAAAATAAAACAATCATATGACAGGAAGTGAGGTCACCTTGAGATCTCCAGGAAGGGACTGACATGACATCACCCTGAGCTCTTCTTTCTGTGGGACCAACTCATCCACTGTGTGAACACATCACACCACAACACATCACCATACACCATACACCACCACACCATACCACACCACACACACCATACACCACCACACCACACCACCAACAAACCACACACCACCACACACACCACCAACAAACCACACCACACCATACCATACACCACCACACCACCATACCATACACCACCAACAAACCACACCACACCACCACACCATACACCACCAACAAACCACACCACACCACACACCACACTACCACCACACCAACAAACCACACCATACACCACACCACCACCACCACCACACACCACCACACACCACCACCAAACCACACCACACCAACAAACCACACCACACACTACCAACACACCACCAACAAACCACACACCACACCACACCACCACACCACACACCACCAAACCACACCACACACCACACACCACCACACTCTCAGCCTCACCCTCTCAGAACCCTCTCAGCCTCACCCTCTCAGAACCCTCTCAGCCACACCCTCTCAGCCACACCCTCTCAGAACCCTCTCAGCCTCACCCTCTCAGAACCCTCTCAGCCTCTCCCTCTCAGCCTCTCCCTCTCAGCCTCTCCCTCTCAGCCTCTCCCTCTCAGCCTCTCCCTCTCAGCCTCTCCCTCTCAGCCTCTCCCTCTCAGCCTCTCCCTCTCAGCCTCATCCTCTCAGAAACCTCTCCGCCTCAGTTGTTGTCAGGATGAAGGTTCTAGATAAGAACTCAGATCTGGATGGGCTCTGCTGTTCTCTGCTCTGTAGACTGACTGTAGGGGTTCAGGAACGTACAGAGGTTGTGTTCGTGTGTGTCTACGTAGTGGATGTGTGTGGTTACACACAGGAGGAGGGGCTTGAAGCTCTACAGGCATACATATAACATTTTAAAAACACCTTGTATGTAAATACTTTGCCTTTGTTGCTTTGTTAATGAGAGAGATTTAATAAGAAATATCTGAGAGGTGTATAGTCCAGACTGATGTCTAGACTGATGTTCCGTTGTGTTCTTCACTGTTTCCATTGAGGATTTCATCCCAAAGTCCACCACATTCTATTTCAGTTAACTCTAAGACACTCAGTGACACTGTATTTTGTAGAAACACTGGGATACCACAAAGAACACTGTTGGAACCGTATGTATATTACCGTATATTATGTCCTATGCAACATTATATCCTGATGTATGTGACACAGATATTGACTGAATGTGACAGTTAAAATGACTGTTGCAAGATAAACTACTACAACAACGTCATGTACAAGAAGGATTACTGTCTAAGGGCCTATATGAAGGAGTATGTTTGGGAGAGAGGTTACTGTCTAAGGGCCTATATGAAGGGGTATGTTTGGGAGAGAGGTTACTGTCTAAGGGCCTATATGAAGGGGTATGTTTGGGAGAGAAGTTACTGTCTAAGGGCCTATATGAAGGGGTATGTTTGGGAGAGAGGTTACTGTCTAAGGGCCTATATGAAGGGGTATGTTTGGGAGAGAGGTTACTGTCTAAGGGCCTATATGAAGGAGTATGTTTGGGAGAGAGGTTACTGCCTAAGGGCCTATATGAAGGAGTATGTTTGGGAGAGAGGTTACTGCCTAAGGGCCTATATGAAGGAGTATGTTTGGGAGAGAGGTTACTGCCTAAGGGCCTATATGAAGGAGTATGTTTGGGAGAGAGGTTACTGCCTAAGGGCCTATATGAAAGAGTATGTTTGGGAGAGAGGTTACTGCCTAAGGGCCTATATGAAGGAGTATGTTTGGGAGAGAGGTTACTGCCTAAGGGCCTATATGAAGGAGTATGTTTGGGAGAGAGGTTACTGTCTAAGGGCCTATATGAAGGAGTATGTTTGGGAGAGAGGTTACTGCCTAAGGGCCTATATGAAGGAGTATGTTTGGGAGAGAGGTTACTGCCTAAGGGCCTATATGAAGGAGTATGTTTGGGAGAGAGGTTACTGTCTAAGGGCCTATATGAAGGAGTATGTTTGGGAGAGAGGTTACTGTCTAAGGGCCTATATGAAGGAGTATGTTTGGGAGAGAGGTTACTGTCTAAGGGCCTATATGAAGGAGTATGTTTGGGAGAGAGGTTACTGTCTAAGGGCCTATATGAAGGAGTATGTTTGGGAGAGAGGTTACTGTCTAAGGGCCTATATGAAGGAGTATGTTTGGGAGAGAGGTTACTGCCTAAGGGCCTATATGAAGGAGTATGTTTGGGAGAGAGGTTACTGTCTAAGGGCCTATATGAAGGAGTATGTTTGGGAGAGAGGTTACTGCCTAAGGGCCTATATGAAGGAGTATGTTTGGGAGAGAGGTTACTGTCTAAGGGCCTATATGAAGGAGTATGTTTGGGAGAGAGGTTACTGTCTAAGGGCCTATATGAAGGAGTATGTTTGGGAGAGAGGTTACTGTCTAAGGGCCTATATGAAGGAGTATGTTTGGGAGAGAGGTTACTGTCTAAGGGCCTATATGAAGGAGTATGTTTGGGAGAGAGGTTACTGTCTAAGGGCCTATATGAAGGAGTATGTTTGGGAGAGAGGTTACTGTCTAAGGGCCTATATGAAGGAGTATGTTTGGGAGAGAGGTTACTGTCTAAGGGCCTATATGAAGGAGTATGTTTGGGAGAGAGGTTACTGTCTAAGGGCCTATATGAAGGACTATGTTTGGGAGAGAGGTTACTGTCTAAGGGCCTATATGAAGGACTATGTTTTGGAGAGTTTAGTTTAATTTTCACATTCTTACACTGTTATGTCAGAAAATTACAGAAACTGTAGGTGACCACTTCTTTTTTTAATTTCTGTATGTTCAGATTGTCAAACATTCTGTCTATTTTGTACTTTGTCTGAATTGCATATTTGTTATTGGTAGAAAAATAAATGCTCCTTTCATGGCTGTCTCTTAAGGCTGTTCAAGGTGTGCAATGGTAAG
This sequence comes from Thymallus thymallus, assembly GCA_023634145.1. Taxonomy (NCBI): domain Eukaryota; kingdom Metazoa; phylum Chordata; class Actinopteri; order Salmoniformes; family Salmonidae; genus Thymallus; species Thymallus thymallus. The sequence continues at coordinate 995,794 of CM042383.1, forward strand.
ATGGAAGACTCATATTAGTTAGTTAAATATTCACATTTTAAAGTAGTCAACTGGGTGGGGATTCCTATGAGTTAGGAGAAATCAGCCTATGAAGTTTAAGAAAATGAAATACTTCAGTGGAGATGGCTTCAGTGGAGATGGCTTCAGTGAAGATGGCTTCAATGGAGATGGAACAGTGGAGATGGCTTCAGTGGAGATGGCTTCAGTGGAGATGGCTTCAGTGGAGATGGCTTCAGTGGCGCTGCCCATTCTCTCACAGACGCCATAATGGCACAGATACAAAGATGAGTCCTCTCTATGGGTCACCCTAAGTACCACATGTACATCAAGGCTATAGTGGTGAGGAGGAGGAGTCTACCTTGTCAAGAAGTGACTTCACCATTCATTTCCTGTATTCAGGGTTCACTCAAACATCATTTTAAGCTTTGTTTTACTATTGACAGAGAGAGCGAGAGTTCCATCGGCTCTGTGGACACAGAGAGAGAGAGAGAGTTCCATCGGCTCTGTGGACACAGAGAGAGAGAGTTCCAATGGCTCAGTGGACACAGAGAGAAAGAGAGAGAGAGAGAGAGTTCCAATGGCTCAGTGGACACAGAGAGAGAGAGAGAGAGAGAGAGAGTTCCAATGGCTCAGTGGACACAGAGAGAGAGAGAGAGAGAGAGAGAGAGAGAGAGAGAGTTTCAATGGCTCAGTGGACACAGAGAGAGAGAGAGAGAGAGAGAGAGAGAGAGAGAGAGTTCCATCGGCTCAGTGGACACAGAGAGAGAGAGAGAGTTCCATCGGCTCAGTGGACACAGAGAGAGAGAGAGAGTTCCATCGGCTCTGTGGACACAGAGAGAGAGAGAGAGAGAGTTCCATCGGCTCTGTGGACACAGAGAGAGAGAGAGAGTTCCATCGGCTCTGTGGACACAGAGAGAGAGAGAGAGAGAGAGAGAGAGAGAGAGTTCCAATGGCTCAGTGGACACAGAGAGAGAGAGAGAGAGAGAGAGAGTTCCAATGGCTCAGTGGACACAGAGAGAGAGAGAGAGAGTTTCAATGGCTCAGTGGACACAGAGAGAGAGAGAGATAGTTCCATCGGCTCTGTGGACACAGAGAGAGAGAGTTCCATCGGCTCTGTGGACACAGAGAGAGAGAGAGAGAGAGAGTTCCATCGGCTCTGTGGACACAGAGAGAGAGAGAGAGAGAGAGAGAGAGTTCCATCGGCTCTGTGGACACAGAGAGAGAGAGAGAGAGAGAGAGAGAGTTCCATCGGCTCTGTGGACACAGAGAGAGAGAGAGAGAGAGAGAGTTCCAATGGCTCAGTGGACACAGAGAGAGAGAGAGAGAGTTCCATTGGCTCTGTGGACACAGAGAGAGAGAGAGAGTTCCAACGGCTCAGTGGACACAGAGAGAGAGAGAGAGAGAGTTCCATCGGCTCAGTGGACACAGAGAGAGAGAGCAATGACGTGGTGCACATATCTGTACATATGTGACGTAGTACTCAATAATCGGGACTTTTGGCTCGTGAGTTCTACTTTCAGAACTACTGACAATAATACTGGAGTATCTTTTCTTAATATAATCCAGAAATTGACACAAGAAAACCTTACCTTGGCCTCTCAGCCTCTCTCTGTCCCACAGCAACCCACAACCAAGGCCTTTCTGTCAGCTACCTGACATCCTTCCTCACCAGCCAGACAACCATGGTACCAGGTTCTGATTTCACCCACTGTGGGATGTAGTAATTATAGCATTGGGTTACCAGGTACTCAGACAATCAGTGGAGCTGCTCTCTCTGTCCGTACAGTTCTCAGAGAGGTCTGAAACATAGAATTAGAACCATAGAATTAAAATCACTAGAACGGACATTACCCGTTCCATGGTGGGTGAACCAGCAACTATATTGAGAGAGCCAGTCACAATGCTCTGGTCTGATTCTGAGGCCCTTCCTGCAGTCTTCTACACCGGGATAGTGATCAGGCTAAAAGGGGGAGGAAGATCTATGTTTTGCAACATACATACCTTTTATGAGAGAGAGAGAGAGATATTCCTGGTATTAAATCACACTTGAAGCCCTTGCTGCTGAGCTAACTGAATTATACATTTTAAAAATAGATACCTTTATGTTGCACATATTAATGTAAAAGGTAAGTGGCTAATACTCCACTACATTTGTGGATCCTTATATGATTTGAATCAATGTGATTAAGGACATTGGCTGGCTGTCAGCAGGACTGGTAAATTAAAGCCCACAGTGAGGGAGTCCAGACAAAGAGGGTGGATAAATGAAGATAGTTCACTCAGGCCGTCTACCATTGTCTACTTAAGGGGATGGCTCTCCTATAGACACCAATGTGATAGCAGCTGGGTCTGGCCTACTTAGTTCACTGACTTCAATTGAAACAGAAAGAATGTGGGAGTGGGATGTCTCACTTCATCTTCCGTCTCTGCCCAGAGTTGTTCTTTGGAAAAGAAAGATGGACCCATAAATAGTGTAAATAAACCGCTTGGTACAGACATTGAAACCCACTTGGCACAGACAGTAAAACCTGCTTGGTACAGACATTAAAACCTGCTTGGCACAGACATTAAAACCTGCTTGGCACAGACAGTAAAACCTGCTTGGCACAGACAGTAAAACCTGCTTGGCACAGACAGTAAAACCTGCTTGGTACAGACAGTAAAACCTGCTTGGCACAGACAGTAAAACCTGCTTGGTACAGACAGTAAAACCTGCTTGGCACAGACAGTAAAACCTGCTTGGCACAGACATTGAAACCCGTTTGGCACAGACAGTAAAACCTGCTTGGCACAGACAGTAAAACCTGCTTGGTACAGACAGTAAAACCTGCTTGGCACAGACAGTAAAACCTGCTTGGCACAGACAGTAAAACCTGCTTGGCACAGACAGTGAAAACCGATTGGCACAGGCATGTTAATTAAACCATTGATTATGTTGTAGGCAGCACACAGTCGGATTTGGACCCGTCAGATAAAGGAGACCCTCACAGACAAGAAGGACACTGTGTTGAAGAAGACTCCCTGTCTGCTGGCCACAATCCATAGGCTGGTCCTGGAGTGGTCTTCTATCGTGGCCTGGTCAGAAGGTATGCAGGTACTGCAGCCAGTTCAGTGTTGTAGAACTGCATCACACCCTGGCATATCACTGCTGCTGTTATCTAAGTCTCATTCACCCACGTTTTTTGAACTATATGAAAGATTTCCATCAAACTCCATTTGTCATTCTTGACAGCAGATGAGAAGTTCCAAACGCTGCCAGAGACCCGGAATTCCACATGGGTTGTGCGTGCAGGGTACACTAAACTAGAAGGATTGCAGCCAAGGGATGGGGAGTATCTATAAAGCCTACAGGGAGAGGAGCGAAAAAGGTATAGAAAACACTGTTGCCAATGCTACAAAAAGAGCTTCGTTTTGTGACCTAACCTCCACTGACACGCCCACCACTTAAAGCTATCTCTTAGAAACCAGGGGAGACTGAAGTACTAACACTAATTGCTGATTGCCTAGGAGAGGAGAAACCACTCCTCCTCCAATACAGCCACGGATTACCAAAACAAGTCACAAATTGCCCCGCCCCTTGATCCTGGTTGGTGTCAACAACTATCTGCAAATTATGAGCAGTCAGCAGTTCACAAGTAGGCCACTGGGAAGACAGGAAGCCCTTAAAGTAGACGGTCCTAGCTAGCAAAAAGACAGTACTAGACAACACCAGATAAAGACACACAATTGTACTGATCACTCCTGAAGATCCAGTATCAGGATTCCTCTAGCTAGAGAATGAAGCAGAACATAACCATAAAATAATACCAAAGTTATTTAATTTAAGGTTATCTAACTAGCTGTCTGTCTGTCTGTCTGTCTGTCTGTCTGTCTGTACTGTACATAATAAACTCATGTGATGAAATGTAATGTAATATACATGACTTCTGGTTGTATTGTATGGCTCCTCATAATAAGGGGAATATTCAAATGTATGAACAAAAAACAGACAGACCAATTCTGATATTTGTTTCACTAATTGGTATTTTGACCAGTCAACTCTGGGTAAAAAAATCTGATGTAAAATGATCTGATGTGATTGGCCAAAATATCAATCAGTGGAAAAAATATGAGAATTGGGCTGCATGTGTAAATGCAGCCAATGAGGTATATAGGCTCAGATTCACAGAGCAATTTATGGGAGATACAGTTCTGTCTAAAATAATGAGAAACGTTTCCCAGCTTCCAAAATCCAATTTCAGCCGCCTGTCCGTTGAACAGGGTGGTGCACAGTCTGGTCACACATAGATGGCGGTAGTCCAATTTCCAGGTTTCTGTACTGCATTTGGAGAAGTCCGAAGAAGAGCTGCTCATACAATCTCGCGATATCTGACACCTTCAAACTTCCCCATGAGCCCTTGCGCGTTCTCTTTCCAGCCGGCGCTTGAGAATGGGTACGTGTTTTTATCTTCGGGTCGCTGCGAAAATCCTTGTCCATCAGTTGTTTTACATCAGGACTATATCTATTATGGTTTGGCATGTTAACTTGTATTTTAATATAAACGACTATGTTGTTAAATTGTACGGATAAACCCATTGATTCTTTGTTACATCGGAATTATTGTAAAACAATTTCTGACGTTACAAGATGGTGGCTCATGGGCTAGTCTACCATTGACTTGAAAATGAGCATAATTTGCAAATATTTTTGCAATTGTACTCAGTCGCTTGTAATATTGACCTAGTTTGAAATGTTGTTAAGTCGTCAACTAGTTAGTGATGTTGTAGTCATTACCTAGCGCTAGGCCTTTGGATGTCTAACACGTTTTCGCTCATTTCATTTATGAATGCATTTTCAACAAATACATTGACTAAATCTGCATGGTTACGAAGTTTGTATCAACTAGACTGTTAATTGTCTGCTAAACTAAATGTCAGCTGACTAGATACCGTTGGTCAATGGCTGCACCTAAACACTAGCGCAACGAACAGACATGTACTTGTCATTGTAAAGGAGAATTTGTTCTTAACTGACTTGACTAGTTAAATAAATACCTTGTCTGGCTAGTGGTACTGCAGTGGGTCTCACCCGTGGTCTCACCCGTGGTCTCACCCGTGGTCTCTAGGACCCTTGAAGACATGCACATGAGGGGGTAGTCCATTCAGAGAAGTGTGCTTGAGTGAATATGATGACAATTAGGTTTCTGAGATTTCTGTGCGGATAACCACCTTGGAGAACTGACACTCAAAAGCACGTGAAAGTAACTACTTTGGGTTAATTTGGCAGTTTGCTCCCTTCACACCAGTTCCTCTGTTTCTGTGACCCAGGTATCTCTAGGGACAACTGGCATAAACGCCGCAAGACGGGTGGCAAACGAAAGCCCTACCACAAGAAGAGGAAGTATGAGCTGGGCCGTCCTCCCGCGAACACAAAGGTGAAGACAACACCGACCACATGTAGTGAAAAGCGGGGTGACGGGCTGCTGAGCTGTAGAAACTCAATAGACCTGTTGCCTGGGGTGATATGGGGGTGTGGATGATTAGACATTGACCATAGGTAGGTCTGTTTTGGCCGTTTTGGTTCAAAGTTTTAGGACCCACCAATGACCCGGACTGTCATAGTTACACTGACACACCTACAAAAACAATGGGCCATATGTAGCCACTTGGGGTCCCTGTAATGCTGAAACGAATGCCTGTCTTTCCACTTGTCCTAGATTGGACCCCGTCGTATTCACACGGTGAGGACCCGCGGTGGCAACAAGAAGTACCGTGCTCTGAGGGTCGACGTGGGTAACTTCTCCTGGGGCTCGGAGTGTAAGTTTCCTCAGTCATATCCTTAATGCCATCAGCTCATCCAGCTGAGGGGAAAAGTGAGTCTTTCCACAAAGATGTCCATGTTGTATCTCTGAAAGACCTAAGCTAGATTCACCCTGATTAAAACCAAACGGAATAAACTAATTCCCACCCCAATAATACAACCTGTCTAACATTTTAATGAACAATGTTTAATAACTCCAGTAATTTTAAATTTGCTACATGGGTGTTTTTGACACTATTTGTTCTTCAGGCTGCACTCGTAAGACCAGGATCATTGATGTGGTGTACAACGCCTCCAACAACGAGCTGGTGAGAACCAAGACTTTGGTGAAGAACTGCATCGTCCTCGTCGACAGCCTACCCTACAGGCAGTGGTACGAGGCCCACTTCGCCACTCCTCTGGGGCGCAAGAAGGGAGCCAAGCTGGTATGTACCAGTCAACACTGTCCCAAATGGCTCCCCATTTCCTAAACTCCTTTCTCTAAGGCAGACAATAGTTAGGCTGCTGTGGCCCAAATGGTGCCCTTTGCCTTGGATATTTTTCATGACCCAGGGAAACATTGTTTGTCCATAATGGTGATTATAATCTCTGGTCTTCTATGAAGTTCCAGGTTATATATTGCAGCATTTTTCATCTCTCTCCCGTTAGACTCCTGAAGAGGAGGAGGTGATCAACAAGAAGAGGTCGAAGAAGATCCAGAAGAAGTTCGACGAGCGCAAGAAGAACTGCAAGATCAGCCCTCTCCTTGAGGAACAGTTCATGCAGGGGAAACTCCTCGGTGAGTCTGAAATCTCTTGCTCTACTGGTTAGCACTGCCGGCTCAGGAAACGCTCCAGGGCCTGGATCTACAAAGCGTCTCAGTAAGAGTGCTGTTCCAGGATCTGTCCAAATCTGTTCTCTTATTAAAAGGCAACTGATCCTATATCAGCACACCTACTCTGAGCTTTGTAGATACAGGCCCGGGTCCTAATTACAGCATTGTTCTTCGATCCATATCCTGGGACTGAGTGCACAGGCTTTGCTTCCACACCCACACTAACACACGGGATCTAATCAAAACTCACTTGAGTATGGTGTGGGGCTGGAACGAAGCCTGCTCACCCTGTAGGTCTCTTGGATTGGACTTGGGGGCGTACAGGCTTACGTTCCTTCCTAGCACTAGCACCTCATGGACTATTTTTAATGAGTTGAATTGAGACCCTGTGGGTCTGGTGTGAGGAACACTGTTAAAAGATTAATGATAACCTTACCCAGTTCTGCTACTGAATCCTGAGTGATACACGTACCAGTTTACTGATGGGGTTCTGTTACTTGTCTTTGACTTGGTAATTGTATCTTTCGCTCATGTCTTGCCTTTTCCCTACTTCTTACTCCAACTCTCCTCCAACCACTCAACTTTCCTTCTCTCCTTCCTGCAGCCTGCATTGCCTCCAAGCCAGGCCAGTGCGGCAGAGTGGATGGCTACGTGTTGGAGGGCAAGGAGCTGGAGTTCTACCTGAGGAAGATCAAGGCCAAGAAGGGCAAATAGATGTAGAGCAGTCTGATACCATGTCAATAAAACACACGTCCCACATCGCTGTCATGGTCTCTTTAAGCTTAATGGTATTTTTGGGTGGCTGACTACCAATGATTCAATATGCTGTTTGGATTCCTGGACATGGTGGTTTAGTAGTTCAGTTCTGAATGTACCTCACAACTGAATTGTCTGAATCACATTCAGATCTTTGTGTGTTTTGAAGTGGTTGCGTAGAGGTCCCTCTGTTTAAATATGGTTTGACAAGTCTAATCTTCCAATAGGGTTCATTTGGTATTTTTCCTGCTGCTGCTGCACTGTCTAGTGCCAGGTCTGCCGTCTCCCTGGCTCTCCTGTCTCATTCCAGTGCCACATCAACCTCCGCCACAGGCAGAAGGGCTGGCCACAACACTGGCTCCTCCCTTTCGATGGCAGAGAACAATATGAAAGGTTAATTCATTCTGATTTGGTTACAGTTGATGAAACGGATCAGTAATGAACTTCAACGTACCCTTTAGTCTTAAGTCCAAATCAACGTTTACAGCATTGTAATTCAGGAATTGCTATGCCTTGGCTGACTAGTCGTACACATGGAGTCTTGCAGAACCTGTCCAGCCTTTTACTAACGTGGCTGACGGTTCCCACAGTTCTAAGTATTTTTTATCAGTGGGTTCATGCCATGGTGTACTCAAGTGCCCAAAAGCCTGTTCTAGTAAGACAGCACCAAAGTAATTTACTGTTTGGGACCCAAGTTGGCTCTCATACAGTACATTTTGTTACTTACAATGAACTAGATGTGAGACAACTTGCTACTATGCTACATATTGAACTTAAATAGGACAGAGGCACAATATAGGAATATCTGGTTACATCAGAAATGCTGCTGCAGAGGATTGTCTCAACCGCAAGTCCAAAATCCATCCATGGCTTAGGGAAGGGAGAATTAGGCAAGCTGGTTACTGCAGGATATCAACACAAGCTGACCAGAAAGATGCATTTTTCTGATAATGCTTTGCTCAGGAAGTGATTTGATTGGTCTGAAGCCAAATCCAAGCTGGCCTCTGGAGGTGGGGGGAGGGGGGCTTGTTGCACTTGGACAACCCACAGTTGTGCTCAGCTATTATTTTTTAGAGAGGGGGCCATTCTTGCTGGCATCAATTAAATGCTACGGCGGCAACATGTTATACTCTTTTGTTCCAGACAGCATCAGATACATGGTCTACACATACTGAGACAGAGAGGTGCTGTTTCACTGTCCAGACAGCATCAGATACATGGTCTACACATACTGAGACAGAGAGGTGCTGTTTCACTGTCCAGACAGCATCAGATACATGGTCTACACATACTGAGACAGAGAGGTGCTGTTTCACTGTCCAGACAGCATCAGATACATGGTCTACACATACTGAGACAGAGAGGTGCTGTTTCACTGTCCAGACAGCATCAGATACATGGTCTACACATACTGAGACAGAGAGGTGCTGTTTCACTGTCCAGACAGCATCAGATACATGGTCTACACATACTGAGACAGAGAGGTGCTGTTTCCCTTGCTTGGATTTCTCCAGTGAGATATAGAAACTGAAAAAATGTATTGTTCAAATATATGGGGAAGCCTGGCATCCATGAATATAAGCCACTGTCTATGTGTTCACTTATCAGTGCTTTCTTAACAATTTAACCATTAAGAAACATCTATTTGATGAAGCTTCAAGTAGCAAGTTAGCATTAACATTTTTTGGTTGACCAAATTTGACACATTGACCTCCATAAACTTTTTCATCGACAGATTTTGAGTGGAGCAAGCCCTTACTTCCTCCTCTTCCACTCCTGAGCAAACATTACATAAACGGGTCAGTAAATCGCCAACCTTTGCTTTGTACCTGTTCAAACACATTGTTGGTATTTTATTAGGATCCCCATTAGCTGTTGCAGCAGCTACTCTTCCTGGGTTCCACACAGAAAACACAACATGGAATTATACAGAACATTAATAGACAAGAACAACTACATCAATTTCAATAAAGGCACAAGTAGCCTACATCTAAAAACCAATACATACAAACTATCCAGGTCTAATAGAGGAGAGGCTTTATCTGGTTTTGTAACCAGGTTCTCTGTTCATTTCAGCAACATGGAATGGAACAGAGGTCCATGCAATAATGGCTCTATATAATACTGTACACTTTATCTCCCTGACTGCATCACTTCATTTTATGAGAAACAATGTGTTGAAAATCCCTAATTGTGTGCATAGTCAACTGACACACTTACCCCACCAAATACCACCAGACGTCTTCTCAGTCCCCAACTCTAGAACACATTCAAGAAAGCGTACAGTATTATAACTACGCTTTCTTGATTTTGTTCTGGAGTTGTGGACTGAGAAGACGTCTGGTGGGTTGTGTGTCAGAGCTGTGTGTAAGTTTCTTATAAAAGGAAGTGATGCAGTCAGTCTGTCCTCAACTCTTAGCCAAGACAGACTGTCTGCAGAGTATTTATATCAGCCCTCTGATTACAGTGCAGAGCAAGATGTGCTGCTCTGTTCTGGACCAGCTGCAGCTAAACTAGGTCTTTCTTTGCAGCACTGGACCACATGACTGGACAATAACCAAGATAAGATACAACTAGGGCCTGCAGGACTTGACCACATGACTGGACAATAACCAAGATAAGATACAACTAGAGTCTGCTTTGTGGGGTGTGGAGTCATCTCTATTACAGACAGACCTCTCCCCATCTTATGTTTTGGGTGGCAGAGTGCACCTTTTCAGTTTCTTTGCAAACTCACAGAAGTAGTAGAATATGAAAATGTACAACTTCAGAATGGAGAGCCTTTTACTGGTGACATGATTAATGCTTGGCTGCCATTTGACAAATACATAATAATCTCCTGTATCTATGAGCTGGGTATAATAACAGCAGTGAGGCTATATACAGGGGTACAGGTTAGTATAATAACAGTAGTGAGGCTATATACAGGGGTACCGGTACAGAGTCTATGTGTGGGGGTACAGGTTAGTATAATAACAGTAGTGAGGCTATATACAGGGGTACCGGTACAGAGTCAATGTGTGGGGGTACAGGTTAGTATAATAACAGTAGTGAGGCTATATACAGGGGTACCGGTACAGAGTCAATGTGTGGGGGTACAGGTTAGTATAATAACAGTAGTGAGGCTATATACAGGGGTACCGGTACAGAGTCAATGTGTGGGGGTACAGGTTAGTATAATAACAGTAGTGAGGCTATATACAGGGGTACCGGTACAGAGTCAATGTGTGGGGGTACAGGTTAGTATAATAACAGTAGTGAGGCTATATACAGGGGTACCGGTACAGAGTCAATGTGTGGGGGTACAGGTTAGTATAATAACAGTAGTGAGGCTATATACAGGGGTACCGGTACAGAGTCAATGTGTGGGGGTACAGGTTAGTATAATAACAGTAGTGAGGCTATATACAGGGGTACCGGTACAGAGTCAATGTGTGGGGGTACAGGTTAGTATAATAACAGTAGTGAGGCTATATACAGGGGTACTTGTACAGAGTCAATGTGTGGGGGTACAGGTTAGTATAATAACAGTAGTGAGGCTATATACAGGGGTACCGGTACAGAGTCAATGTGTGGGGGTACAGGTTAGTATAATAACAGTAGTGAGGCTATATACAGGGGTACCGGTACAGAGTCAATGTGTGGGGGTACAGGTTAGTATAATAACAGTAGTGAGGCTATATACAGGGGTACTGGTACAGAGTCAATGTGTGGGGGTACAGGTTAGTATGATAACAGTAGTGAGGCTATATACAGGGGTACCAGTACAGAGTCAATGTGTGGGGGTACAGGTTAGTATAATAACAGTAGTGAGGCTATATACAGGGGTACCAGAATATAGTGTGGTCAGATGAGAGCAAAAGTTAACTGTTTGGATGTCATAATACACACCATGTTTGGAGGAGAAATGGCACTGCACATCACCCTAAGAACACCATACCAACAGTGAAGTTTGGAGGTGGGAACATCATGGTGTGGGGCTGCTTTTCAGCAAATGGTACTGGCAAACTTCACATAATTGAAGGAAGGATGAATGGGCAAATTTACCGAGACATTCTTGACAAAAATCTGCTGCCATCTACCAGGATGTTGAAGATTAAACGAGGGTGGACATTTCAGCAAGACAATGATCCCAAACACACAGCCAAGGAAACTCTCAATTGGTTTCAAAGAAAGAAAATAAAGCTGCTAGAATGGCCCAGCCAATCACCTGACTTAAATCCCATTGAAAATCTATGGAAAGAACTGAAGATCAAGATTCATAGAAGAGGCCCACGGAACCTTCAAGATTTGAAGACTGTTTGTGTGGAAGACTGGGCCAAAATCACACCAGAGCAATGCATGCGACTAGTTTCTCCATACAGGAGGCGTCTTGAAGCTGTCATTACCAACAAAGGCTTTTGTACAAAGTATTAAATAAATATCAGTAAGTGTGTTCAATACTTTTTCCCTGTGTCATTTCACATTATTACACATAACTTAATTTATGAACTTATTTGTTTTGGTTTCTTTGTATGTATGGATTACTTGGGTTGTTACCAACATCTGGTGAAAATTTCATGTCAATAGCGCCTTTGGAAATATATTTACTGAGAAACATGGTGACGTGTTCAATACTTATTTCACCCGCTGTATATATATATATATATATATATAGACCTGGGCCCATTGGGTTAGTTTATACAATTATATATATGGTGTTTATACTTGCGTACTATTGTTTGTACAGATGAACGTGGTACCTTCAGGTGTTTGGAAATTGTTCCCAAGGATGAACCAGACTTGTGGAGGTATACAATGTTTTTTCTGAGGTCTTGGCTGATTTCTTAAGATTTTCCCATGATGTCGAGCAAAGAGGCACTGAGTTTGAAGGTAGGCCTTGAAATACATCCACAGGTACACCTAACATGAAATCTGTGCAGTGGTTGAAACATGAGTTTTAATGACTTCAACCTAAGTGTATGTAAACTTCCGACTTCAACTGTATATATATTCAAAAGTATGTGGAGCATTAGTGAGGAGGGGCACTGATGTTGGGCGATTATGCTTGCCTCGCTGTTATAGCAGCAAAGCGGAGGGCAACTCCATATTAATGCCCATGATTTTGTAATGAGATGTTAGACGAGCAGGTGTCCACATACTTTTCTATATAACAGGTTGATGGTAACCTCAGCTCCCAGGCGTCCTCTTCAGTGATGAACTAGACTAGGTTGACAGAGATATTGATGGTGGTTTGTGTTATCTTTGTAACCCGGTTTCATCCAGACATGGTCTAATCCAGCGTGTTTGTTTCGTCTTCACAGCAGATGCCAGTGATCATTGCATGGAATGATGTTCAGATGAAGACGTGTCTGGACAGAATGACAGAAGAGCATCATGTGTGGAAGTGATGTTAGATTTCTATTGGAAAGACAAGCCATCATAGCCAGCTCCATAACAACATGCAGTGTGTTTATGACAGGCGTACGGTGTGACGGAGCCTGGCGCTGGCTCTTACACATTGTAGCCTAGTTTAGTAAGTTGACTGTGTGTGTTAGGGGGACCGTCATGTTTTAAGACACATTGTAGCCCAGTCTAGTAAGTTGACTGTGTGTGTTAGGGGGACCGTCATGTTTTAAGACACATTGTAGCCCAGTCTAGTAAGTTGACAGTGTGTGTTAGGGGGACCGTCATGTTTTAAGACACATTGTAGCCCAGTCTAGTAAGTTGACTGTGTGTGTTAGGGGGACCGTCATGTTTTAAGACACATTGTAGCCCAGTCTAGTAAGTTGACTGTGTGTGTTAGGGGGACCGTCATGTTTTAAGACACATTGTAGCCCAGTCTAGTAAGTTGACTGTGTGTGTTAGGGGGACCGTCATGTTTTTCCTGGACTGTTTCAGATGTCCGGACTTTTCAGGCTACAAGACGCATCAATTAATATAGGCCTAATCAATGGCAATCGCTGAATGGTGTTTTGTAACACTTTTAGTGTTTTGTAACACATCTTTCCATTCATTAAATTGCACCAGCATACATGTAGTTTGGATTCTGGAATTATTTTGGAGTGGACAAACATGCACAGGTAATTAAATACTATAGAATGTATACCTGTCATGTTCTACCTGTTGGAATTCATCTACAGTATATTAAAGATAGTTTCCACTTGATGAACAGGTATATATTCTACCTGTTGGAGTTCACCCTGCTAATACCTCTCTCTCTCTCTCTCTCTCTCTCACACCTCTCCCACCACCTAAAGGGATGAAAGCTGGGATTAGTCCTCTGCTCCTCTGTTGCCAGGCTGGACACACAGACACATGAAACAGACTGTGTGATGCTGTTCTGATGAAATGTCTTTGAGGGAGCTAGATGGCGAGTCTGACCTCGCAGCTTTGCTGTAGTCTAACCCTTCATCTACAGCCCTCCAGATGAACCCCTCCCGTTACCTCCATGTTCAGCTTCAGCCCTGGGGGGATACCATCACACACTTCAATCCCTCGCTTGTCTGTACTGTGTGTGTGTGACATGCCTGTGTGTGTCTGAGTGTGTGTGTGTGTGAAATGCCTGCGTGTGTCTGTGGCATAGCTTCGACCAGGCCTTCTAATGCATATTTTTTCCACCAATCTTGTTGTTTGTGAAGATGCCCTGTCTCATTGTTGAAGGGTTATTTTGTGGTATTAACCTTCAATAATGGATCTGTCTCCCTGGGCCAGAATACTCTTTATCCCTGCAGAGAAGAGAAGAGCCACTCTGCTCCCTGGCTCACCTCTTTGCTGCTCATCGGACCTTATGATCACTCGGCTACACAGCTGATTCCTGCTAGACTGTTCCCTTACACGGTACCTCACTCTGTTGATCTGTTAAGCCTCAACTCCGAACATGGGTCCTGTGTGTAGCACAACATTCTCTCTAACTGACCCTCTCTGTCCAGTCATCACCATTACCTGTTGTTGTCTTAACTCTCTTCATAAACACCTGTGATTGTTTTATGCCTCTCTCTCATGTCAATATGCCTTGTCTATTGTTGTTTAGGTTAGTTCTTATTGTTCTATTTCACTGTAGAGCCCCCAGTCCTGATCAACATGCCTCAGACCGCTCCTTTGTCCCCGAAACCCCCACCCCCCACACACACATGGAGACCTCACCTGGCTTATCTGGTGCCTCCAGAGATGCAACCTCTCTCATCATTACCCAACGCCTAGGTTTACCTCCACTGAACTCACATCCTACCATACCCCTGTCTGTACATTATGCCATCAATCTATTCTATCACGCCCAGAAATCTGCTCCTTTTATTCTCTGTACCCAACGCACTGGACGACCAGTTCTTAAAGCCTTTAGCCGTACCCTTATCCTACTCCTCCTCAGTTCCTCTGGTGATGTAGAGGTAAACCCAGGTCCTGTAGCCCCCAGCACTACACCTATTCCCCAGGCACTCTCATTTGTTGACTTCTGTAACCGTAAAAGCCTTGGTTTCCTGCATGTTAACATCAGAAGCCTCCTCCCTAAGTTTGATTTATTCACTGCTTTAGCACATTCCGCCAACCCTGATGTCCTAGCCGTGTCTGAATCCTGGCTTAGGAAGGCTATCAAAAATTCTGAAATATCCATCCCCAACTACAACATTTCCTGTCAAGATAGAACTGCCAAAGGAGGCGGAGTTGCAATCTACTGTAGAGATCTGTCACCATATAGATATCATCCTGACTAACTTGCCCTCCAAATACACCTCCTCTGTTTTCAACCAGGATCTCAGCGATCACTGCCTCATTGCCTGCGTCCGTAATGGGTCTGCGGTCAAACGACCACCCCTTATCTCCCTAAAACACTTCAGTGAGCAGGCCTTTCTAATCGACCTGGCCCGGGTATCCTGGAAGGATATTGACCTCATCCCGTCAGTAGAGGACGCCTGGTTGTTCTTTAAAAGTGCTTTCCTCACCATCTTAAATAAGCAAAATGTAGAACTAAGAACAGATACACACAGTCAGTTAGGAAAGCAAAGGCCAGCTTTTTCAAACAGAAATTTGCATCATGTAGCATAATTCCAAAAAGTTCTGGGACACTATAAAGTCCATGGAGAATAAGAGCATCTCCTCCCAGCTGCCCACTGCACTGAGGCTAGGAAACACTGTCACCACCGATAAATCCACAATAAGCATTTTGCTACGGCCGGCCATGCTTTCCACCTGGCTACCTCTACCCCGCCCAACAGCTCTGTACCACCCGCAGCAACCTGCCCAAGCCCCCCCCCGCTTCTCCTTCACCCAAATCCAGATAGCTGATGTTCTGGAAGATCTGCAAAATCTGGACCCCTACAAATCTGCTGGGCTAGACAATCTGGACCCTTTCTTTCTAAAATTATCAGCGGAAATTGTTGCAACCCCTTTTACTAGCCTGTTCAACCTCTTTCGTATCGTCTGAGCTGCCGCGGTTATCCCCCTCTTCAAAGGAGGAGACACTCTAGACCCAAACTGTTACAGACCTATATCCATCCTGCCCTGCCTTTCTAAAGTCTTCAAAAGCCAAGTTAATAAACAGATCACTGACTTCTTCGAATCCCACCGGACATTCTCTGGTCATGGGTGCACCTCAGCTACGCTCAAGGTACTTAACGATATCATAACCGCCATCGATAGAAGACAGTACTGTGCAGCCGTCTTCATCGACCTGGCCAAGGCTTTCGACTCTGTCAATCACTGCATTCTAATTGGCAGACTCAACAGCCCTTGTTTCTCAAATGACTGCCTTGCCTGGTTCTTCAACTACTTCTCAGATAGAGTTCAGTGTGTCAAATCGGAGGGCCTGTTGTCCAGACCTCTGGCAGTCTCTATGGGGTGCCACAGGGTTCAAATCTTGGGCCGACTCTATTCTCTGTATATATCAATGATGTCGCTCTCGCTGCTGGTGACTCTCTGATGCACGCAGACGACACCATTCTGTATACATCTGGCCCCTCTTTGGACACTGTGTTAACTAACCTTCAAACAAGCTTCAATGCCATACAACACTCCTTCCGTGGCTCCAACTGCTCTTAAATGATAGTAAAACTAAATGCATCCTCTTCAATCGATCGCTGCCCGCACCCGGCCACCGGACTATCATCACTACTCTCAATGGGTCTGACTTAGAATACGTGGACAACTACAAATACCTAGGTGTCTGGTTAGACTGTAAACTCTCCTTCCAGACTCACATTAACCATCTCCAATCCACAATTACATCTAGAATCAGCTTCCTATTTCGCAACAAAGCCTCCTTCACTCATGCTGCCAAACATGCCCTCGTAAAACTTACCATCCTACCGATCCTTGACTTCGGCGATGTCATTTACAAAATAGCCTCCAACACTCTACTCAGCAAATTGTATGTAGTCTATCACAGTGCCATCCGTTTTGTCACCAAAGCCCCATATACTACCCACCACTGTGACCTGTACGCTCTCGTTGGCTGGCCCTCACTACATATTCGTCACCAAACCCACTGGCTCCAGGTCATCTATAAGTCTTTATTAGGTAAATCCCTGCCTTATCTCAGCTCGCTGGTCACCATAGCAACACCCACCCGTAGCATGCGCTCCAGCAGGTATATTTCACTGGTCATCCCCAAAGCCAACGCCTCCTTTGGCCGCCATTCCTTCCAGTTCTCTGCTGCCAATGACTGGAATGAATTGCAAAAATCCTTGAAGTTGGAGACTACCATCTCCCTCAATAACTTTGAGCATCAGCTGTCAGAGCATCTTATCGATCACTGCACCTGTATACAGCCCTTCTGTAAATAGCCCACCCTACTACCTCATCCACATATTTATTATCTATCTATCTATCTATCTATCTATCTATCTATCTATCTATCTATCTATCTATCTATCTATCTATCTATCTATCTATCTATCTATCTATCTCTCTCTCTCTCTCTCTCTCTCTCTCTCTCTCTCTCTCTCTCTCTCTCTCTCTCTCTCTCTCTCTCTCTCTCTCTCTCTCTCTCTCTCTCTCTCTCTCTCTCTCTCTCTCTCTCTCTCTCTCTCTCTCTCTCTATCTATCTATCTATCTATCTATCTACAGTGTAAATAGTTTGAACAACATAAAAAAACATAAATATGGTGTTTGTTCTTCACTGGTACTGGTACAGAGTCAATGTGTGGGGGTACAGGTTAGTATAATAACAGTAGTGAGTCTATATACAGGGGTACTGGTACAGAGTCAATGTGTGGGGGTACAGGTTAGTATAATAACAGTAGTGAGGCTATATACAGGGGTACCAGTACAGAGTCAATGTGTGGGGGTACAGGTTAGTATAATAACAGTAGTGAGTCTATATACAGGGGTACCAGTACAGAGTCAATGTGTGGGGGTACAGGTTAGTATAATAACAGTAGTGAGTCTATATACAGGGGTACCAGTACAGAGTCAATGTGTGGGGGTACAGGTTAGTATAATAACAGTAGTGAGGCTATATACAGGGGTACCAGTACAGAGTCAATGTGTGGGGGTACAGGTTAGTATAATAACAGTAGTGAGGCTATATACAGGGGTACTGGTACAGAGTCAATGTGTGGGGGTACAGGTTAGTATAATAACAGTAGTGAGGCTATATACAGGGGTACCAGTACAGAGTCAATGTGTGGGGGTACAGGTTAGTATAATAACAGTAGTGAGTCTATATACAGGGGTACCAGTACAGAGTCAATGTGTGGGGGTACAGGTTAGTCGAGGTAATTGAGGTAATATGTACATGTGGGTAGAGTTAAAGGGACTATGCATAGATAATAAACCTTATTTATGGGGGTTTATTTGTCTTTGACAATTTTTAGGGCCTTCCTCTGACACCGCCTGGTATAGAGGTCCTGGATGGCAGGAAGCTTGGCCCCAGTGATGTACTGGGCCGTACGCACTACCCTCTATAGTGCCTTGCGGTTGGAGGCCAAGCAGTTGCCATACCAGGCGCTGATGCAACCAGTCAGGATGCTCTCAATGGTGCAGCTGTAGAACCTTTTGAGGATCTGAGGACCCATGCCAAATCTTTTGTCGTGCCCTCTTCACGACTGTCTTGGTGTGTTTGTACCATGATAGTTTGTTGGTGATGTGAACACCAAGGAACTTGAAGCTCAACCTGCTCCACTACAGCCCTGTCGATGAGAATGGGGGCGTGCTTGGTCCTCCTTTTCCTGTAGTCCACAATCATCTCCTTTGTCTTGATCACGTTGAGGGAGAGGTTGTTATCCTGGCACCACACAGCCAGTTCTCTGACCTCCTCTCTATAGGCTGTCTCATCGTTGTCGGTGATCAGGCCTACCACTGTTGTGTCGTCGGCAAACCTAATGATGGTGTTGGAGTCGGGCCTGGCCAAGCAGTCATGAGTGAACAGGAAGTACAGGAGGGGACTGAGCACGCACCCCTGAGGGGCCCCAGTTTTGAGGATCAGCGTGGCAGATGTGTTGTGACCTACCCTTACCACCTGGGGACGGCCCGTCAGGAAGTCCAGGATCCAGTTGCAGAGGGAGGTTTTTAGTCCCAGGATCCTTAGCTTAGTGATGAGCTTTGTGGGCACTATGGTGTTAAACTCTGAGCTGTAGTCAATGAATAACATTCTCACATAGGTGTTTCTTTTGTCCAGGTGGGAAAGGGCAGTGTGGAGTGTAATAGAGATGACATCATCTGTGGATCTATTGGGGCGGTATGCAAATTGGAGTGGGTCTAGGGTTTCTGGGATAATGGTGTTGTTGTGAGCCATGACCAGCCTTTCAAAGCACTTCATGGCTACAGACATGAGTGCTACGGGTCTGTAGTCATTTAGGCAGGTTATCTTAGTGGTGGTCTGATTGAAACATGTTGGTATTACAGACTCAGTCAGGGACAGGTTGAAAATGTCAGTGAATATACTTTCCAGTTGGTCAGCGCATGCTCGGAGTACATGTCCTGGTAATCCGTCTGGCCCTGCGGCCTTGTGAATATTGACCCGTTTAAAGGTCTTACTCACATCAGCTACGGAGAGAGTGATCACACAGTCGTCCGGAACAGCTGGTGCTCTCATGCATGCTTCAGCAGCTTGCGGCTGTGCTTCCCTTTGTAGTCTGTAATAGTTTGCAAGCCCTGCCACATCCAATGAGCGTCGGAGCCGGTGTAGTACGATTCAATCTTAGTCCTGTATTGATGCTTTAGGATAGGAGAATTAACGTAGCAGGGTAGGAAAATGAACGAAGCAGGGTAGGAGAATTAGGAAAAGGGTTAGGTTTAGCTAAAATGCTACAGTTGTCTCTGTTGTATCTCGAACATGCAACATTTGGTTGTAGCTGTACTCTGGCTAACCTGATGGTTCCTGGTCAGAAGTAGTGCGGTAAAGAGGGAATAGGGTTCAGTTTGGGTTAAAACAATATTTTCACAAATCCACTCCACACTAGCTACAGATGTAGGATCTTCATTTGACCACTGTTTTGTTGCTGATAATTTTCCTGCCCAGCAGGAAATGAACATTTGTAGTGTATTTGGGTTTTTAAAAGGCTTCCAAAGTTTGTCATTTCCACTTTGAAATGTCAGACTTGATTTGCCCTAACGAAAAATGTATCAATCACTACAAAAATGTCCATGAATTACAATCCACATAATAATTAACCTTTTCTGTTGCTGCAGGATTATTTTCCTTCGGTAGCAAACTGGCTCAAATTAAGATCCTACATCTGTATGTAGGCTATCGGAATAACGTTCACTTTCACTCCGTCCGTCGGCTGTTGAGTTTGGCACTACGCTGCGCACAGAGACGCCCATAAACGCTCAAAGCCAACGCACTGAATGCGCAGAGAGACCAATTTGTGTCAGTCTCGTTCTGTGAAGAGTAGACGGAGCAGCAGCAGTGGTAGAAGGAGAAGCATACTATAAAGAAGGAAATAGACTATATTCTCCTCCTCCTCCTCCTCCTCCTCCTCCTCCTCCTCCTGGAATCTAGATATAAAGGGATGGTTAAAATGTTCTGAGCTTCTGTCAAACCTCGGTGTTCCCTCTGTCCATTCACAGTAGACTAGTATCAACAAACCGATACCGCGAAACCATCAACTGTTGTACTGAGAGCAAAGCCGGAGGATACGAGAACAGAGTGATATCGGAGTCTGTCTCCATCTCCAACCGTCGAGATGAATACAAACGATGCTAAGGAGTATCTCACCAGGCGGGAGATACCTCAACTGTTTGAGGTGAGATCAGCTGAATGGGCTTTGGCTTCGCGGGCTTCACTTACAGTACTTTATCCATGGCAGTTAGGTATTACAGATGAATTAGGGATTACAGATGAATTAGGGATTACAGATGAATTAGGGAATTGTCCGCTTAGTCGTCAACATTAGGCGGTTTATAGTAATTCGTTAAATTCTACAGTATGTGGAGCCTACATATAGCTACAGTAGCCCTACCATATAAATAAGTGCATACTGGTATACACCTTTTTATTTCAGTTTAGCATCAATTCTAGTGTAGCGTTTGAAAGGTTTCATATTACGTTTGAAATGGTCGAATCCAATCCAATATAACCAATGGCAATAGAGAGAGAGGGAGAGCCAAAGCGAGAGAGACCACCACAAATAATCTTGAGCATTGGGTGAAGCCTTGCATTTTCATCACATTCTGTATAGTTTATCCTATTTCAGTGTGTTTCAATAAATAATATGCGTTTCTTAACTAACCAGATATATTCTTTAACCTTTGAATCAATAGGTATATGCTTAAAATAATAATATAATAATGTAGATATGCTTTTTAGGTTTATTTTTATTGTTGCATGTTTAGTTAATAGTAATATAATTTACACAGTGGAGGTTCTACCAAGCATTTGAGGAATTTTTCATATCAAAAATATTTTAGAACCCATTATTATTATATATTTAAAAAACAAACGTTAATTTGTAACCCATAAATCAACTAACCATCTTCTAAATGTTTGGCACGAACCCAGTCCATTGTGTTGGGTTGGGAAATACAACACTAAATCCATGGGTTCTGGCAGTGGAGCCGTGCAGGGTAGTAGTTGGATCTACATCCCAAATAGTGCACTACTTTAGACCAGGACCCGTAGGGTAGTTGTGCGCTATGTAGGGAATAGGGTGCCATTTGGGACAGAGAAAAATAGGGTGGATGCTTAGTTGGAAGGATGTCTTTAATCTCAGGGGGAAAGCATTGTTTAAAGAACACACAGACACACACACACACACAGACACACACACACACACACACACACAGACACACACACACACACAGACACACACACACACACACACACACACACACAGACACACACACACACACACACAGACACACACACACACACACACACAGACACACACACACACACACAGACACACACACACACACACACACACAGACACACACACACACACACACACACACACACACACACACACACACACACACACACACACACACACACACACACACACACACACACACACACACACACACACACACAGACACAGACACACACACACACACACACACACACACACACACACACACACACACACACACACACACACACACACACACACACACACACACACACACACACACACACACACACAGCCTTAAGTGGTATTTCTCTCTACATGGGTGGTAAGAAAGTTGTCACATAAAGTGATTAATTCATTGCATTTCTAATAGAGAACAGTACAGTCAACATAGACAGAGTCCTGAGTCTTTCCTATGGATGTCACTTTCTCCACTGTCTTTCCATCAACTGTAATAAGTTAACCCAGGCTGGAATTCTTGTGCAATTCCCTACACTCCTGACACAGCGTTGTGCTGATCTAACACCCCTGTTAAAGCACAATGCTCTATGATTACGTTTCAAGTCTTAAAACAATGCTATAACATCAGAATGTACAGTATACGGTATGTTAGGGTTAGAGGTCAGGGTTAGAGGTCAGGGTTAGGGTTATGTAGTTGTGGTTGTTGTTGATGTTGTTGTGGTTGTTGTTGTGGTTGTGGTTGTTTTCTTCTCCAGAGCCTGTTGACAGGGTTGATGTACTATAAACCAGAGGACCCTATAGACTACCTGGAGGTGTGTCTAAAGAAAGTTAGGGAGCTTGGGGGACCAGAAAGGGTCCGGTGGGACACATTCGTCGGCCAGGAGAAGAAGTCCCTTCCCCCCCTCAACGGAGGACAGTCACGTAGGTCTTTCTTCAGAAATGGTGAGTAGTGTGTGTGTGTGGGGGGGTTTGTGTGTGTGTGTGTTGGGCGGGGTGGGGGGGGGAACTGAGAAAGAGGCATGGAGAGAGGACAAGAGGCATGGAGGAACTGAGAGTCAGGGTTACGCTTCCCATTTTCTTATTTTCTTGAGATCAAGAACAATACTGTAAAAGATAAGATGTCTGTCTGTCCACCCATTCTAACCTGGTTATTGTAGCAGCTGAATAGACAGATAGATAGATAGATAGATAGATAGATAGATAGATAGATAGATAGATAGATAGATAGATAGATAGATAGATAGATAGATAGATAGATAGATAGATAGATAGATAGATAGATAGATAGATAGATAGATAGATAGATAGATAGATAGATAGATAGATAGATAGATAGATAGATAGATAGATACTTTATTGATCCACCAGGGGGGAAATTTCATTGTCAAGCAGCTACAACAAAACACAGGGCAGGTGCAAAATGCCACAACGAAAATACACAAAAGACAGATACACGGTACATGATACATAGAGCGGCAGTATGAAAAAGTATAGAAATACAAGATATCTGGAGTGCAAATAAAATAAAAGCTATAAAAAAGACATAGCATAGTATGAGTGGCTGGCTGAATATGTACACTATACATTGGTGGATGTTGGATGGTTAACTATACTATACAGGTCGATGGCAGAGAAATACTTCAGTAGCTAAAAATGCATATGATATGAGCGAGGGTAATAATAGTTTACTTAATAGACAGACTGGGTAAATGAACAGGTAAGTGAACATTTTGCATGGTTAAATTAGCTGTACAGTTAGGTATACAGTTATATTTACAGATAAGTGAATACTTGCATGGTTACACAAACTGTACAGGTAAATGACAGGAAGAGATACTTTAATAGCTAAATGTGTGTATGATATCATTTGGGGTAATAATAGTAATTCCCTTAAAATACAGTCCTTAGTGCGCAGGGTTTAATTACAGACAACTGCACGTATTGCACATTCGATTTACTAAAAGCAATGAGAAAAGGTGCAACTGACAGGATACTAATATGCATTCCTGAGTGAATACCTACGTAGGTTAGGTCCAAGAATTACTAGCAATATTGCACGTGATATGATATAACAACTGTACATGAGTATGCATGTACAGACCTGTATGAATAAATAGGTCCTGAGTAAATGCGTGCTGACGGACTAGAGTTACTCACGGATGGATGCATAATTGTTAAACTAGGTCCTAGCACCCCAACAGTTCCAGATCTATGTTGCCGACGGCACGGCACCCCGGTGAGGCATTATATAGTCTAATAGCCGCCGGCAGGAAGGACCTCCTGTAGCGCTCTCTGGCACACCGTGGTGGGATCAGTCTGTGACTGAAAGTGCTCCTCTGCGTCATAACCATAGCGTGCAGAGGGTGGGTGATGTTGTCCATGATGGCCAGCAGTTTGGCCAGGATCCGTCTCTCCGCCACCTCCTCTAGAGTGTCAAGGCTCATCCCCAGGACAGAGCTAGCCTTCCTGATCAGGTTATTTACCCGAGAAGCATCACCGGCTTTGATGTTTGCTCCCCAGCACACCACTGCAAACCACAGACTGGTAGAAGGTATGCAGTAGTTTACTGCACACGTTGAAGGACCTGAGCCTCCTCAGAAAGTAGAGTCGGCTCTGGCCCTTTTTGTACAGAGCCCCGGTGTTACCAGCCCATTCCAGCCTGTTAGATAGCTACTAGACCTACAGCTAGATAGATAGTTACTAGTTCTTCAGCTAGATAGATAGCTACTAGACCTACAGCTAGATAGATAGTTACTAGTTCTTCAGCTAGATAGATAGTTACTAGACCTACAGCTAGATAGATAGCTACTAGTTCTTCAGCTATATAGATAGTTACTAGACCTACAGCTAGATAGATAGTTACTAGTTCTTCAGCTAGATAGATAGTTACTAGACCTACAGCTAGATAGATAGCTACTAGTTCTTCAGCTATATAGATAGTTACTAGACCTACAGCTAGATAGATAGTTACTAGTTCTTCAGCTAGATAGATAGTTACTAGTTCTTCAGCTAGATAGATACCTACTAGACCTGCAGCTAGATAGATAGCTACTAGTTCTTCAGCTAGATAGATAGTTACTAGACCTACAGCTAGATAGATAGCTACTAGATCTACAGCTAGATATATAGTTACTAGAAGCTACAGCTGGACAATCTGAAGAGCAAAAGGGATCATAAACTAGCCTGAGTCCCAAACGTCACTCTGTACCCTGTACCCCTACTTAGTACACAGCCCTAGTCTATCATCACTGGTCAGATACAGTGGTTGCGTCTTAAATGGCACCCTATTCCTTATATTCCCATAGGGCTCTGATAAAATGAAGTGCACTACAAAGGGTATAGGATGCCATTTGGGACGCAACCAGAGCCAGTAGTAGCGTAACATGTAACAACATACCCTCAGAAACTGAGTGATAGGGAAACAGATGCAAAGTGTCTGGATTGATGTTTAGTCTGGGGATGTAGCCTGAGACTTGTACCTGGTACTGTGTGGCTCAGTTGGTAGAACATGGGGTTTACCAGAATGTGATATTTAGTCTGTTGCTTGCCTTGTCTGTGTCTGTGTCTGTGAAGCTGCAGTCAAACAGTTACCAAGTTTGATGATCAACCTATTCTGAAAATATTTGGATACATTTTTCATTAGAATTATTGCAAGGCTGGGTGCATAGTTTAGGAGCACGGCGTTCTGAATGAAGGGCTCGTTTTAATGGATGATTCCTTGATTGATTGTTCAGTTGATTGAATGTGATGCTGGTTGCACAATACATAAACACATTGATTTGCTATTAGGGTCTGTTTTTGTTTCATTTATTAAGATGACTATCTATTGGCAGGAAAAACAGACAGAGAGTTTCTGTGCTTTGCTTTCCCCCGTCACAACATTGGCCTGTGCTGCAAGCTGATGTTAGGGTGACTGTTGGTCTGTCAGGGTTCATAATGCCATGGCCAGTACGGTGACTGTTGGTCTGTCAGGGTTCATAATGCCATGACCAGTACGGTGACTGTTGGTCTGTCAGGGTTCGTAATGCCATGGCCAGTACGGTGACTGTTGGTCTGTCAGGGTTCATAATGCCATGGCCAGTACGGTGACTGTTGGTCTGTCAGGGTTCATAATGCCATGGCCAGTAAGGTGACTGTTGGTCTGTCAGGGTTCATAATGCCATGGCCAGTACGGTGACTGTTGGTCTGTCAGGGTTCGTAATGCCATGGCCAGTACGGTGACTGTTGGTCTGTCAGGGTTCATAATGCCATGGCCAGTACGGTGACTGTTGGTCTGTCAGGGTTCGTAATGCCATGGCCAGTACGGTGACTGTTGGTCTGTCAGGGTTCATAATGCCATGGCCAGTACGGTGACTGTTGGTCTGTCAGGGTTCATAATGCCATGGCCAGTACGGTGACTGTTGGTCTGTCAGGGTTCATAATGCCATGGCCAGTACGGTGACTGTTGGTCTGTCAGGGTTCGTAATGCCATGGCCAGTACGGTGACTGTTGGTCTGTCAGGGTTCATAATGCCATGGCCAGTACGGTGACTGTTGGTCTGTCAGGGTTCGTAATGCCATGGCCAGTACGGTGACTGTTGGTCTGTCAGGGTTCATAATGCCATGGCCAGTACGGTGACTGTTGGTCTGTCAGGGTTCGTAATGCCATGGCCAGTACGGTGACTGTTGGTCTGTCAGGGTTCATAATGCCATGGCCAGTACGGTGACTGTTGGTCTGTCAGGGTTCGTAATGCCATGGCCAGTACGGTGACTGTTGGTCTGTCAGGGTTCATAATGCCATGGCCAGTACGGTGACTGTTGGTCTGTCAGGGTTCGTAATGCCATGGCCAGTACGGTGACTGTTGGTCTGTCAGGGTTCGTAATGCCATGGCCAGTACGGTGACTGTTGGTCTGTCAGGGTTCGTAATGCCATGGCCAGTACGGTGACTGTTGGTCTGTCAGGGTTCGTAATGCCATGGCCAGTACGGTGACTGTTGGTCTGTCAGGGTTCGTAATGCCATGGCCAGTACGGTGACTGTTGGTCTGTCAGGGTTCGTAATGCCATGGCCAGTACGGTGACTGTTGGTCTGTCAGGGTTCGTAATGCCATGGCCAGTACGGTGACTGTTGGTCTGTCAGGGTTCGTAATGCCATGGCCAGTACGGTGACTGTTGGTCTGTCAGGGTTCGTAATGCCATGGCCAGTACGGTGACTGTTGGTCTGTCAGGGTTCGTAATGCCATGGCCAGTACGGTGACTGTTGGTCTGTCAGGGTTCGTAATGCCATGGCCAGTACGGTGACTGTTGGTCTGTCAGGGTTCGTAATGCCATGGCCAGTACACATTTCTGTCTCTTAGTTCTGTATCTTATAGTATATGATTCATTAGTCAATGAAACGATGTGGATAAACTTGTTATTAGATACATGTAAGAAACAAGCTCTTGCTGAATAACAACCTTTCTGTGTGTGTGTTCTCTCCTCTCAGTGCT
Organism: Thymallus thymallus; assembly: GCA_023634145.1. Taxonomy (NCBI): domain Eukaryota; kingdom Metazoa; phylum Chordata; class Actinopteri; order Salmoniformes; family Salmonidae; genus Thymallus; species Thymallus thymallus. The sequence goes on from CM042383.1 coordinate 1,022,857, forward strand.
CCCAGACAGTCCCAACTTCCCATACCGGCGCTATGACCGTCTTCCTCCCATCAGCCAGTTCTCCATTGAGAGCGATTCAGACCTGTCGGAGACCGCTGAGCTCATCGAGGAGTATGAGGTGTTCGACCCCTCCAGACCACGACCCAAAGTCCTCCTCATCATCGGTAAATGACCTATAACCTCTAACCCCAACCCGAACCCCTCCAGACCACGACCCAAAGTCCTCCTCATCATCGGTAAATGACCTATAACCTCTAACCCCAGCCCGAACCCCTTCAGACCAAGACCCAAAGTCCTCCTCATCATCGGTAAATGACCTATAACCTCTAACCCCAACCCGAACCCCTCCAGACCACGACCCAAAGTCCTCCTCATCATCGGTAAATGACCTATAACCTCTAACCCCAACCCGAACCCCTTCAGACCAAGACCCAAAGTCCTCCTCATCATTGGTAAACAACCTGACCCTGACTGTAACCTCTAACCCTGACCATAACCTTTGGGGTTAGTAATCCTCAATCTGGTGCGTAAGTAGGTGGATGAGTATTCGTGCCTGCTTCCTCCAGTATATGCGGTGTGCCAGTATGGGGTGTTCGTTCTCTTTGCCATCTGAACAAGTTCATCACTATCAATAATCAATAATTGCATTGGTTTCCATGGTGAGTTCTATCGATAAGGCCGGCACGTAACATTCCATTCACATCGTTAGATACGTATCACACATATCCTTTTACTAACCAGACTTCATTGACTTGCATACAGTATATACTGTATGTCCCAATTTACAGCCTCGACTACAGTACTATCCATTCACCTTGGCTGTGTCCCAAATAGGACCCTATTCCATATATAGTGCACTACATTTAACCAGGGCCCATTGGGTCCATGTAGGGAATAGGAAGCCATTTGGGACACAACCCTTGTATCTACAAATGAACATACAAGAGAGATGTTAGATAGTATATTAATGTACTCTACAACAGATAGATGATATAATAATATAGTCTACAACAGATAGATGATATAATAATATAGTCTACAACAGATAGATGATATAATAATATAGTCTACAACAGATAGATGATATAATAATATAGTCTACAACAGATAGATGATATAATAATATAGTCTACAACAGATAGATGATATAATAATATAGTCTACAACAGATAGATGATATAATAATATAGTCTACAACAGATAGATGATATAATAATATAGTCTACAACAGATAGATGATATAATAATATAGTCTACAACAGATAGATGATATAATAATATAGTCTACAACAGATAGATGATATAATAATATAGTCTACAACAGATAGATTATATAATAATATAGTCTACAGCAGATAGATTATATAATTATATTGGGACAAATGTATTAAGGTGTTGGATGCATTTTATCTTTGTTCTGGTTGTTTCTCATTATTTGGTGTCCAATAGAAACGAATGGTAAATAATGTATGGTGTCATTTTGGAGTCACTTGTATTGTAAATAAGAATATAATATGTTTCTAAACACGGCTACATTAATGTGGATGCTACCATGGTTACAGATAGTCCTGAATGAACCGTGAATAATGTTGAGTGAGAACGTTACAGACGCACTAATATCACACCCCCTAACAACCTGTTATTGTAACGGTGAGAGTTTAGCAACTTGTAATTAAAGCTGACAGTCTGAACTTTAACCTCATAGTCACTGTGTCATTTCAAATCCAAAGTGCTGGAGTACAGAACCAAAACAACAACAACAACAACAACAACAACACAGTTACTGTCCTTAAACTGTTGGAGCTCACTGTAGATTAGTGCTAACAGTTTATAATGCCCTAGGCCAAGTTGAGACTGTGCCATGGGCTATCACTCAAGTCAATCATATTTCTCTATGTTCTGTTGTAACCCACCTCTGGCTGTGTGGGAGGGAGGGAGGGAGGGAGAGAGAGAGGGAGAGAGGGAGAGAGGGAGAGAGGGAGAGGGAGAGAGGGAGGGAGGGAGAGAGAGAGAGGGAGGGAGGGAGAGAGAGAGAGGGAGGGAGGGAGGGAGGGAGGGAGGGAGGGAGGGAGGGAGAGAGAGAGGGAGGGAGAGAGGGGGAGGGAGGGAGGGAGGGAGGGAGGGAGGAACACAGGAAATTTGACCTCTCAGATTCCCTATCAAATCCAAAAATGAGAGAGAGAGAGAGAGAGACCCCATTCCCAACGACCTATACCCACAACCCCTCACCCTGTTTCCCTCCAGGAGGGCCAGGCAGTGGTAAGGGGACCCAGAGTCTGAAGATAGCAGAGCGCTATGGGTTCCAGTACGTATCTGTAGGAGAGCTGCTCAGGAAGAAGATGATTCACAACGCCACCAGCAACAGGAAGTGGAGTCTCATCGCCAAGATCATCACCAATGGGGAGCTGGCACCTCAGGTAACTAGTCCCCTAGTCCCTGTATAGTGTATCCTGTCCCCTAGGTTGGGAAGGTGACAGAGGGATGGAGGGAGGGAGTGATGGAGGGAGGGAGGGAGGGATGGAGGGAGGGGGTGGATGGGTGGATGGAGGTTGGGAAGGTGACAGAGGGATGGAGGGATGGTTCTCTTCTTGCATCTCATTAACAACGTCCTCGTTGTCTGCCAGACATGACTCAGCTGGCCTGCGTCCAAAATGGCACCCTATCCCCTACATAGTGCCAGTGGTGGAAAAGTACCTAATTGTCATAAGTATTTGGTTCTAAATATACTTAAGTATCAGAAGTAAAAGTAAAAGTATAAATCATTTCACATTCCTTATATGAAGCAAAGCAGACGGCACCATTTTCCTGTTTTTAAAATGTATGGATAACCACACTTCAACACTCTATACTTTACGCCCCTGCATAGGGAACTACTTTAGATACTTTAGATACTTTAGATACTATAGATACTTTAGATACTTTAGATACTTTAGATACTTTAGATACTATAGATACTTTAGATACTATAGATACTTTAGATACTTTAGATACTTTAGATACTTTAGATACTTTAGATACTATAGATACTTTAGATACTATAGATACTTTAGATACTTTAGATACTTTAGATACTTTAGATACTTTAGATACTATAGATACTTTAGATACTATAGATACTTTAGATACTTTAGATACTATAGATACTTTAGATACTTTAGATACTTTAGATACTTTAGATACTTTAGATACTTTAGATACTATAGATACTATAGATACTTTAGATACTTTAGATACTTTAGATACTATAGATACTTTAGATACTATAGATACTTTAGATACTTTAGATACTTTAGATACTATAGATACTTTAGATACTTTAGATACTTTAGATACTTTAGATACTATAGATACTTTAGATACTTTAGATACTTTAGATACTTTAGATACTTTAGATACTATAGATACTTTAGATACTATAGATACTTTAGATACTTTAGATACTTTAGATACTATAGATACTTTGGATACTTTAGATACTTTAGATACTTTAGATACTTTAGATACTATAGATACTTTAGATACTTTAGATACTTTAGATACTTTAGATACTACCCCTAAGGACCCTGATCAACAGTAGTGCATTATATAGGGAATAGGATGCTATTTGTGAAGCAGCCTGGTTAGAAACAAGAGAGGGCCCTTCCTGACAACAGGTGTAGACTAACAGTGAAATGCTTCCTGACGGGCCCTTCCTGACAACAGGTGTAGACTAACAGTGAAATGCTTCCTGACGGGCCCTTCCTGACAACAGGTGTAGACTAACAGTGAAATGCTTCCTGACGGGCCCTTCCTGACAACAGGTGTAGACTAACAGTGAAATGCTTCCTGACAACAGGTGTAGACTAACAGTGAAATGCTTCCTGACGGGCCCTTCCTGACAACAGGTGTAGACTAACAGTGAAATGCTTCCTGACAACAGGTGTAGACTAACAGTGAAATGCTTCCTGACAACAGGTGTAGACTAACAGTGAAATGCTTCCTGACAACAGGTGTAGACTAACAGTGAAATGCTTCCTGACAACAGGTGTAGACTAACAGTGAAATGCTTCCTGACGGGCCCTTCCTGACAACAGGTGTAGACTAACAGTGAAATGCTTCCTGACGGGCCCTTCCTGACAACAGGTGTAGACTAACAGTGAAATGCTTCCTGACGGGCCCTTCCTGACAACAGGTGTAGACTAACAGTGAAATGCTTCCTGACGGGCCCTTCCTGACAACAGGTGTAGACTAACAGTGAAATGCTTCCTGACGGGCCCTTCCTGACAACAGGTGTAGACTAACAGTGAAATGCTTCCTGACGGGCCCTTCCTGACAACAGGTGTAGACTAACAGTGAAATGCTTCCTGACGGGCCCTTCCTGACAACAGGTGTAGACTAACAGTGAAATGCTTCCTGACGGGCCCTTCCTGACAACAGGTGTAGACTAACAGTGAAATGCTTCCTGACGGGCCCTTCCTGACAACAGGTGTAGACTAACAGTGAAATGCTTCCTGACGGGCCCTTCCTGACAACAGGTGTAGACTAACAGTGAAATGCTTCCTGACGGGCCCTTCCTGACAACAGGTGTAGACTAACAGTGAAATGCTTCCTGACGGGCCCTTCCTGACAACAGGTGTAGACTAACAGTGAAATGCTTCCTGACGGGCCCTTCCTGACAACAGGTGTAGACTAACAGTGAAATGCTTCCTGACGGGCCCTTCCTGACAACAGGTGTAGACTAACAGTGAAATGCTTCCTGACGGGCCCTTCCTGACAACAGGTGTAGACTAACAGTGAAATGCTTCCTGACGGGCCCTTCCTGACAACAGGTGTAGACTAACAGTGAAATGCTTCCTGACGGGCCCTTCCTGACAACAGGTGTAGACTAACAGTGAAATGCTTCCTGACGGGCCCTTCCTGACAACAGGTGTAGACTAACAGTGAAATGCTTCCTGACGGGCCCTTCCTGACAACAGGTGTAGACTAACAGTGAAATGCTTCCTGACGGGCCCTTCCTGACAACAGGTGTAGACTAACAGTGAAATGCTTCCTGACGGGCCCTTCCTGACAACAGGTGTAGACTAACAGTGAAATGCTTCCTGACGGGCCCTTCCTGACAACAGGTGTAGACTAACAGTGAAATGCTTCCTGACGGGCCCTTCCTGACAACAGGTGTAGACTAACAGTGAAATGCTTCCTGACGGGCCCTTCCTGACAACAGGTGTAGACTAACAGTGAAATGCTTCCTGACGGGCCCTTCCCGACAACAGGTGTAGACTAACAGTGAAATGCTTCCTGACGGGCCCTTCCCGACAACAGGTGTAGACTAACAGTGAAATGCTTCCTGACGGGCCCTTCCCGACAACAGGTGTAGACTAACAGTGAAATGCTTCCTGACGGGCCCTTCCCAACAACAGGTGTAGACTAGGCCACCAAGTCCACAACACGTGTAGACTAACAGTGAAATGCTTCCTGACGGGCCCTTCCCAACAACAGGTGTAGACTAGAACTAAGACCATAATATCTGCCTATATGAATGGAGTCATGGTCTGATTGGCGAACAGGGGCGCGGGGGAGGGCTTTGTAACCATTCCGGAAGTTTGAATAACAGCGATCCAGAATTTTACTGGCTCGAGTGTTACAGTCTATATGTTGGTAGAATCTTGCAGCCTAGTCCTCAGATTTGCCTCAGGGTATGTGGTTTCCAGTTTACATAAAGTCCAATGAATTTCTTTGAGGGCCGACGTGGTATCAGCTTGAGGGGGGGATATATACGGCTGTCGCAATGATTTCCAAAAATTCCCTCGGGAGGTAGAACGGTCAGCATTTGATTGTGAGATATTCTAAGTCGGGTGAACAGAAGGACTTGAGTTCCTGTATGTTATCACAGTTACACCATAAATCGTTAATCATAAAACCTCCGCCCTTCTGCTTCCTGGAGAGATGTTTATTCCTGTCGGCGTCATGTACTGAAAACCCAACTGGCTTTACAGTCAGACAGAACATTTCCAGAAAGCCATGTTTCTGTGAAGCAGAGTATATTGCAGTCCTTAGTGCAGCCACTCAGACCATCAGAAACAAGATTCTCTGGTCTGATGAAACCAAGATTGAACTCTTTGGCCTGAATGCCAAGCGTCACGTCTGGAGAAAACCTGGCAGCATCCCTACGGTGAAGCATGGTGGTGGCAGCATCATGCTGTGGGGATGTTTTTCAGCAGCAGGGACTGGGAGACTAGTCAGGATCGAGGGAAAGATGACCGGAGCAAAGTACAAAGAGATCCTTGATGTAAATCTGCTCCAGAGCCCTGAGGACCTCAGACTGGGGTGAAGGTTTACCTTCCAGCAAGACAACGACCCTAAGCAAACAGCCAAGACAACGCAGGAGTGGATTTGGGACAAGTCTCTGAATGTCCTTGAGTGGTCCAGCCAGAGGGTCTGAATACTTATTTAAATGTGTGTACATTTTTTATGTGCAAGCATTTCTAAAAACCTGTTTTCACTTTTGTCATTATGGGGTATTGTGTGTAGATTGATGAGGAAATGTAATACATTTTAGAAAAAGGCTGTAATGTAACAAAATGTGGAAAAAGTCAAGGGGTCTGAATAGTTTCCACTATACATGTAGTGCACTACTTTTGACCAGAGCCATATGTGGAATAGGGTGCCATTTAGGATGCAACCAATATTATGGAGTTACAACATTATTGATGGTCCTGTACTGTAGTTATTTCTAGATTAGGTTGTTACTCATGTCCTGTATTCTCACTAAATCATGCATTTTCTCTTTTGATATAAGCAAACTATGCAGTTTTCCATCTAGCCATGGGAGAACAAGTGATGCTAAAACAAGCTGTTAGTCTCTGCATCAGCATCAACACTGTGTTACAGTAGTTATTTCTACAGGTTATTGATTTCCATTTTAATACTACATCTCCTTACAGGAGACCACCATCACTGAGATTAAACAGAAGATCATGAAGATTCCAGATGCTAGTGGGATTGTGATTGATGGGTTTCCTCGTGATGTGGGACAGGCGCTGTCTTTTGAGGACCAGGTGAGAAAGAGACCTTGAATCACAACAAACACTTACTTGAAGAATCCCGTCCGTTGTTCCCACTCCTACTAGGAGTAGTACTGTTGACCAATCACCGATGAAGGGGCGTAGACTTCGGCTACTGTTCAAATTTACTAGACCTTGTTTCACCACATTCAAGCTGAAGATCAGCTGTTCAAGTGAACACCAACACTCACACACAGTGTCACTCTGTTGTTTCTCAGGACACACAAACAGAACATTCCGGCAACGCTCAGTGTTGGCTAGCATTGTCACTGGCCAACTAGGGGCTGTTAATGGAGATTCCTGCTTCACAGTCGAGGTGCCGATGAGAGACATGTTGGTTGAATGCATTTAGATGGTGAGGTGCAGTGTTTATCGTGTGTGATGGCAGGATGACCTCATTATCACATTAGAGCTCACTTAGCGTTTATCTGCTTTTAGACAAGACCTACATGAACACCAGGGAGTTTAAACACACACACACACACCACAGAGACAGAGGAGACAGAGGAGACAGAGGAGACAGAAGAGACAGAGGAGACAGAAGAGACAGAGGAGAGATAGAGAAGACAGAGGAGACAGAGGAGACAGAGGAGACAGAGGAGTCAGAGGAGTCAGAGGAGACAGAGGAGACAGAGGAGAGACAGAGGAGAGATAGAGGAGACAGAGGAGACAGAGGAGACAGAGGAGTCAGAGGAGTCAGAGGAGAGATAGAGGAGACAGAGGAGATAGAGGAGACAGAGGAGACAGGGGAGACAGAGGAGTCAGAGGAGAGATAGAGGAGTCAGAGGAGACAGAAGGTTAGAGGAGACAGAAGGTTAGAGGAGACAGAAGGTTAGAGGGGACAGAAGGTTAGAGGGGACAGAAGGTTAGAGGGGACAGATAAGATGTTGAGCGTTGGTGGATCTTTGAGCTGTGTCCTGGTGGGTTGCAGGTGTAGAGACAGTTTGTTTTCTTAATAAGAAATCATTTCCAATCAACCTTCTTGTTGCAGTAGGAAATGATCTGTCAGTTGGCACAGGATGGAGGAACCTTTTATTACCACTTCAAATTAACTCTGTTTTATTCTGAGTATTCTGTACTCATACAGGGGGTAAGATGCAGTGGGTGGGTGTGCTTGCTGCAAGGACGTGAGACAGAAAGCAACAGGCCTCTTGTCTAGAGTGATCGACTCAGCCAATCAAAACAGGGTTGTTTTGATTGGCTGTTGTAGAGGACAGGGTTGTTTTGATTGGCTGTCAGAGAGGACAGGGTTGTTTTGATTGGCTGTCAGATAGGACAGGGTTGTTTTGATTGGCTGTTGTAGAGGACAGGGTTTTTTGATTGGCTGTCAGAGAGGACAGGGTTGTTTTGATTCGCTGTTGTAGAGGACAGGGTTGTTTTGATTGGCTGTCAGAGAGGACAGGGTTGTTTTGATTGGCTGTCAGAGAGGACAGGGTTGTTTTGATTGACTGTCAGAGAGGACAGGTTTGTTTTGATTGGCTGTCAGAAAGGACAGGGTTGTTTTGATTGGCTGTCAGAGAGGAGAGGGTTGTTTTGATTGGCTGTCAGAGAGGACAGGGTTGTTTTGATTGGCTGTCAGAGAGGAGAGGGTTGTTTTGATTGGCTGTCAGAGAGGACAGGGTTGTTTTGATTGGCTGTCAGAGAGGAGAGGGTTGTTTTGATTGGCTGTCAGAAAGGACAGGGTTGTTTTGATTGGCTGTCAGAGAGGACAGGGTTGTTTTGATTGGCTGTCAGAGAGGAGAGGGTTGTTTTGATTGGCTGTCAGAAAGGACAGATAGATAGGTACTTTATTGATCCCCCAGGGGGGAAATTTCATTGTCAAGCAGCTACAACAAAACACAGGGCAGGTGCAAAATGCCACAACGAAAGTACACAAAAGACAGATACACGGTACATGATACATAGAGCGGCAGTATGAAAAAGTATAGAAATACAAGATATCTGGAGTGCAAAAAAATAGTATGGGTGGTTGGCTGAATATGTACACTATACATTGGTGGATGTGTACACTATACATTGGTGTATGCTGGATGGTTAACTATACTATACAGGTTGATGTATAGAACATTTTGCATGGTTAAATTAGCTGTACAGTTAGGTATACAGTTATATTTACAGATAAGTGAATACTTGCATGGTTACATTAACTGTACAGGTAAATGACAGGAAGAGATACTTTAATAGCTAAATGTGTGTATGATATCATTTGGGGTAATAATAGTAATTCCCTTAAAATACAGTCCTTAGTGCGCAGGGTTTAATTACAGACAACTGCACGTATTGCACATTCGATTTACTAAAAGCAATGAGAAAAGGTGCAACTGACAGGATACTAATATGCATTCCTGAGTGAATACCTACGTAAGTTAGGTCCAAGAATTACTAGCAATATTGCATGTGATATAATATAACAACTGTACATGAGTATGTATATACAGACCAGTATGAATAAATAAATAGGTCCTGAGTGGATGAGTGCTGACGGACCAGAGTTACTCACGGATGGATGCATCAAGTCCAGTACATTGTTACATTTAAACAAGTCCAGTACATTGTTACATTTAAACAAGTCCAGTACATTGTTACATTTAAACAAGTCCAGTACATTGTTACATTTAAACAAGTCCAGTACATTGTTACATTTAAACAAGTCCAGTACATTGTTACATTTAAACAAGTCCAGTACATTGTTACATTTAAACAAGTCCAGTACATTGTTACATTTAAACAAGTCCAGTACATTGTTACATTTAAACAAGTCCAGTACATTGTTACATTTAAACAAGTCCAGTACATTGTTACATTTAAACAAGTCCAGTACATTGTTACATTTAAACAAGTCCAGTACATTGTTACATTTAAACAAGTCCAGTACATTGTTACATTTAAACAAGTCCAGTACATTGTTACATTTAAACAAGTCCAGTACATTGTTACATTTAAACAAGTCCAGTACATTGTTACATTTAAACAAGTCCAGTACATTGTTACATTTAAACAAGTCCAGTACATTGTTACATTTAAACAAGTCCAGTACATTGTTACATTTAAACAAGTCCAGTACATTGTTACATTTAAACAAGTCCAGTACATTGTTACATTTAAACAAGTCCAGTACATTGTTACATTTAAACAAGTCCAGTACATTGTTACATTTAAACAAGTCCAGTACATTGTTACATTTAAACAAGTCCAGTACATTGTTACATTTAAACAAGAATAGGCTGCAATTTGGGAGGCAGCCACCAGTGTGTGTTTTAGTGTGTGTGTGTGTGTGGGTTGTTTTGATTGGCTGTCAGAGAGGACAGGGTTGTTTTGATTGGCTGTCAGAGAGGACAGGGTTGTTTTGATTGGTTGTCAGAGAGGACAGGGTTGTTTTGATTGGCTGTCAGAGAGGACAGGGTTGTTTTGATTGGCTGTCAGAGAGGACAGGGTTGTTTTGATTGGTTGTCAGAGAGGACAGGTTTGTTTTGATTGGCTGTCAGAGAGGACAGGGTTGTTTTGATTGGTTGTCAGAGAGGACAGGGTTGTTTTGAGGGTTGAAACAGCTTCAATATACAGCTATAATAATTATGGTTAATTATATGTAGAAAATGTGTCTATACCTCTTAACCTGTTCAATTGTCATTTTAATGAGGATGTCATTCTGACTGTTGTAAATCACACATATCAATATAGTGCCTGGGATATTACATCCACATTACAACATGGGATCATACAACACATCATCACTACAGGCACATTGATGGCATCATAATTAATACACACATACAGTGGCTTGTGAAAGTCTTCACCCGCATTTTTCCTATTTTGTTGCTTTACAACCTGGAATTAAAATGGATTTTTGGGGGGTTTGGCCGAAGGTTCACCTTCCAACAGGACAATGACCGTAAGCACACAGCCAAGACAACGCAGGAGTGGCTTCAGGACAAGTCTCTGAATGTCCTTGAGTGTCCTAGCCAGGGACTGGTCTTGAACAATCAAACCTCTCTGGAAAGACCTGAAAACAGCTGTGCAGCGACGCTCCCCACAGAGCTTGAGAGGATCTGCAGAGAATGGGAGAAACTCTCCAAATACAGGTGTGTCAAGCTTGTAGCGTCATACCCAAGAAGACTCGAGGCTGTAATCGCTGCCAAAGGTGCTTCAACAAAGTACTGAGTAAAGGGTCTGAATACTTATGGAAATGTGATATTTCAGTTTTTTTTTATACAGTAGCTAGCTACTACCCCCTTTAATGCCAATGGGCATTTATGGCACAGCAGAGAACCTGTTACGTAACCATAGTGTTGCTGGTTCCATCCCCACTCTGGCTGTTCCACCTCAACCACAACACTACTTTGATAATAGATTACATTGCTAACAGATTAGATGTAGCTTGTTTACTCCGTATCCAGACAATCAGAGAGAGGCATACATACACTAACACACCTTATCTGACATCTAGCACATATGCTTGTAATCACACACACACACACACACACACACACACACACACACACACACACACACACACACACACACACACACACACACACACACACACACACACACACACACACACACACACACACACACACACACACACACACACACACACACACACACACACAATCACAATTTCCAGGGTTAGAAGAGGAGAGGCAGAGATGTGAAAGCAAGTGTTGGGGAAACTGCAAGTGATGGAGAGGAGAGGAGAGGAGAGGAGAGGAGAGGAGAGGAGAGGAGAGGAGAGGAGAGGAGAGGAGAGGAGAGGAGAGGAGAGGAGAGGAGAGGAGAGGAGAGGAGAGGAGAGGAGAGGAGAGGAGAGGAGAGGAGAGGAGAGGAGAGGAGAGGAATAAAAGATAAGGAATGTCCACTGTTATGTTTACTGTCGTGTCTAAGCAACCAATTAATACAAAAACTCCTCTCTGTTGATTCTGTTGGCAGCTTAGACATGCTGCTGTAGAGACACACACACACACACACACAGGTTCAGTAGGAACCAAGCAGGTTCAGTAGGAACAGGTTCAGTAGGAATTGAGCAGGTTCAGTAGGAACTGAGCAGGTTCAGTAGGAACAGGTTCTGTAGGAACAGAGCAGGTTCAGTAGGAGCAGGTTCAGTAGGAGCAGGTTCAGTAGTAACAGGTTCAATAGGAACAGAGCAGGTTCAGTAGGAACAGAGCAGGTTCAGTAGGAACAGAGCAGGTTTAGTAGGAACAGAGCAGGTTCAGTGGGAACAGAGCAGATTCAGTAGGAACGGAACAGAGCAGGTTCAGTAGGAATGGAACAGAGCAGGTTCAGTAGGAACAGAACAGGTTCAGTAGGAGCAGAGCAGGTTCAGAAGGAACAGAGCAGGTTCAGTAGGAACAGGTTCAGTAGGAACAGGTTCAGTAGGAACAGAGCAGGTTAAGTAGGAACAGAGCAGGTTCAGTAGGAACAGAGCAGGTCCAGCAGGAACAGAGCAGGTCCAGCAGGAACAGAGCAGGTTCAGTAGGAACAGAGCAGGTCCAGCAGGAACAGAGCAGGTTCAGTAGGAACGGAACAGAGCAGGTTCAGTAGGAATGGAACAGAGCAGGTTCAGTTGGAACAGAGCAGGTTCAGTAGGAATGGAACAGAGCAGGTTCAGTAGGAATGGAACAGAGCAGGTTCAGTACGAACGGAACAGAGCAGGTTCAGTAGGAATGGAACAGAGCAGGTTCAGTAGGAATGGAACAGAGCAGGTTCAGTACGAACGGAACAGAGCAGGTTCAGTAGGAATGGAACAGAGCAGGTTCAGTAGGAATGGAACAGAGCAGGTTCAGTACGAACGGAACAGAGCAGGTTCAGTAGGAATGGAACAGAGCAGGTTCAGTAGGAATGGAACAGAGCAGGTTCAGTAGGAATGGAACAGAGCAGGTTCAGTACGAACGGAACAGAGCAGGTTCAGTAGGAATGGAACAGAGCAGGTTCAGTTGGAACAGAGCAGGTTCAGTTGGAACAGAGCAGGTTCAGTAGGAACAGAGCAGGTCCAGCAGGAACAGAGCAGGTTCAGTAGGAACGGAACAGAGCAGGTTCAGTAGGAACGGAACAGAGCAGGTTCAGTAGGAATGGAACAGAGCAGGTTCAGTTGGAACAGAGCAGGTTCAGTAGGAACGGAACAGAGCAGGTTCAGTAGGAACGGAACAGAGCAGGTTCAGTACGAACGGAACAGAGCAGGTTCAGTAGGAACGGAACAGAGCAGGTTCATAAGGGTAATGAATAAAGGTAATACATGATGGAAGGTCTGATAATGGGTGTAATATAGAAGAGATACTCTCGGTTTGAGTCGTACAGCAGAGATCAGATGGTCCATTTCTCTGCAGCACACTGTGATGCTCTCACTGTGATGCTCTCACTGTGATGCTCTCACTGTGATGCTCTCACTGTGATGCTCTCACTGTGATGCTCTCACTGTGATGCTCTCACTGTGATGCTCTCACTGTGATGCTCTCACTGTGATGCCCTTTCAAACATCACAACAGCCATTTGGCTTCCGCCCTCTGGGGCTCAACGCACCTTATTTTAGTACAGACAGACCTGCACCCTCACAGACCCCCTGGATCCCTCCATCACTCTCCTCCCTCTCTCATCCCTCCATCACTCTCCTCCCTCTCTCATCCCTCCATCACTCTCCTCCCTCTCTCATCCCTCCATCATTCTCCTCCCTCTCTCATCCCTCCATCACTCTCCTCCCTCTCTCATCACTCTCCTCCCTCTCTCATCCCTCCATCACTATCCTCCCTCTCTCATCACTCTCCTCCCTCTCTCATCCCTCCATCACTCTCCTCCCTCTCTCATTCCTTCATAATTCTGTCCAACCCTTTGTCATTCTCCTTTTCTTCCCCACACAGGCAGGCAGGCAGACAGACAGACAGACAGACAGACAGACAGACAGACAGACAGACAGACAGACAGACAGACAGACAGACAGACAGACAGACAGACAGACAGACAGACAGACAGACAGACAGACAGACAGACAGACAGACAGACAGACAGACAGACAGACAGACAGACAGACAGACAGACAGACTAATACAGTCCCTAATTCAGGACATGCTGCTGAAGGAGGATTATCGTGTGTGTGTGTTTGTGTACAGTGTTATTGCTATCAGGAGGCTGACCTCGTGGTAATAAATAGCCTGCTTCTTTACACTGCATGGTCTGATCTGAAAAACTGTCTCTATTGACTCCATCACCAGGTCATACTTGATTGGTTGGTGTATTAATCTGGCTTCTGCCCGGCATTTAGGGAAGATAATACAGCATCACTCATTTCTAAAGTGTTACTTATTGTTTGGGTGAACATAGAGTAGCTACAATGTTATTCCAAAATGTTAATGATAAAGTACTTATGCAATAACATCGGATAATGGCCATTAGCCATTTAAATGATCTTCAAGTGGAATATTGGAGTCTTTACAAAAATAGCCAACTAATGTCAGTCATCAAGAAATCAAGATAATGGACTTGATACTAAGTAGTGGATTTTATTCCAGTCAACTCACAATATGCTGTCTACTAATTCAGCTACCTGAGAAAATGAAGGCAGACGATCAGTAAAAACAACTTCAATCTTTAACTATTTTCTCTGTCAGAGAGATTAAAGAGAGGTAGAGAGAGAGAGAGAGAGAGAGAGAGAGAGAGAGGTAGAGAGAGAGAGAGAGAGAGGTAGAGAGAGAGAGAGAGAGAGAGAGAGGTAGAGAGAGAGAGAGAGGTAGAGAGAGAGAGAGGTAGAGAGAGAGAGGTAGAGAGAGAGAGAGAGAGAGAGAGAGAGAGAGAGGTAGAGAGAGAGAGAGAGAGAGGTAGAGAGATAAAGACAGAAAGACACAACAGTAGTATTCTCTCTCAACAAGGTGTCTCTATATGTCTCATTCTCTCTCAACAAGGTGTCTATATATGTCTCTATATGTCTCATTCTCTCTCAACAAGTTGTACAGTCAAGACCTTACAGTGAAATGCTTACTAACAAGCTCTTAACCAACAATACAACAGGTTTAGACCTGTTGCATTTTTTTGGGCTTCAATCTGAGGTGCAGTTAACTCTAATGAACTTATCCTCTGCAGCAGAGGTAACTCTGGGTCTTCCTTTCCTGTGGCGGTCCTTATGAGAGACAGTTTCATCATAACGCTTGATGGTTTTTGCGACTGCACTTGAAGAAACGTTCTTGAAATGTTCCGTATTGATTGACCTTCATGTCTTAAAGTACTGATGGACTGTCGTTTCTCTTTTCTTATTTCAGCTGTTCTTGCCATAATATGGACTTGGTCTTTTACCAAATAGGGCTATCTTCTGTATTCCACCCCTACCTTGTCACAACACAACTGATTGGCTCAAACACATTAAGAAGGAAAGAAATTCCACAAATTAACTTTAAACAAGGCACACCTGTTAATTGAAATGCATTCCAGGTGACCTCTTGAAGCTGGTTGAGAGAATGCCAAGAGTGTGCAAAGCTGTCATCAAGGCAAAGAGAATCTCAAATATATTAAATAAATATATTTTGATTTGTTTAACATTTCTTTGGTTACGACATGATTCCATATGTGTTATTTCATAGTTTTGACGTCTTCACTTTTATTCTACAATGTAGAAAATAGTTAAAATAAAGAAAAACCCTGGAATGAGTAGGTGTTCTAAAACGTTTGACTGGTACTGTATATAATTTATTAAAACGTTTGACTAGTACTGTATATCTCCTCCAATAGATCTGTACTCCAGACCTGGTGGTGTTCCTGTCCTGTGCTAACCACCGTCTGAAGGAGCGCCTGGAGAAGCGTGCGGAGGCGACAGGTCGTCCTGACGACAACCCCAACGCAACAGAGCGCCGCCTCACCAACTTCAAACAGAACACCATCCCCTTGGTCAAATACTTCCAGGAAAGGGGACTCATCGTCACGGTAAGACAAGGTTGTGTGGGTGTGTGAGAGGTTTTTGAGCATTGTCTCTGGTGTTTACCACTCAGGGATTACCATTGTTTCCTTTATTATTACCTGTCCTGTTATTGACTCAGTAAGACTGACAGACAAGATATTTAACTATTGACTCAGTAAGACTGACACACAAGATATTTAACTATTGACTCAGTAAGACTGACAGACAAGATATTTAACTATTGACTCAGTAAGACTGACACACAAGATATTTAATTATTGACTCAGTAAGACTGACACACAAGATATTTAACTATTGACTCAGTAAGACTGACACACAAGATATTTAACTATTGACTCAGTAAGACTGACAGACAAGATATTTAACTATTGACTCAGTAAGACTGACAGACAAGATATTTAACTATTGACTCAGTAAGACTGACAGACAAGATATTTAATTATTGACTCAGTAAGACTGACAGACAAGATATTTAATTATTGACTCAGTAAGACTGACAGACAAGATATTTAACTATTGACTCAGTAAGACAGACAGACAAGTTCATTGAAACATAGCTATGCACAACCAAGTTTCGTAATTTAAGCTGGTGTATTCTACTAATCTTACTCACATAGTAAGACCCTGACTGAGTTCCCAGCCAGTCAGTGTGTGCAGTGGGGTGATATTTAACTATTGACTCAGTAAGACTGACACACAAGATATTTAACTATTGACTCAGTAAGACTGACAGACAAGATATTTAACTATTGACTCAGTAAGACTGACAGACAAGATATTTAACTATTGACTCAGTAAGACTGACACACAAGATATTTAATTATTGACTCAGTAAGACTGACACACAAGATATTTAACTATTGACTCAGTAAGACTGACACACAAGATATTTAACTATTGACTCAGTAAGACTGACAGACAAGATATTTAACTATTGACTCAGTAAGACTGACAGACAAGATATTTAACTATTGACTCAGTAAGACTGACAGACAAGATATTTAATTATTGACTCAGTAAGACTGACAGACAAGATATTTAATTATTGACTCAGTAAGACTGACAGACAAGATATTTAACTATTGACTCAGTAAGACAGACAGACAAGTTCATTGAAACATAGCTATGCACAACCAAGTTTCGTAATTTAAGCTGGTGTATTCTACTAATCTTACTCACATAGTAAGACCCTGACTGAGTTCCCAGCCAGTCAGTGTGTGCAGTGGGGTGATATTTAACTATTGACTCAGTAAGACTGACAGACAAGATATTTAACTATTGACTCAGTAAGACAGACAGACAAGTTCATTGAAACATAGCTATGCACAACCAAGTTTCGTAATTTAAGCTGGTGTATTGTACTAATCTTACTCACATAGTAAGACCCTGACTGAGTTCCCAGCCAGTCAGTGTGTGCAGTGGGGCGAAAGGTCATGGGATCCTTCTAACAGATATTGTACCTGGGTGCCTTGCAGCGCTGGGTAGAAGTTCAGATCATCTGTTAGGAGCTAGCCTCAGTCTATAGACATCTAGGCCGTCATTGTAAATAAGAATTTTTATTTATTGAAACACACAGAGAAATCTAATGACTCATTTTAGTTATTTAAGGGGAGGATGACACTATGAGGTGGGGGTAGGGAGGTGAGAGGGTCTTGGAGGATTAAAGTTGTCATCAAATTTATGATTCATTAAAGGCTAATCGTAATCTGGATAAATCTTTAATCCTTTCATTTTGAAGCTAGAATCCTAACCTTAATCCTTCCATCTAATCTAGAATCCTAACCCTTCCATCT
The DNA here is from genome assembly GCA_023634145.1 of Thymallus thymallus. Classification (NCBI taxonomy): domain Eukaryota; kingdom Metazoa; phylum Chordata; class Actinopteri; order Salmoniformes; family Salmonidae; genus Thymallus; species Thymallus thymallus. The sequence continues at coordinate 1,040,583 of CM042383.1, forward strand.
AATCTAGAATCCTAACCCTTCCATCTAATCTAGAATCCTAACCCTAATCCTTCCATCTAATCTAGAATCCTAACCCTAATCCTTCCATCTAATCTAGAATCCTAACCTTAATCCTTCCATCTAATCTAGAATCCTAACCCTTCCATCTAATCTAGAATCCTAACCTTAATCCTTCCATCTAATCTAGAATCCTAACCTTAATCCTTCCATCTAATCTAGAATCCTAACCTTAATCCTTCCATCTAATCTAGAATCCTAACCTTAATCATTCCATCTAATCTAGAATCCTAACCCTAATCCTTACATTTAATCTAGAATCCTAACCCTAATCCTTCCATCTAATCTAGAATCCTAACCCTAATCCTTCCATCTAAATCTAGAATCCTAACCTTAATCCTTCCATCTAATCTAGAATCCTAACCCTAATCCTTCCATCTAATCTAGAATCCTAACCTTAATCCTTCCATCTAATCTAGAATCCTAACCCTAATCCTTCCATCTAATCTAGAATCCTAGAATCCTAACCCTAATCCTTCCATCTAATCTAGAATCCTAACCCTAATCCTTCCATCTAAATCTAGAATCCTAACCTTAATCCTTCCATCTAATCTAGAATCCTAACCTTAATCCTTCCATCTAAATCTAGAATCCTAACCCTAATCCTTCCATCTAATCTAGAATCCTAACCTTAATCCTTCCATCTAATCTAGAATCCTAACCTTAATCCTTCCATCTAATCTAGAATCCTAACCCTAATCCTTCCATCTAATCTAGAATCCTAACCTTAATCCTTCCATCTAATCTAGAATCCTAACCCTAATCCTTCCATCTAATCTAGAATCCTAGAATCCTAACCCTAATCCTTCCATCTAATCTAGAATCCTAACCCTAATCCTTCCATCTAAATCTAGAATCCTAACCTTAATCCTTCCATCTAATCTAGAATCCTAACCTTAATCCTTCCATCTAAATCTAGAATCCTAACCCTAATCCTTCCATCTAATCTAGAATCCTAACCTTAATCCTTCCATCTAATCTAGAATCCTAACCTTAATCCTTCCATCTAATCTAGAATCCTAACCCTAATCCTTCCATCTAAATCTAGAATCCTAACCTTAATCCTTCCATCTAATCTAGAATCCTAACCTTAATCCTTCCATCTAATCTAGAATCCTAGCCCTAATCCTTCCATCTAATCTAGAATCCTATCCCTAATCCTTCCATCTAATCTAGAATCCTAACCTTAATCCTTCCATCTAATCTAGAATCCTAACCCTAATCCTTCCATCTAATCTAGAATCCTAACCCTAATCCTTCCATCTAATCTAGAATCCTAACCCTAATCCTTCCATCTAATCTAGAATCCTAACCTTAATCCTTCCATCTAATCTAGAATCCTAACCTTAATCCTTCCATCTAATCTAGAATCCTAACCTTAATCCTTACATCTAATCTAGAATCCTAGCCCTAATCCTTCCATCTAAATCTAGAAGCCTAACCTTAATCCTTCCATCTAATCTAGAATCCTAGCCCTAATCCTTCCATCTAATCTAGAATCCTAACCCTAATCCTTCCATCTAATCTAGAATCCTAACCTTAATCCTTCCATCTAATCTAGAATCCTAACCTTAATCCTTCCATCTAATCTAGAATCCTAACCCTAATCCTTCCATCTAGTCTAGAATCCTAACCCTAATCCTACCATCTAATCTAGAATCCTAGCCCTAATCCTTCCATTATTTTTCTTTATTTGTTGACTAATATTTAATATTTGATCGATATCATGGGTTTGATGCCAAATAGAGGTGGTTATTGAGGTCTTTATAACTCTTAGACTAAATCTCTCATCAGACCAATGATTCATTACAGGCTAACAGTAAGACTAATGATTGGTCCACCACCATTAACTTCTTTATCACCTCTGAGTGGTCCAGCAGGTTACCATGGGATTACCAACTGGCGTTACCATGGTGACCCATGACTCATGGTTAATACATATTGGAAAATGAATACCTGTTGAAGGTGCGTCACAATGCTAAGTGTAAACACAACTGGAGACAGTATTGAAAAGGCAGCAACACTGTACCTCCACTTCAATACAACATATATATTATACTTGTCTTGTATCCTAAATCTCTCATTCTCCTTTGCCAACCTGTTCCTCTGTTGGCTTCATCCCAAATGGCTCCCTATCCCCTATATATTCTCTATGGGCCCTTGTCAGAAGTAGTGTTGTATGGAGGGAATAGGGTACCATTTGAGAAACACAGAGTGAGTCAGCTGTTTGTTTCTGACTAATGACTTTAATAACATCTTCATACCTAACTGGGTTTCCTCAGTATTGAGGTTGTTCAATTCCACTTGCCCAACTGTGTGTGTGTCTGTCTGTGTCAGTTCTAATCATGGACCAGACCCGAGTCCCAAAAAACCCAACGCCATGCCATGACCTCCTAAATGGTTTAAGTAGACACACACAGACTCAACACAGCTCAACTGGAAGTAGAATTGTACAATTTAACTAAAGCCACCACTGTATAATTAAACAAGAGAACTGTTGGTAGAATCATCAGTGACCTGGTTTCTGTGAATACAGCTGTCATATTACTGTCATCTCATCTCCACCGCAGCTAATTACTGTGTGATGGTTTACACTCACACACACACTCTGAGTATGGCTGTTGTCTGTAGACCCTCAGCCATGGTTATACACTGAGTATGGATGTTGTCTGTAGACCCTCAGCCATGGTTCCACACTGAGTATGGCTGTTGTCTGTAGACCCTCAGCCATGGTTCTACACCGAGTATGGATGTTGTCTATAGACCCTCAGCCATGGTTCCACACTGAGTATGTATATATATATACCCTCAGCCATGGTTCCACTCTGAGTATGAATGTTGTCTATAGACCCTCAGCCATGGTTCCACACTGAGTATGGCTGTTGTCTGTAGACTCTCAGCCATGGTTCTACTCTGAGTATGGCTGTTGTCTGTAGACCCTCAGCCATGGTTCCACTCTGAGTATGAATGTTGTCTATAGACCCTCTGCCATGGTTCCACACTGAGTATGTATATATATACCCTCAGCCATGGTTCCACTCTGAGTATGGATCTATATACCCTCAGCCATGGTTCTACTCTATGTATGGATCTATAAACCCTCAGCCATGGTTCCACACTGAGTATGAATGGTGTCTATAGACTCTCATCCATGGTTCCACACTGAGTATGAATGTTGTCTATAGACTCTCATCAATGGTTCTACTCTGAGCATGGGGCCTGAAGTAAAGGAGTTAATATGAGTTGTTGGTGTGCCCTTTTCAGAAGGAAAGGTTGTTTTCAGCTGTAACTCTGATCTCACTGTCTGACGTGGTTCAGGCAGACTGCTGACAATGTGAAGACCATGAGAGGGTCAAAATGCCTGAGGATTTGGTTGGCCAATAAATGCGCCTCGCCCTCCCTCCTATCTAACATCTCACTGGAGGACAGTGGGGAGTACTGGTGTGCTGCCATACATCACCATGACACATTATACAGGGAATGTGTGTGTGCCTCAGTTACCAAGACCTTCTTGCTGGAGAGTGACCCCTTTGGCATTGATTCCACGTCCTACAGAGTGTACTCTTCGCTGATGGGCTGTCCTCTGCTAGGAACAGTCTGTACTGTGATCTATGTGAACCTGAAGACCAGGAGAAGAGACCGGGCTTCCCTGAAGACACTGAGGACTGTAGCCCAGGGACAGGGACAGGGACAGGGACAGGGACAGGGACAGGGACAGCGGAGCAGCAGAGTGGAGAGAGACGAGAGATAGGAGAGTGAAGAGTGAAGAAGTGTACAGAGTGAAGCGAATGCTGCTCTGCTTAAAGTTATACGGTAAAGATATTAGTTGAAGGATCCCGTGGGAGAAAGAACAAAGACGCCGTCATTGCTCTACTTTCAACAAATATAGTCTTGCAAAGTTGATATTCATCAAATCCGTCAGGATGTTTGTGTTCTAAAAGGCCCACAATGTGGTTACTAAAATCAGATTTGGATATATTTTACTGTTTTCACTGCATAATATTAAGAAATAGTCATTTTCCGGTTTGGAAAAAATGGATTAAAAAATGTTACCACCCGTCCGTATAAGCTAGCAGTATAGCTAGCATAAAGAAATTGGTGGCGGTACTTGTAGACATTTTTAAGTGTAATGCAGTTGATCGGTGATGATAATAATATAATAATCATAATAATAATAATAATTCAACTTTTATAGAGCTAATCATTACATAATGGAATCTCAGTGCTGTAAAGCAACAACTACAAAAAACAAGCAATTTAAAAACAACAACACCATTAATTATCATCAGAAGGTTGAAAGTTCATGGCTTGAGTGAGGTCAGCGGAAGGAGGAGGTGTTCAAAGGGAAGAGACAGACACGAAGCAGGCAGCATGTTGTCAGCACGGTTCCTCGTCATTCATGTCGTCTGTAGCTTCATAGTAGGAATCAGTCAGATGAAGTTAGAGTTCCGTACTAGACACTGGACTTGTAGCTAGCTAGCTACTCCTCACTACTACCATGGCAGTCACGAGGCACGAGAAAGCACACACCACACTTCAATAGTAATTCAGGAGTAGCCTATAACTTAGTCCTCCACACAGTCATGTCATCAGTCATCTCTATGCAACTGTGTATTCGGGCTTCTCTCCATCATCAACCTCCGGACAGTTGGCCTAATCAAATCAAAACATTGCATGCTAGCCAGCTAACTAGCTAGCCAACAAATAACCGCCAACTTCAGTGGATTCATACTATAATAATAAGCTAAATCAATATAGGTAATTAATTCATAAAACAAAGTTTATATGGAAAAATGCTAAATTATTATAATATTTACAAAATGTACAGGAGCTCTCTGCCTAAACAGCCTCATGGCGCCATTGGCAACCACAGAACCAGTCCTTAGATGTGATTATACAGCTTAAAGTAACTGTAGTTCTTAGATGTGATTATACAACTTAAAGTAACTGTAGTTCTTAGATGTGATTATAAAACCGAAGATAACTGTAGTTCTTAGATGTGATGTTAAAATCTGCTGTTGTCCTTCCTTCTCCAGCTGGATGCAGACCGAGATGAGGAGGAGGTGTTTTGTGACATCAGTCTGACGGTGGACAACAAGCTGTTTCCCTCCAAACAACCTGTCGCTGGTAAGAACAACTTATTAAACATTATTCTAATGTATACTATTCATGCATGACTCCATCACCTTCCTCTGCTCAAGCCATGAACTGACCCTCTCTACCTTTGGTGGGATGCAGAGCTCTTATTATGAACCCTTATTTTACCAGGTAGAGCTACAGTTGAAGTTAGTTGAAGTGGGAAGTTTACATACACCTTAGCCAAATACATTTAAACTCAGTTTACATACACCTTAGCCAAATACATTTAAACTCAGTTTACATACACCTTAGCCAAATTCATTTAAACTCAGTTTTTCACAATTCCTGACATTTAATCCTAATAAAAAGTCCCTGTCTTAGGTCAGTTAGGATCACCACTTTATTTTAAGAATGTGAAATGTCAGAATAATAGTAGAGAGAATGATTTATTTCAGCTTTTATTTCTTTCATCACATTCCCAGTGTGTCAGAAGTTTACATACACTCAATTAGTATTTGGTAGCATTGCTTTTAAATTGTTTAACTTGGGTCAAACGTTTCAGGTAGCCTTCCACAAGCTTCCCACAATAAGTTGGGTGAATTGTGGCCCATTCCTCCTGACAGAACTGGTGTAACTGAGTCAGGTTTGTAGGCCTCCTTGCTCGCACACGCTTTTTCAACTCTGCCCACAAATGTTCTATAGGATTGAGGTCAGGGCTTTGTGATGGCCACTCCAATACCTTGACTTTGTTGTCCTTAAGCCATTTTGCCACACCTTTGGAAGTATGCTTGGGGTCATTGTCCATTTGGAAGACCCATTTGAGACCAAGATTTAACTTCCTGACTGATGTCTTGAGATGTTGCTTCAATATATCCACATCATTTTCCTTCCTCATGATGCCATCTATTTTGTGAAGTGCACCAGTCCCTCCAGCAGCAAAGCACTACCACAACATGATGCTGCCACCCCCGTGCTTCACAGTTGGGATGGTGTTCTTCAGCTTGCAAGCCTCCACCTTTTTCCTCCAAACATAACGATGGTCATTATGGCCAAACAGTTCTATTTTTGTTTCATCAGACCAGAGGACATTTCTCCAAAAAGTACGATCTTTGTCCCCATGTGCAGTTGCAAACCGTAGTCTGGCTTTTTTATGACGGTTTTAGAGCAGTGGCTTCTTCCTTGCTGAGCGGCCTTTCAGGTTATATCGATATAGGACTCGTTTTACTGTGGATATAGATATACTTTTGTATCTGTTTCCTCCAGCATCTTCACAAGGTCCTTTGCTGTTGTTCTGGGATTGATTTGTATTTTTCACACCAAAGTACGTTCACCTCTAGGAGACAGAACACGTCTCCTTCCTGAGCGGTATGACGGCTGCGTGGTCCCATGGTGTTTATACTTGTGTACTATTGTTTGTACAGATGAACGTGGTACCTTCAGGTGTTTGGAAATTGCTCCCAAGGATGAACCAGACTTGTGGAGGTCTAAAAAAAAAATTCTGAGGTCTGATTTCTTTTGATTTTCCCATGATTTCGAGCAGAGGCACTGAGTTTGAAGGTAGGCCTTGAAATACATACACAGGTACACCTCCAATTGACTCAAATTTTGTCAATTAGCCTATCAGAAGCTTCTAAAGCCATTTTCCAAGCTGTTTAAAGGCACAGTCAACTTAGTGTATGTAAACTTCTGACCCACTGGAATTGTGATATAGTGAATTATAAGTGAAATAATCTGTCTGTAAACAATTGTTGGAATAATAACTTGTGTCATGCACAAAGTAGACGTCCTAACCGACTTGCCAAAACTATAGTTTGTTAACATGAAATCTGTGGAGTGGTTGAAAAATGAGTTTTAATGACTTCAACCTAAGTGTATGTAAACTTCTGACTTCAACTGTAGGTTGACTGGTAATAACTATGCATTAACTCTTATTTGACCAGGTAGAGGTAGGTTGACTGGTAAGAACTATGCATTAACACACTCCCTTGGGGTACCCCGCAGTTCAAGATTTTGTGTTTAGACGGGGTCCCATCCATTTTACTGCTAAATTCCATGGCCCTTAATTTGATTAACAGAATCTCATGATCCACTGTATCAAACGCCTTTTGGAGATCTAACATAACCATACCACAAAATGTCCCTCTGTCTACTTCCTTCCTTATGTGGTCAGTCAGATATAGTAGGCAGGTGTCGGTGGAATGGGATTTCCTGAAGCCAGATTGGAGCTCATAGAATAGGTTATGTAAGGAAATATACCTGTCAATCTGCTTGAACATCATCTTTTAATCCTTGAGGGTGACATACAGTAGGTTTTACACACAGTACTGCTGTATATGAACTAAACACTGTACGTTACACACTCAACATAATACACACATGCTTCACTCTGTTGCAACGTGATAGGTGCAGGACCAAAACTATTGAGAAGTTAAGTTAGGCTTGTGCCCCCCTACTCTTTATTTGTTGCGGAAGTCTGACCGACCATCAGCTGTTTACTAAGTGAGTCGCTGAGTATACCTTTAAAACTGCTCTAGAACATTAGTGCAGAGTCATGGAATTCCTGCTGACTACATTGCAGACGTTGCATTGCATCAACCAATAGTTTTGTGCCACGTCATTGACTGCGCAGTCAGGCATTAGACATCTATCCAAGCATTGTAAGATCTTGCAGGGGTCGCAATCTAGTCACCAATCTAGTCACCAATGTCTGGCTTCCTTACCAAGCCCACAACTATGTTGGCTGGGAGTTAGGAGCAGAGAGGGGAAGGAGTTAGTAACAGAGAGTGGAAGGAGTTGGTAGCAGAGAGAGAAAGAAGTAACAGAGAGAGGAAGGAGTTAGTAGCAGAGAGGGGAAGGAGTTAGTAGCAGAGAGAGAGGAAGGAGTTAGTAGCAGAGAGAGAGGAAGGAGTTAGTAGCAGAGAGAGAGGGAGTTAGTAGAGCGAGAGGAAGGAGTTAGTAGCAGAGAGAGAGGAAGGAGTTAGTAGCAGAGAGAGAAGGAGTTAGTAGCAGAGAGAGAAGAAGGAGTTAGTAGCAGAGAGAGAAGGAGTTAGTAACAGAGAGTGGAAGGAGTTGGTAGCAGAGAGAGAAAGAAGTAACAGAGAGAGGAAGGAGTTAGTAGCAGAGAGGGGAAGGAGTTAGTAGCAGAGAGAGAGGAAGGAGTTAGTAGCAGAGAGGGGAAGGAGTTAGTAACAGAGAGTGGAAGGAGTTGGTAGCAGAGAGAGAAAGAAGTAACAGAGAGAGGAAGGAGTTAGTAGCAGAGAGGGGAAGGAGTTAGTAGCAGAGAGAGAGGAAGGAGTTAGTAGCAGAGAGAGAGGAAGGAGTTAGTAGCAGAGAGAGAGGGAGTTAGTAGAGAGAGAGGAAGGAGTTAGTAGCAGAGAGAGAGGAAGGAGTTAGTAGCAGAGAGAGAAGGAGTTAGTAGCAGAGAGAGAAGAAGGAGTTAGTAGCAGAGAGAGAAGGAGTTAGCAGCAGAGAGAGAAGGAGTTAGTAGCAGAGAGAGAGGAAGGAGTTAGTAACAGAGAGAGGAAGGAGTTAGTAACAGAGAGAGGAAGGAGATAGTAGCAGAGAGAGAGAAAGGAATTAGTAGCATAGAGAGAGGAAGGAGTTAGTATCAGAGAGAGAGGAAGGAGTTAGTAGCATAGAGAGAAGAATGAGTTAGTTTCAGAGAGAGAGAGAAAGGAGTTAGTAGCATAGAGAGAGGAATGAGTTAGTTTCAGAGAGAGAGGAAGGAGTTAGTAGCATAGAGAGAGGAAGGAGTTAGTAGCAGAGAGAGATAAAGGAGTTAGTAGCATAGAGAGAGGAAGGAGTTAGTAGCAGAGAGAGATAAAGGAGTTAGTAGCTGAGAGAGGAAGGAGTTAGTATCAGAGAGAGTGGAAGGAGTTAGTAGCAGAGAGAGAGGAAGGAGTTAGTAGCAGAGAGAGAGGAAGGAGTTAGTAACAGAGAGAGGAAGGAGTTAGTAACAGAGAGAGGAAGGAGTTAGTAGCAGAGAGAGAGAAAGGAGTTAGTAGCAGAGAGGAATGAGTTAGTTTCAGAGAGAGAGGAAGGAGTTAGTAGCATAGAGAGAAGAAGGAGTTAGTAGCAGATAGAGATAAAGGAGTTAGTAGCTGAGAGAGGAAGGAGTTAGTATCAGAGAGAGTGGAAGGAGTTAGTAGCAGAGAGAGAAGGAGTTAGTAGCAGAGAGAGAAGAAGGATTTAGTAGCAGAGAGAGAGAAAGGAGTCAGTAGCAGAGAGAGTAAGGAGTTAGTAGCATAGAGAGAAGAAGGAGTTAGTAGCAGATAGAGATAAAGGAGTTAGTAGCTGAGAGAGGAAGGAGTTAGTATCAGAGAGAGTGGAAGGAGTTAGTAGCAGAGAGAGAAGGAGTTAGTAGCAGAGAGAGAAGAAGGATTTAGTAGCAGAGAGAGAGAAAGGAGTCAGTAGCAGAGAGAGTAAGGAGTTAGTAGCATAGAGAGAGGAAGGAGTTAGTAGCAGAGAGAGAGAAAGGAGTTAGTAGCAGAGAGGAAGGAGTTAGTATCAGAGAGAGAGAAAGGAGTTAGTATCAGAGAGAGAGAAAGGAGTTAGTAGCAGAGCGAGAGAAAGGAGTTAGTAGCAGAGAGAGGAAGGAGTTAGTAGCAGAGAGAGAGAAAGGAGTTAGTAGCAGAGAGGAAGGAGTTAGTATCAGAGAGAGAGAAAGGAGTTAGTAGCAGAGAGAGAAGGAGTTAGTAGCAGAGAGAGAAGGAGTTAGTATCAGAGAGAGAAGGAGTTAGTATCAGATAGAGAGAAAGGAGTTAGTATCAGAGAGAGGAAGGAGTTAGTATCAGAGAGAGAGAAAGGAGTTAGTATCAGAGAGAGGAAGGAGTTAGTAGCATAGAGAGAGAAAGGAGTCAGTAGCAGAGAGAGAGAAAGGAGTCAGTAGCAGAGAGAGAGAAAGGAGTTAGTAGCAGAGAGAGGAAGGAGTTAGTAGCAGAGAGAGAGAAAGGAGTTAGTAGCAGAGAGAGAGAAAGGAGTCAGTAGCAGAGAGAGGAAGGAGTTAGTAGCAGAGAGAGGAAGTAGTAGCAGAGAGAGGAAGGAGTTAGTAGCAGAGAGAGAGAAAGGAGTTAGTAGCAGAGAGAGAGAAAGGAGTCAGTAGCAGAGAGAGGAAGGAGTTAGTAGCAGAGAGAGGAAGTAGTAGCAGAGAGAGGAAGGAGTTAGTAGCAGAGAGAGAGAAAGGAGTCAGTAGCAGAGAGAGGAAGGAGTTAGTAGCAGAGAGAGAGAAAGGAGTTAGTAGCAGAGAGAGAGAAAGGAGTCGGTAGCAGAGAGAGGAAGGAGTTAGTAGCAGAGAGAGAGAAAGGAGTTAGTAGCAGAGAGAGAGAAAGGAGTCAGTAGCAGAGAGAGGAAGGAGTTAGTAGCAGAGAGAGAGGAAGGAGTTAGTAGCAGAGAGAGGAAGTAGTAGCAGAGAGAGGAAGGAGTTAGTAGCAGAGAGAGGAAGGAGTTAGTAGCAGAGAGAGAGGAAGGAGTTAGTAACAGAGAGAGGAAGGAGTTAGTAGCAGAGAGAGGAAGGAGTTAGTAGCAGAGAGAGGAAGGAGTTAGTAGCAGAGAGAGGAAGGAGTTAGTAGCAGAGAGAAAGGAAGGATATACATATTATTCCAGTGACGCTGGCGTGATTTAGACTTCTCTTTTTCAACATTGTGTGTTTGAGCTACATACTTATGTTTGTGAGACAAGGGCGGTTTTTGCTTTGGCAGACCTTATTTTTTTGTATTGACATTTGTCAAAAAACCTTATGAATGCAACTGTTTATGTCAAATTGTTTTCTGTTCTACTTGTAGCCCTGGTTATCCTGAAAGGAAAATTGTAAAATACTTCATTGTGAGGCTAAATATAAGGGCTGGACATGCAGATAGATGAAAGTCCTTTTCTTTCCCATCATCAAGCATCAAACCACGCTTTGCTTAACACACACCCACACACATCGGGTCAGCGCTGTACTGAAGGACACAGTAGGATGCTGAAGAATTAGTCAGCTTTTTGTAGTACTGGCCCAAGGCTGTGTGTGCGTGTGTGTGTGTGTGTGTGTGTGTGTGTGTGTGTGTGTGTGTGTGTGTGTGTGTGTGTGTGTGTGTGTGTGTGTGTGAGTGTGAGGGAGAGGGAGAGAGAGAGGTGATGATCTGAGATAATCTTGGATTTTCTCTGAGTGAATAAATCTGAAGCTTAGTAAAAGACCATAATCTCTAGACATTTTCTTATATATAAAGACTTGATGCTAACTTAAGGCTACCAAGCTGGCTAGGACAGGACAGACATGTGAAGTGAGAGCCAATGGCAGCAGAGCATCACAGCCCTGCCACCTAAATAAAGATGCCTCTTTGGCCCCCTGCTCCCCTGTGCAGAAGTCATCACACTACAGTACCTTTTAAATATAAAAAATAACACTGCACAGAATAAGTACAAAAAACGCTCCTCAAGGACAATCCAGAGACACTGTTTACTGACTGTTAAAAAGAGGGGAAAATAGGCAACTTAATTTTCCACACATGTCACAGTGTTATAAGAGAACACTACCCCTATGTCACAGTGTTATAAGAGCACACTACCCCTATGTCACAGTGTTATAAGAGAACACTACCCCTATGTCACAGTGTTATAAGAGCACACTACCCCTATGTCACAGTGTTATAAGAGCACACTACCCCTATGTCACAGTGTTATAAGAGCACACTACCCCTATGTCACAGTGTTATAAGAGAACACTACCCCTATGTCACAGTGTTATAAGAGCACACTACCCCTATGTCACAGTGTTATAAGAGCACACTACCCCTATGTCACAGTGTTATAAGAGAACACTACCCCTATGTCACAGTGTTATAAGAGAACACTACCCCTATGTCACAGTGTTATAAGAGCACACTACCCCTATGTCACAGTGTTATAAGAGAACACTACCCCTATGTCACAGTGTTATAAGAGCACACTACCCCTATGTCACAGTGTTATAAGAGCACTCTACCCCTATGTCACAGTGTTATAAGAGCACACTACCCCTATGTCACAGTGTTATAAGAGCACACTACCCCTATGTCACAGTGTTAAAAGAGCACACTACCCCTATGTCACAGTGTTAAAAGAGCACACTACCCCAATGTCACAGTGTTATAAGAGCACACTACCCCTATGTCACAGTGTTATAAGAGAACACTACCCCTATGTCACAGTGTTATAAGAGCACACTACCCCTATGTCACAGTGTTATAAGAGCACACTACCCCTATGTCACAGTGTTAAAAGAGCACACTACCCCTATGTCACAGTGTTATAAGAGCACACTACCCCTATGTCACAGTGTTATAAGAGCACACTACCCCTATGTCACAGTGTTATAAGAGCACACTACCCCTATGTCACAGTGTTATAAGAGAACACTACCCCTATGTCACAGTGTTAAAAGAGCACACTACCCCTATGTCACAGTGTTATAAGAGCACACTACCCCTATGTCACAGTGTTATAAGAGCACACTACCCCTATGTCACAGTGTTATGAGAGCACACTACCCCTATGTCACAGTGTTATAAGAGCACACTACCCCTATGTCACAGTGTTATAAGAGCACACTACCCCTATGTCACAGTGTTATAAGAGCACACTACCCCTATGTCACAGTGTTATAAGAGCACACTACCCCTATGTCACAGTGTTATAAGAGCACACTACCCCTATGTCACAGTGTTATAAGAGAACACTACCCCTATGTCACAGTGTTAAAAGAGCACACTACCCCTATGTCACAGTGTTATAAGAGCACACTACCCCTATGTCACAGTGTTATAAGAGCACACTACCCCTATGTCACAGTGTTATAAGAGCACACTACCCCTATGTCACAGTGTTATAAGAGAACACTACCCCTATGTCACAGTGTTATAAGAGAACACTACCCCTATGTCACAGTGTTATAAGAGCACACTACCCCTATGTCAAGAGAGAGGGTATTGGCCCAGGGTGAAAACATTGGGTACCAAGAAACTTAAACAACCTCTGTCAACGTGTACAAGGCTGGAACAGTGATGGTGCAAGGAAACCTCAAACAGTTTCAGTAGGACTTTTACGGGATCAAAGAGAGAGCACAGCAGGAGAAGCTCCCTCTTGATCCTGAGTGAGTCTAAACACCACCACACCCCCTGCAGACGAGCAGCCCCCCAGCACTGAACAGACTCAGGTCCCACAACTGCACTGAGAGAGCTGGCTGCACTCCGAACTGAGGTGAGAGAACTTAAGGAGGAGAGAGGAACACCCAGCCCAGCTAACAGAGGAACACCCAGCCCAGCTAACAGAGGAACACCCAGCCCAGCTAACAGAGGAACACCCAGCCCAGCTAACAGAGGAACACCCAGCCCAGCTAACAGCGGAACACCCAGGCCAGCTAACAGGGGAACACCCAGCCCAGCTAACAGAGGAACACCCAGCCCAGCTAACAGAGGAACACCCAGCCCAGCTAACAGAGGAACACCCAGCCCAGCTAACAGAGAAACACCCAGCCCAGCTAACAGAGGAACACCCAGCCCAGCTAACAGAGGAACACCCAGCCCAGCTAACAGAGGAACACCCAGCCCAGCTAACAGGGGAACACCCAGCCCAGCTAACAGAGGAACACCCAGCCCAGCTAACAGAGGAACACCCAGCCCAGCTAACAGAGGAACACCCAGCCCAGCTAACAGAGAAACACCCAGCCCAGCTAACAGAGGAACACCCAGCCCAGCTAACAGAGGAACACCCAGCCCAGCTAACAGAGGAACACCCAGCCCAGCTAACAGAGGAACACCCAGCCCAGCTAACAGAGGAACACCCAGCCCAGCTAACAGAGGGACACCCAGCCCAGCTAACAGAGGAACACCCAGCCCAGCTAACAGAGGAACACCCAGCCCAGCTAACAGAGGAACACCCAGCCCAGCTAACAGAGGAACACCCAGCCCAGCTAACAGAGGAACACCCAGCCCAGCTAACAGAGGAACACCCAGCCCAGCTAACAGAGGAACACCCAGCCCAGCTAACAGAGGAACACCCAGCCCAGCTAACAGAGAAACACCCAGCCCAGCTAACAGAGGAACACCCAGCCCAGCTAACAGAGGAACACCCAGCCCAGCTAACAGAGGAACACCCAGCCCAGCTAACAGAGGAACACCCAGCCCAGCTAACAGAGGAACACCCAGCCCAGCTAACAGCGGAACACCCAGGCCAGCTAACAGAGAAACACCCAGCCCAGCTAACAGAGGAACACCCAGCCCAGCTAACAGAGGAACACCCAGCCCAGCTAACAGAGGAACACCCAGCCCAGCTAACAGAGGAACACCCAGCCCAGCTAACAGAGGAACACCCAGCCCAGCTAACAGAGAAACACCCAGCCCAGCTAACAGAGGAACACCCAGCCCAGCTAACAGAGGAACACACAGCCCAGCTAACAGAGGAACACCCAGCCCAGCTAACAGAGAAACACCCAGCCCAGCTAACAGAGGAACACACAGCCCAGCTAACAGAGAAACACCCAGCCCAGCTAACAGAGAAACACCCAGCCCAGCTAACAGAGGAACACCCAGGCCAGCTAACAGAGGAACACCCAGCCCAGCTAACAGCGGAACACCCAGCCCAGCTAACAGAGGAACACCCAGCCCAGCTAACAGAGGAACACCCAGCCCAGCTAACAGAGAAACACACAGCCCAGCTAACAGAAGAACACAGCCCAGCTACAGAAGAACACAGCCCAGCTAACAGAGGAACACACATCCCAGCTAACAGAGAAACACACAGCCCAGCTAACAGAAGAACACAGCCCAGCTACAGAAGAACACAGCCCAGCTAACAGAGGAACACACATCCCAGCTAACAGAGGAACACAGCCCAGCTAACAGAGGAACACACATCCCAGCTAACAGAGGAACACAGCCCAGCTAACAGAGGAACACAGCCCAGCTAACAGAGGAACACAGCCCAGCTAACAGAGGAACACACATCCCAGCTAACAGAGGAACACAGCCCAGCTAACAGAGGAACACCCAGCCCAGCTAACAGAGGAACACCCAGCCCAGCTAACAGAGGAACACCCAGCCCAGCTAACAGAGGAACACCCAGCCCAGCTAACAGAGAAACACCCAGCCCAGCTAACAGAGGAACACAGCCCAGCTAACAGAGGAACACCCAGCCCAGCTAACAGAGGAACACCCAGCCCAGCTAACAGAGGAACACCCAGCCCAGCTAACAGAGGAACACCCAGCCCAGCTAACAGAGGAACACCCAGCCCAGCTAACAGAGGAACACCCAGCCCAGCTAACAGAGGAACACCCAGCCCAGCTAACAGAGGAACACACAGCTGCTGGGTTGGTGGGTCCTGTGTTGTCTGTCCCACTGTGGTGTTGAGGCTGTGGACCAGGTCTGAGTGGGATGATACTAGTGGTAGACGTATACTGATAGTTATGATACTAGTGTTTGTGGTAGACGTATACTGATAGTTATTATACTAGTGTTTGTGGTAGACGTATACTGATAGTTATGATACTAGTGTTTGTGGTAGACGTATACTGATAGTTATTATACTAGTGTTTGTGGTAGACGTATACTGATAGTTATTATACTAGTGTTTGTGGTAGACGTATACTGATAGTTATTATACTAGTGTTTGTGGTAGACGTATACTGATAGTTATTATACTAGTGTTTGTGGTAGACGTATACTGATAGTTATTATACTAGTGTTTGTGGTAGACGTATACTGATAGTTATTATACTAGTGTTTGTGGTAGACGTATACTGATAGTTATTATACTAGTGTTTGTGGTAGACGTATACTGATAGTTATTATACTAGTGTTTGTGGTAGACGTATACTGATAGTTATTATACTAGTGTTTGTGGTAGACGTATACTGATAGTTATTATACTAGTGTTTGTGGTAGACGTATACTGATAGTTATTATACTAGTGTTTGTGGTAGACGTATACTGATAGTTATTATACTAGTGTTCGTGGTAGACGTATACTGATAGTTATTATACTAGTGTTTGTGGTAGACGTATACTGATAGTTATTATACTAGTGTTTGTGGTAGACGTATACTGATAGTTATTATACTAGTGTTTGTGGTAGACGTATACTGATAGTTATTATACTAGTGTTTGTGGTAGACGTATACTGATAGTTATTATACTAGTGTTTGTGGTAGACGTATACTGATAGTTATTATACTAGTGTTTGTGGTAGACGTATACTGATAGTTATTATACTAGTGTTTGTGGTAGACGTATACTGATAGTTATTATACTAGTGTTTGTGGTAGACGTATACTGATAGTTATTATACTAGTGTTTGTGGTAGACGTATACTGATAGTTATTATACTAGTGTTTGTGGTAGACGTATACTGATAGTTATTATACTAGTGTTTGTGGTAGACGTATACTGATAGTTATTATACTAGTGTTTGTGGTAGACGTATACTGATAGTTATTATACTAGTGTTCGTGGTAGACGTATACTGATAGTTATTATACTAGTGTTTGTGGTAGACGTATACTGATAGTTATTATACTAGTGTTTGTGGTAGACGTATACTGATAGTTATTATACTAGTGTTTGTGGTAGACGTATACTGATAGTTATTATACTAGTGTTCGTGGTAGACGTATACTGATAGTTATTATACTAGTGTTTGTGGTAGACGTATACTGATAGTTATTATACTAGTGTTTGTGGTAGACGTATACTGATAGTTATTATACTAGTGTTTGTGGTAGACGTATACTGATAGTTATTATACTAGTGTTTGTGGTAGACGTCTGTTCTTTTAAAGTTCCAAGAATGTTTCATTAGGTTATGGGAGCAGTCTGATTGGAACATTGTATTACCAAAACACATATATGTTACCAAAACACCAAAACTGTCAAATTGTACGTCTAAACACTACAGTGTTTCTTTTAGGGTGCAAAAAACATTCACCTGATGTTATGAGAACGTTCCCAGAACACATTTAGTCTGTTCTTTAAAGGTTCCCAGCATTTTTCTTTAGGTTGTAGAAACATTGTGCTGACATTCATATAATGTTTGTATCAGGGTGCACAAAACAGTAGTTTGATGATGCAAGAATGTTGAAGGAACAGGCATACTGAGTTATGTAAAGGTTCCCAGAACATTTAATTACGTTAAGGGAGTTGTGTGGGATGTTGCAAGAATATTCTTGTGGTATCGTAAAAGCTGGGCAATGGCACACATTTCAGCAAATAAACGTCTGTTACAGAAAGACGCAAGATCTAAATGAATTGTTTACGAGGTTACCATGAATTACCATGAATTGTTCACAAAGTTAAATGTTTGAATTGTTACATTAAATAATTCAGAAATGAACAGAAATTGTCAATCATCCGTTTTTAGTGCCAGTAAGAAACTACTAGCCGTTGGCTGCTAACTGCTGAGAACTGCTAGCTAACTGTCAAGCACAAAAACAGTCAACAACTTTGAGAGTACAGAAATCGTCTGGTCACCCTCTAGTGGCGAAAATAAGAACTGACGAAAGAAATTACAGTCAAAGAGAACAATAATTATTGTCAAGGATTATTTTGTATTATTATTTAAATAGAGGCATACTAAAACAAAAAACGTGGCACAGTGTGAAATTAAGAAGTTGATTAAAATGCTGGAAGTGAATGCTGGAATTAAACAATTAACTATGCAAATTAGCAAAAGCTGTGTGCATTAAGGAAATAAAAGCCTGTCTCAAATAGAAGCCTGTATCTAATAGAAGCCTGTCTCTAATACGCGCCTATTGTGTTCAGTGATTTAAGCATACATTAATTGAAGTTGTACGGTATTCACATAGTTTGCACAGAACATTCCCACAATGTTGCACAATCTTCCACAATTTCCAAATAAGTCTGTTTTTTTATGACATTCATAGTATATTTGTTTTAGGTTTAACATAATATTCCATTGATGTTCTATACATTGAACCACGGTGAGTGGTGAGGGAACGAGGCGCAGAGCCCGAGGTCGGTGCAAACATAGTTTATAACGAATAAACTGAAAAACAACAAACGTACCATAATGCCATGAGCTGG
Source organism: Thymallus thymallus (assembly GCA_023634145.1). NCBI lineage: Eukaryota > Metazoa > Chordata > Actinopteri > Salmoniformes > Salmonidae > Thymallus > Thymallus thymallus. The sequence continues at coordinate 1,058,768 of CM042383.1, forward strand.
CGTCTAGCGCAGAACACATAGGCACACAAACACACAATGATCCACACCCAGGTGGACGTGGAGTGAACATAAATAGACTCCCCAATTAGAGACAACTCAAGACAGCTGCCTCTAATTGGGGATCACCCAAAACCCAACACCAACCTAGTGAATGTCAGGACCTGACTGTGGCCTTCCCATCCCTCTAGAGGGAGTCAGAGACCTGGCCTCAGTCAGTGTATAATGTTGAAGTTTGACCAAGTATAGATTGGAATACATCCCCATTGTGTTTGTCTACAGATTTAAGGGCAATCCATAAAGACACACATGGCATTTTAATTTCGTTGAAGTGCATGAGGGTGATATTTGTAGTGTGATTTCCTTTATGGTCCATTGAAGTACTTAAAACCATGTTATAATCTCCCACCATAATAATAGGATCGTTTGTTGCTTGTTAGCTCAATATTTTCTAAGAAGTATGGATCATCATTATGTGGACCATACAGATTAATGAGCCAAATCTGTTTATGGGCCATTAGCATATTTAAATGAGTGGTTCATCATTACATAGGAGCCTACAGTTCCTTTAATAATGCTGATTTATTATACATTACCTGGAGCCTACAGTTCCTTTAATAATGCTGATTTATTATACATTACCTGGAGCCTACAGTTCCTTTAATAATGCTGATTTATTATACATTACCTGGAGCCTACAGTTCCTTTAATAATGCTGATTTATTATACATTACCTGGAGCCTACAGTTCCTTTAATAATGCTGATTTATTATACATTACCTGGAGCCTACAGTTCCTTTAATAATGCTGATTTATTATACATTACCTGGAGCCTACAGTTCCTTTAATAATGCTGATTTATTATACATTACCTGGAGCCTACAGTTCCTTTAATAATGCTGATTTATTATACATTACCTGGAGCCTACAGTCTGAATCATAATGTAAAAGATAAACAGCAACAATAGCACATCATCTTCAGTTATTTTAACAATGACATATTATTACATTCACTATCAATAGTCTAGTCTAGATGACCAGCCATAATATATGCTACCTAATACCATTGTTATAGAAGTAGGCTATAAATCCCTGAGCAATGACATGGGGACAATTATTTATATTAATTCATTTTATCATATGTCTACCAGCTGCATTGGGCTATATTTCCATCTCATTATGCACAATGTATAGGCCTGATTGGCCATAATCTATTAACCATAATCTGTCAACTCCTACATTTGGCTCTACACATATAATTAAAGTAGACTGGAGAGATAATCAGGACTGGAGAGATACATCAGGACTGGAGAGATACCTCAAGACTGGAGAGATACATCAGGACTGGAGAGATACATCAGGACTGGAGAGATACCTCAAGACTGGAGAGATACATCAGGACTGGAGAGATACCTCAAGACTGGAGAGATACCTCAAGACTGGAGAGATACCTCAAGACTGGAGAGATACATCAGGACTGGAGAGATACATCAGGACTGGAGAGATACCTCAGGACTGGAGAGATACCTCAAGACTGGAGAGATACCTCAAGACTGGAGAGATACCTCAAGACTGGAGAGATACCTCAAGACTGGAGAGATACATCAGGACTGGAGAGATACCTCAAGACTGGAGAGATACCTCAAGACTGGAGAGATACCTCAAGACTGGAGAGATACCTCAAGACTGGAGAGATACATCAGGACTGGAGAGATACCTCAAGACTGGAGAGATACATCAGGACTGGAGAGATACCTCAAGACTGGAGAGATACATCAGGACTGGAGAGATACCTCAAGACTGGAGAGATACCTCAAGACTGGAGAGATACCTCAAGACTGGAGAGATACCTCAAGACTGGAGAGATACCTCAAGACTGGAGAGATACATCAGGACTGGAGAGATACATCAGGACTGGAGAGATACCTCAGGACTGGAGAGATACCTCAAGACTGGAGAGATACCTCAAGACTGGAGAGATACCTCAAGACTGGAGAGATACCTCAAGACTGGAGAGATACATCAGGACTGGAGAGATACCTCAAGACTGGAGAGATACCTCAAGACTGGAGAGATACCTCAAGACTGGAGAGATACATCAGGACTGGAGAGATACCTCAAGACTGGAGAGATACATCAGGACTGGAGAGATACCTCAAGACTGGAGAGATACATCAGGACTGGAGAGATACCTCAAGACTGGAGAGATACATCAGGACTGGAGAGATACCTCAAGACTGGAGAGATACATCAAGACTGGAGAGATACCTCAAGACTGGAGAGATACCTCAAGACTGGAGAGATACCTCAGGACTGGAGAGATACCTCAAGACTGGAGAGATACCTCAAGACTGGAGAGATACATCAGGACTGGAGAGATACATCAGGACTGGAGAGATACATCAAGACTGGAGAGATACCTCAAGACTGGAGAGATACCTCAAGACTGGAGAGATACCTCAAGACTGGAGAGATACATCAGGACTGGAGAGATACATCAGGACTGGAGAGATACCTCAGGACTGGAGAGATACCTCAAGACTGGAGAGATACCTCAAGACTGGAGAGATACCTCAAGACTGGAGAGATACCTCAAGACTGGAGAGATACATCAGGACTGGAGAGATACCTCAAGACTGGAGAGATACCTCAAGACTGGAGAGATACCTCAAGACTGGAGAGATACATCAGGACTGGAGAGATACCTCAAGACTGGAGAGATACATCAGGACTGGAGAGATACCTCAAGACTGGAGAGATACATCAGGACTGGAGAGATACCTCAAGACTGGAGAGATACATCAGGACTGGAGAGATACCTCAAGACTGGAGAGATACATCAAGACTGGAGAGATACCTCAAGACTGGAGAGATACCTCAAGACTGGAGAGATACCTCAAGACTGGAGAGATACCTCAAGACTGGAGAGATACCTCAAGACTGGAGAGATACCTCAAGACTGGAGAGATACATCAGGACTGGAGAGATACATCAGGACTGGAGAGATACATCAGGACTGGAGAGATACATCAAGACTGGAGATCTGCTGGGTGTGCAGGCTTTGGTTCTAGTCCTGCACTAACACACCTGTTTTAAATAGTCAACTGATCATGGTATTCAATCTGGACCAGAATGTGTTTAATCAGGTGTGTTCATGCCTGGCTGGAACAAAAGTGTGCACACAGTAGCACTCTTTGGAGGCATTTTGTAAGTAATGATCTCTGTCTTTGTCTGTCTGCAGGCCCCAGTGAGCTGGATCTCAGTCTACTAGGAGACAATAGTAGTCTGGCAGATGTCCCCTTCAAAAATGAACAACAGGTAAGAACAGAGCACTTCCCTCTCCTCTCCTCTCCTCTCCTCTCCTCTCCTCTCCTCTCCTCTCCTCTCCTCTCCTCTCCTCTCCTCTCCTCTCCTCTCCTCTCCTCTCCTCTCCTCTCCTCTCCTCTCTTCTCTTAATAACAACTCATCATATATTCACCAAGACATTACTAAGGCTGTTTTTAATCTATATCACATATTCACCAAGACATTACTAAGGCTGCTTCTAATCTATATCATATATTCATCAAGACATTACTAAGGCTGTTTTTAATCTATATCATATATTCATCAAGACATCATCAGCACTAAGGCTGTTTTTATCTCAAGGCTATTACTGTAATCCAGTGATCACCAACTGGTCGATCGCATTCCTAGTCGATCCCCAAACGTTTCTGTAAAAAACCCAATGATAAAGCCTTGTGTTCCTATTTATTTTATTCTCGGGCTGTTGTCGGTCGGTTCACCCGATTCAGCTGCCCTGCGTGCCTGATAGGAGAACTGTTGCCATTTTGAACCATTTCATGTGTCTGAAGGTACAAACCCTGCCTTCCCGGCGGACCCGGAGAGGAAATCAGGTGCACTATAGGCCTTCCGCTGGCCAATCAGATGGCTCCGATTACCGTGTCTGCAGTAATGCTACAGGCATAAAAGAAAGTTGATACTGTGAGATTTCAAAACGTTTAAAACCACGACTAGAGAGAGACTGTCAACAAATACAGCAAAGAGCTGCTGTTTGTATGAGTGAGTTCATGTTGAAGTTCTTACTCAGCGCTGTCAACACTTTTATAAACCATAAAATGTGTTCTTCCTGTTTCCACTCAGCGCTGCAAGAAGCACTGCAGCAGTAATGAATGAGGAGGAACGTGTATCGATTGGCTTGTGTTGTTATTATTAGCAGCTTGGGTCTTTTTTAATATCAAGGAATACAACGTGAATTTACCTGAATTTATGCACGAGGCAGAAATAATGTGGTGCGACTGGAGTTTCACCATCAGCTGGAAGACGGTGTCCCTTTTTGGTCAATTTCAGTGGAGGAAAGGGAGAGGAGGGATGTTGGAGGGCGGACCCTCAGTCTGCTGCTCTCTCCCTCCGCTGAGACTGACCATCAGATGCAGGCACCATCAGCCAGTAAAATAAAAATGAATAGGAAATGATTTAAATGTATGCTCACTTAGCTGTGCCTTGCAAATAATACAACAATGGATCTATTACCAGTAAAGCCAACCTCTAATTTTTTAAATGGCCCAAACAACAATGCATTGGCAGGGCAATTCAATCAAAGCCAATATGAGGCGGTAATGTATTGGGCCTATAGCTTACTGCACTAACCTCATTGCTACAGTTCTGTTAAAGATAGTCAGAGCGGTAGATCTCGGTTCGCATTTTGACTCAGAAAAGGCTGGTGACCTCTGCTGTAATCAAATGTCACATTGGCATTTGAAGCTCCTACGTCGTTATGAAGCAGAATATTCTCCTCGTCTTCCTCCTTCCATTCCTCCACCTGCTGTACATTTATAGGAATTATGCAGAATTCTTTTCAGAAATTAATGCAAATCTTCCATTTACATTTTGAAAAAAGAGCTAGACAGAGCGGCGGACGCCGTGGAGGCATTTGAAAGGACAGATTATTCATATTTAGAGTCATTGTCTGATGTCGGCGGCAGGGGGAGAAGCACCCTAGTCCCTAGTGCATTATGGGCCCTGGTCAACGTAGTGCACTATATAGGGAATAGGGTGCCGTTTGCACAGAGAGTCATTGTCTTAAGCTCTAATGTTGGCTGTAGGAAGTCTTCACTTCCTCTCAGTCTTCACTTCCTCTCAGTCTTCACTTCCTCTCAGTCTTCACTTCCTCTCAGTCTTCACTTCCTCTCAGTCTTCACTTCCTCTCAGTCTTCACTTCCTCTCAGTCTTCACTTCCTCTCAGTCTTCACTTCCTCTCAGTCTTCACTTCCTCTCAGTCTTCACTTCCTCTCAGTCTTCACTTCCTCACAATCTTCACTTCCTCTCAGTCTTCACTTCCTCTCAGTCTTCACTTCCTCACAATCTTCACTTCCTCTCAGTCTTCACTTCCTCACAGTCTTCACTTCCTCTCAGTCTTCACTTCCTAATAGTCTTCACTTCCTCTCAGTCTTCACTTCCTCACAGTCTTCACTTCCTAATAGTCTTCACTTCCTCACAATCTTCACTTCCTCTCAGTCTTCACTTCCTCACAGTCTTCACTTCCTAATAGTCTTCACTTCCTAATAGTCTTCACTTCCTCACAATCTTCACTTCCTCACAGTCTTCACTTCCTCTCAGTCTTCACTTCCTCTCAGTCTTCACTTCCTAATAGTCTTCACTTCCTCACAATCTTCACTTCCTCACAGTCTTCACTTCCTCACAGTCTTCACTTCTTAATAGTCTTCACTTCCTCACAAACTTCACTTCCTAATAGTCTTCACTTCCTCTGTCTTCACTTCCTCACAGTCTTCACTTCCTAATAGTCTTCACTTCCTCTGTCTTCACTTCCTCACAGTCTTCACTTTCTCAGTCTACACTTCCTATCAGACTTCACTTCCTCTGTCTTCACTTCCTCTCAGTCTTCACTTCCTCTCAGTCTTCACATCATAATAGTCTTCACTTCCTAATATTCTTCACTTCCTCACATTCTTCACTTTCTCAGTCTACACTTCCTCTCAGACTTCACTTCCTAATAGTCTTCACTTCCTATCAGACTTCACTTTCTCAGTCTACACTTCCTATCAGACTTCACTTCCTCAGTCTACACTTCCTCTCAGTCTTCACTTCCTTATAGTATTCACTTCCTCACAGTCTTTAATTCCTCTCAGTCTTTAATTCCTCTCAGTCTTTAATTCCTCTGTCTTTGAAGCCTCAGCAGCATCAGTGTCAGACCTATAGACCTCTTCTATTGTGTACTAAACTACTATAGTGTACTAAACTACTGTAGTGTACTAAACTACTATAGTGTACTAAACTACTATAGTGTACTAAACTACTATAGTGTACTAAACTACTATAGTGTACTAAACTACTGTAGTGTACTAAACTACTGTAGTGTACTAAACTACTATAGTGTACTAAACTACTATAGTGTACTAAACTACTATAGTGTACTAAACTACTGTAGTGTACTAAACTACTGTAGTGTACTAAACTACTATAGTGTACTAAACTACTATAGTGTACTAAACTACTGTAGTGTACTAAACTACTATAGTGTACTAAACTACTATAGTGTACTAAACTACTATAGTGTACTAAACTACTATAGTGTACTAAACTACTGTAGTGTACTAAACTACTATAGTGTACTAAACTACTATAGTGTACTAAACTACTATAGTGTACTAAACTACTGTAGTGTACTAAACTACTGTAGTGTACTAAACTACTATAGTGTACTAAACTACTATAGTGTACTAAACTACTGTAGTGTACTAAACTACTATAGTGTACTAAACTACTATAGTGTACTAAACTACTGTAGTGTACTAAACTACTATAGTGTACTAGTACTAAACTACTATAGTGTACTAAACTACTATAGTGTACTAAACTACTGTAGTGTACTAAACTACTATAGTGTACTAAACTACTGTAGTGTACTAAACTACTATAGTGTACTAAACTACTATAGTGTACTAAATTAAACTTCTAGTCATACAGTGTAATAATAATAATAACAATTTGGTTTTCTATATCATATCTATGGTTCATAGTGTTGTTTTGGCGCTGTGGGAGGTGTTGGCAGTGTGGGAGGTGTTGGCAGTGTGGGAGGTGTTGGCGGTGTGGGAGGTGTTGGCAGTGTGGGAGGTGTTGGCGGTGTGGGAGGTGTTGGCGGTGGGGGTTGGTGTTGGCTGTGTGGGAGGTGTTGGCGGTGTGGGAGGTGTTGGAGGTGTGGGAGGTGTTGGCGGTGTGGGAGGTGTTGGCGGTGTGGGAGGTGTCTAGGGAAGTCTACACTTCCTATCAGACTTCACTTTCTCAGTCTACACTTCCTATCAGACTTCACTTCCTCAGTCTACACTTCCTCTCAGTCTTCACTTCCTTATAGTATTCACTTCCTCACAGTCTTTAATTCCTCTCAGTCTTTAATTCCTCTCAGTCTTTAATTCCTCTCAGTCTTTGAAGCCTCAGCAGCATCAGTGTCAGACCTATAGACCTCTTCTATTGTGTACTAAACTACTATAGTGTACTAAACTACTGTAGTGTACTAAACTACTGTAGTGTACTAAACTACTATAGTGTACTAAACTACTGTAGTGTACTAAACTACTATAGTGTACTAAACTACTATAGTGTACTAAACTACTATAGTGTACTAAACTACTGTAGTGTACTAAACTACTGTAGTGTACTAAACTACTATAGTGTACTAAACTACTATAGTGTACTAAACTACTATAGTGTACTAAACTACTGTAGTGTACTAAACTACTATAGTGTACTAAACTACTATAGTGTACTAAACTACTGTAGTGTACTAAACTACTATAGTGTACTAGTACTAAACTACTATAGTGTACTAAACTACTATAGTGTACTAAACTACTGTAGTGTACTAAACTACTATAGTGTACTAAACTACTGTAGTGTACTAAACTACTATAGTGTACTAAACTACTATAGTGTACTAAATTAAACTTCTAGTCATACAGAGTAATAATAATAATAACAATTTGGTTTTCTATATCATATCTATTCATAGTGTTGTTTTGGCGCTGTGGGAGGTGTTGGCAGTGTGGGAGGTGTTGGCAGTGTGGGAGGTGTTGGCGGTGTGGGAGGTGTTGGCAGTGTGGGAGGTGTTGGCGGTGTGGGAGGTGTTGGCGGTGGGGGTTGGTGTTGGCTGTGTGGGAGGTGTTGGCGGTGTGGGAGGTGTTGGAGGTGTGGGAGGTGTTGGCGGTGTGGGAGGTGTTGGCGGTGTGGGAGGTGTTGGCAGTGTGGGAGGTGTTGGCGGTGTGGGAGGTGTTGGCGGTGTGGGAGGTGTTGGCGGTGTGGGAGGTGTTGGCCTGTGGGAGGTGTTGGCATTGTGGGAGGTGTTGGCATTGTGGGAGGTGTTGGCATTGTGGGAGGTGTTGGCGGTGTGGGAGGTGTTGGCATTGTGGGAGGTGTTGGCGGTGTGGGAGGTGTTGGCATTGTGGGAGGTGTTGGCATTGTGGGAGGTGTTGGCATTGTGGGAGGTGTTGGCGGTGTGGGAGGTGTTGGCCTGTGGGAGGTGTTGGCATTGTGGGAGGTGTTGGCGGTGTGGGAGGTGTGGGAGGTGTTGGCGGTGTGGGAGGTGTTGGCCGTGTGGGAGGTGTTGGCAGTGTGGGAGGTGTTGGCGGTGTGGGAGGTGTTGGCGGTGTGGGAGGTGTTGGCCTGTGGGAGGTGTTGGCATTGTGGGAGGTGTTGGCGGTGTGGGAGGTGTTGGCGGTGTGGGAGGTGTTGGCAGTGGGGGAGGTGTTGGCGGTGTGGGAGGTGTGGGAGGTGTTGGCGGTGTGGGAGGTGTGGGAGGTGTTGGCGGTGTGGGAGGTGTGGGAGGTGTTGGCGTGTGGGAGGTGTGGGAGGTGTGGGAGGTGTGGGAGTTGTTGGAGAGTTGGAGGTGTTGGAGGTGTTGGAGGTGTGGGAGGTGTTGGAGATGTTGGCGGTGTGGGAGAGGTTGGAGGTGTGGGAGGTGTCGGAGGTGTGGGAGGTGTTGGAAGTGTGGGAGGTGTTGGAGAGTTGGAGGTGTTGGAGGTGTTGGCGGTGTGGGAGGTGTTGGAGGTGTTGGCACTGTGGGAGGTGTTGGCAGTGTTGGCAGTGTGGGAGGTATTGGAGGTGTTGGAGGTGTTGGAGGTGTTGGCAGTGTGGGAGGTATTGGAGGTGTTGGAGGTGTTGGCGCTGTGGGAGGTGTTGGCTTGGTGGGAGGTATTGGAGGTGTTGGAGGTGTTGGCGCTGTGGGAGGTGCTCATTGAGTTACCTTATTGTGGACACTGCAATTGGATGCAACGAAACCACACCCCACTATAATCCGATGGATCCCATGCAGCCGCATTAGAAGTAGATTTTGCTGCGTTCAAACACTGGTAGGCATAAACCCCATCCAAACTAACATGAAAAGATACATTAGCCTAACATCAATGGTTTGACATTTGAGAGTCATTATTTCTAACATCGATAAAGCCTACACCTTCTGGCACCGCTTTAAACTTCTAATCCAATAGCGATTATAAGGAAGGGAGGGGTTTGTGACAGTCAGCTCATACTGCAGTTATACCTCCAACACCGCCAACACATCTGCTATGTAGGTGTCGGCCAACGCTGGTTGAGGGTTCTATTCAATTCGGAATGTCACATGCGCCGAATACAACAGGTGTAGACCTTACAGTGAAATGCTGACTAACAAGCCCTTAACCAACAATACAACAGGTGTAGACCTTACAGTGAAATGCTTACTAACAAGCCCTTAACCAACAATACAACAGGTGTAGACCTTACAGTGAAATGCTTACTAACAAGCCCTTAACCAACAATACAACAGGTGTAGACCTTACAGTGAAATGCTGACTAACAAGCCCTTAACCAACAATACAACAGGTGTAGACCTTACAGTGAAATGCTCACTAACAAGCCCTTAACCAACAATACAACAGGTGTAGACCTTACAGTGAAATGCTTACTAACAAGCCCTTAACCAACAATACAACAGGTGTAGACCTTACAGTGAAATGCTGACTAACAAGCCCTTAACCAACAATACAACAGGTGTAGACCTTACAGTGAAATGCTTACTAACAAGCCCTTAACCAACAATACAACAGGTGTAGACCTTACAGTGAAATGCTTACTAACAAGCCCTTAACCAACAATACAGTTCAAGAAATAAATAAATAAAAGTAAAAATATCAAATCAAAAAGTAACACAGCTGTCGGCTCAATGGGAAATTACTTTGACATTTCTATCAGGGAATCTGTAACGATCTGATTGAATCCAGGCCTAACTACATAAGACGACCAACTCAGTGGCCTTGTGGTTTGAGTGTCTGCCCTGAGATTGGGAGTTTGATCCTGGACAGAGTCATAACAAAGACTGTGTGTGTCTCTGCTTGGCACTTAGCATTAAGGAGATAGCTTGGGGGTAAGGCCCTGCGATAGACTACGCCAATCATACATGTCAGATTTCAATACTGGCCGATGTCATAACTTGGAAGGATGTCTTCTCTCGATTGAGCCATTGATCATATTTGTGTGATATTTCTACTTTAAGAAATGTGTAATTTAAAAGAGGGTCCAGCACAGTTTTCCTTAATTGTATGCCTCTTCGGTCCAGGGTGCTTTTCATGGTGCCTTTGCCAGAGTTATTAGAGAAAGGAGATAGAAATCCAATGAAGGAAGGAAAGTATCACGCCCCACCTGGCAGACTGTCAACCAATCATGTTCACGTTGTCATGCTACGTCACACGGTTGCTAAGCTAATCGTCACGCAATTCCTTCTCAAACGTCCCTGTTTTCCTCAAAAGTATGTAATGTCACAATTCCAAGGATATACAATAGCAAGTTAATTATCTCACATCTCGGAAAATATTTGCAATGTTGTACTTCTTGTTGACGAAATTCGTGCTAATGTTGGGATTTTGAGCTAGCGCCTGATAGACTCCCATTCACTCCTTGAAGGAGAGTGCTCCTTGTCCCAGAATCTCCCAAAATGCACTGCGTGGCCCATTGAAGTAACTTGGGTAATTTGACATCCCAATTAGGATCTGGCTAAAAATACTTGAATCAGTTAGAAGCTAGTGCTCTTTATGGTTGTGAGGTCTGGGGTTTGTTCACCAACCAAGAATTCACCAAATGGGACAAACACCAAATTGAGACTCTGCAAAATCCTCTGTGTACAACGTAAAAAGAATTAGGACAATTCCCGCTAATTACCAATTAAATTCTACAACCACCTAAAATGAAGTGATTCCAAAACCTTCCATAACAAAGCCATCACCTACAGAGAGATGAACCTGGAGAAGAGTCCCCTAAGCAAGCTGGTCCTGGGGCTTTGTTCACAAACACAAACCGATCCCACAGAGCCCCAGGACAACAACACAATTAGACCCAACCACATCATGAGAAAACAAAATGAGAATTACTTGACACATTGGAAATAATTAACAAAAAAACAGAGCAAACCAGAATTCTATTTGGCCCTAAACAGAGAGTATACAGAATATCTGACCACTGAGACTGACCCTAACTTAAGGAAAGCTTTGACTATGTACAGACTCAGTGAGCATAGCCTTGCTATTGAGAAAGGCCGCCGTAGGCAGACCTGGTTCTCAAGAGAAGACAGGCTATGTGGACACTGCCCACAAAATGAGGTGGAAACTGAGCTGCACTTCCTAACCTTGTGAGTGTACTGTTTACTGTTCATTTTTATTGTTTATTTCCTGTCTATTTCACTTGCTTTGGTAATGTAAACATACAGCATGATTCCCATGCCATTAAAGCCCTTTGAATTGAATTGAACTGAATTGAGAGAGGGAGAGAGGAGAGGAAGGAGTTGAAGGAGGGAGAGAGAAGGAGGGAGGAGAGAGTGGAGAGAGGGAGATGGAGAGAGGAGAGTAGGGAGATGGAGAGAGGAGAGTAGGGAGATGGAGAAAGAAGGAAGAGAGAAGAGAGAGAAAGAGACAGAGTGTGTAGCACAGGGCTTCAATAAAATGTCCACTCCCGTCCATACGGATATGTGGGGACGGGGGCGGATGTTTGATACTGCGTCATTTTGCTGGTTCCTGGCAGACGGTGAGGAAACGGAAGGTGAAAATTAGGCTTTCAGTTGGAGAGAAAGTTAGGTTGTTTGGATTGTTGAAGTTTGAATGGGATGATGACACAAGGGAGACGGGCTGGGCTTGCTTGGATTGGTTCAAACAGGTGAGTCATCAAAGCATGATGTCACAGATGACATGTCATGGATCAGACGGTAATGATGTGACGATCAGATCATTAGAAGTGTGTACAGATTTGTGTGGGTTATTTGGGGCACACGTGTTTGTGAGCTCTGGTGTCTGGGTTTGTGTGTATATGTCTGTGCTATATATGAACTGGCTAGTTTGTGAATGAACTGGCTGGTTTATGAATGAACTGGCTGGTTTGTGAATGAACTGGCTGGTTTGTGAATGAACTGGCTGGTTTATGAATGAACTGGCTGGTTTGTGAATGAACTGGCTGGTTTGTGAATGAACTGGCTGGTTTATGAATGAACTGGCTGGTTTGTGAATGAACTGGCTGGTTTGTGTATGAACTGGCTGGTTTGTGTATGAACTGGCTGGTTTGTGAATGAACTGGCTGGTTTGTGTATGAACTGGCTGGTTTGTGAATGAACTGGCTGTTTTGTGTATGAACTGGCTGTTTTGTGTATGAACGGGCTGGTTTGTGAATGAACTGGCTGGTTTGTGAATGAACTGGCTGGTTTGTGTATGAACTGGCTGGTTTGTGTATGAACTGGCTGGTTTGTGTATGAACTGGCTGGTTTGTGTATGAACTGGCTGGTTTGTGAATGAACTGGCTGGTTTGTGAATGAACTCGCTGGTTTGTGAATGAACTGGCTGGTTTGTGTATGAACTGGCTGGTTTGTGTATGAACTGGCTGGTTTGTGAATGAACTGGCTGGTTTGTGAATGAACTGGCTGGTTTGTGTATGAACTGGCTGGTTTGTGTATGAACTGGCTGGTTTGTGTATGAACTGGCTGGTTTGTGAATGAACTGGCTGGTGTTTTCATTCGAATGTGTGTGTGTGGTCTTTGTGTGTATACTGTGTACCTGATTCTTACTGTTAAGAAAGTTCTCTCTCTCTCTCTCTCTCTCTCTCTCTCTCTCTCTCTCTCTCTCTGAGTCATCAGACCGGCTGGTGGGCTTACGTAACAGACTGGCTCATCGTTGGCACCCCGGTCTATTTCACACACACCCACCCTACCCCCTCACCACCACCCCCTATGCCGCCACCACACGCCCATCCCACTGAAACCCAATTCAACTCCTCTTTCACCAATGCAGCTTCCTATTGTCCCGTTGGTCTAGTTATAGGTTGCACCTTGGTCACTCGGACGTGTCAAGCAATTGTTATGAACATTCTCAAGAGACGCACACCATACTGGTGCCCTAAAGGCTACTGGTACCCTAAAGGCTACTGGTACCCTAAAGGCTACTGCTGCCCTAAAGGCTACTGGTACCCTAAAGGCTACTGGTACCCTAAAGGCTACTGGTGCCCTAAAGGCTACTGCTGCCCTAAAGGCTACTGGTGCCCTAAAGGCTACTGGTACCCTAAAGGCTACTGGTGCCCTAAAGGCTACTGGTACCCTAAAGGCTACTGGTGCCCTAAAGGCTACTGGTACCCTAAAGGCTACTGGTGCCCTAAAGGCTACTGGTACCCTAAAGGCTACTGGTACCCTAAAGGCTACTGGTGCCCTAAAGACTACTGGTGCCCTAAAGGCTACTGGTACCCTAAAGGCTACTGGTGCCCTAAAGGCTACTGGTGCCCTAAAGGCTACTGGTGCCCTAAAGGCTACTGGTACCCTAAAGGCTACTGGTACCCTAAAGGCTACTGGTGCCCTAAAGGCTACTGGTACCCTAAAGGCTACTGGTGCCCTAAAGACTACTGGTGCCCTAAAGGCTACTGGTACCCTAAAGACTACTGGTGCCCTAAAGGCTACTGGTGCCCTAAAGACTACTGGTGCCCAGTCATTCACTATAGTGGCCTGTAAATACGATGACATTGTTAGCTAAAATGTGGTCCTGTCCCTTCAATGTTGGCTAGCTAGCTAAATGTATCTGGAGACATCACAATGATGGCAAAAGGTTTTCCTACTGATTATTTGCCTCCTATTGAAATGTAATCGTGTTTCCTAACCATTATAATGCACTTTAGACCAAATCTTCATCAGAGCCCATTGAGAATGCATTGAGTAGAACCATCAGTCAGGCATCAGTCCTCAAGAGAACATTCAAAACAGTATTGTGAAGAAACTTGCATGAATAAACCCTGAGAGGGTTAACTCAAATAGCCCTGATAATGACTCAGCTAAAAGCCTCTCTCTCTCTCTCTCTCTCTCTCTCTCTCTCTCTCTCTCTCTCTCTCTCTCTCTCTCTCTCTCTCTCTCTCTCTCTCTCTCTCTCTCTCTCTCTCTCTCTCTCTCTCTCTCTCTCTCTCTCTCTCTCTCTCTCTCTCTCTCTCTCTCTCTCTCTCTCTCTCTCTCTCTCTCTCTCTCTCTCTCTCTCTCTCTCTCTCTCTCTCTCTCTCTCTAAACGGTTGTCAAAAGATAGCTAGTTTTTCCCAGTTGAACATAATGCCAGATTTATTTTGTAAATTTGTTTCTTAATTTTATTGAGAATCATTCTCTCACTTTCTCTCTCTTTCTACCTCTACCTATTTTTCTCTCTCATCCTCTCTCTCTCTGCTAGGTTGAAGAGGAGGAGGAGGAAGAGGAGGAGGAGGAAATAGGGTATGCTGAAGGGACTGCAGAGAGTGAGTACATGAGCCTGCATTGATTTCCGATTTGGTTTCATTCTAACGCACTGACTCACTCTCATGGCTGCGTCCCAAATGGCACCCTATTCCCTATATAGTGCACTACATTTGACCAGTGTCCATAGGGCTCTTTATAAGTGGTGCACTATATAGGGAATACAATGCTATTTGAGACCTGTTTATCTGCTGTCACATCAGCTGTCACCAGCGACATTTGAGACAGACAGGCAGACAGAAAGACAGAGAGAGATAAACAGACAGACAGACAGACAGACAGACAGACAGAGAGAGAGAGAGAGAGAGAGAGAGAGAGAGAGAGAGAGAGAGAGAGAGAGAGAGAGAGAGAGAGAGAGAGAGAGAGAGAGAGAGAGAGAGAGAGAGAGAGAGAGAGAGAGAGAGAGAGAGAGAGAGAGAATTTGAATTTTGAAAGACGACTTTATTAGAAGTTTTCAAACAATCAACATTTACCAATCTTTTTCTACATTAGTAGAAGAGAAAAAAATATTTTTCCATCAATAACAGAGCACAGAGCTTCATTCTTACACAATTTCATTTCAAATGTAATAACATCATCCATGGAACTATAAAAACGAAAATCAATGAGTATTCTGGATTTAACCGTGGCTAAAAACAGAATATTAATATCTTGATCTGCACCCATTTCTATCTTGTTTTTTCTACTCATATAGATTGCCAACTTTGCTTGACCTATAAGAAAATTTAAACACTGACAAATAAACCTATTTCTTCTAACATATTTAAAACCAACAATAAATACGTCTATAGAAAAAGATTCATTGAAACTATAAAATAAATCATATAATAAACTAAACAACCTTTTCAGTCTAAAACAATCCATATAGGCATGAAAAACAGTTTCTCTTTTTAAGCAAAAAGGGCATTCTGTAGTGACATCAGGATTTAAAACTGAAATAAAAGCATTAACTGCTATTGCACCATGTAAAAGTCTCCATTGTATGTCCCCAACTCTTTTACTTAAAGGTGGCTTATACAATGATCTCCATTCTGGCTTATCATCAACACGTAGTTTTAAAACATTACGCCATGGTGTATCAACCCTCTTATCAAGCACTTTTTTATTAAAAACAAGAACACAAGCTTTATAAAAAGATTTACCAGTACTTGAAAAAAAGTTTAAAACTAGGGATTTACCAGAGCTTAAAAACATTCCTGAAACATCATCTAACACAGGAAAAATTAAAAACTCAGATAATACATTATCATTAGGAACATTTTTTTTTTCACTATAGTCTGATAAAAGTTTCAGTTCATCAGAAGTGAGTCTTTGTTTCCATTTTTCTAATAAATGAAAAACAAATCGTCTAGACTTAATTTTTAGACTCAAAGCAACTTCTTCCATGTTCCCAAAGTCTGGTCCTGTCAAGTTAACGAGACTCCCCATTGTACATATTTTGGAAGCCACAAGTGTTTCCATGAGTCCAGGAAATGTACAGTCATTGTGTGTTAAATCAAAGCGTGCTCCATATATTAACGGTTCTTCAAGGATCCAGTGAAGAGATTCAAAATGTCTTTCTCTTTGCACTTTGAACATGTTCCACACTTTAAAAACATTCCGATAAAAAATAGGCATTCCATTGAGGTTCAGTTTTGACAAGTCCATAAAGAAAAGATTTCTGTCCATTTTCAAATTTCCAAGATTTTGTAGTATTTTACACGCAACTACTTTCCAGCTTGAAATTATTGAACCATCAAGAAGTCTTTGCAAAAACTGTAAACGAAAAGCTGCTGCTCTACTTTGAAGGTGTACCAATCCTTGTCCTCCTTCTTCTTTAGGTAAAAACAATACACTCTGAGGAACCCAATGTAACTTGTCCCAGAAAAAATCTACTAAAATCGCTTGAGTCTCTGCTAAGAGACGCAAAGGAGGATCAATGCAGGTTAACTTATGCCATAAAGAGGAAGCTACTAAATTATTTATAACTAAAGTTCGACCTCTATATGACATATTTGGGATTAACCACTTCCATTTTTCAAGTCAACCTTTAACTTTTTCAAGAGTTCCTTCCCAATTTTTTTGCACAGTTGCTTCATCTCCTAAAAAAAAAACCCCAAATATTTAAAGCCTCCTCTCTTCCATACTAAACCAGGAGGAAGGGAAAAAGAACCATTTTTCCAATCCCCTATTAGTATTGCTTCACTTTTTTCCCAATTAGTTTTAGCAGAGGACAGTTTTTTAAAATCATCAAGTACACTCATTAAAACCTGTACATCCCTCTGTTGACTAACAAACACTAAAACATCATCAGCATATGCAGAGACTCTTATACTTTTTACAAAATTAGGCAATTTAAAACCTTGTACATTTTTTCTCAATTGTTGTAACAGAGGTTCTATTGCTAGCGAATATAGCATTCCAGATAGCGGGCATCCCTGCCTCACTCCCCTAAACACTTTAAAAGGAGTGCATAAGCCACCGTTCATTTTGAGTATGCTCTCAACATCACTGTACAAAACTTTAATTTTATCTATAAAACTTTTACTAAAACCAAAAGCTTTTAACGTTTCCCATAAGTATGTGTGTTCAACTCTGTCGAAAGCTTTCTCTTGGTCGAGTGAAATCAGTCCAATGTCACTATTTGATAACTTAGAGACATCAAAAATATCCCTAATAAGGGAAATATTATCAAAAATTGACCTTTTGGGGACACAGTAGGTTTGGTCTGGATGAATCAACTCATTCATAATTATTGATAATCTGTTTGCTAAAATCTTTGAAAGAAGTTTATAGTCACTACACAGAAGTGAAACAGGTCTCCAGTTTTTGATCTCTGTGAGATCTCCTTTTTTGGGAAGGAGGGTCAGGACTGCTCTCCGGCAACTCAAAGGTAGAAGACCTTCGTCCAAACTACCATTGAGTACTTCTAAGAGATCCTCTCCTAAAACTTCCCAAAAACATTTATAGAAGTCTATTGGTATGCCATCAATTCCAGGCACCCTTCCGGATTCCATGCTCTGAACGGCCTGATGCAGTTCTCCCAGGCTAAGCACACCTGAAATCTCTGCATTAGCTTCATCAGACACCTTTGGTAAATCCTCAAAGAAGACACTCTCATTGATATTGTCTGATCCTAGTTCACTTCTGTACAGTTTCTCATAAAAACCAATTGCCCTCCTTCTAATCACTACAGGATTGGACAATAGAATTCCTTCCTCAGATCGCAAAGCATGAATGATTCTTTTTTGCCCATTTTTTCTTTCAAGGTTAAAAAAATACTTTGAAGGTGCATCCATTTGATCAAGACTTATAAATCTTGACCGGACCAAAGCCCCTTGTGTTTTAACCCCTAATAATTCTGCCAATTGATTCTTTTTCTTAGAAAGAATTTTCAAATAGCTTTGTTGTTTTGTTGATTCTGAAAATTCCTGTATCTTAATTATGTAATTCTCTAAGTCTTTCATTGACTGATTTAAAACTTTGGTGCTGTTGTGAGCATACTGCTGACAATACTGTTTAATTTGTACTTTTCCAAAATCCCACCATTTTTGTACTGATCGAAAAGATTCTTTTTTTGTTCTGTAATCAGCCCAAAACAATTTAAAAGTGTGTATAAAATCCTTATTATCTAACAAAGTTAAATTAAAATGCCAGTAAGCACTTTTAGGCTTGACAGAATTCAAAATAAAAGAGCATTGCACCATGCAATGATCTGAAAAACCAACAGGAAAAATACAACAATTTTTAAAAATACCAACATGATGCTTAAACACATAAAATCTATCCAGTCTTGCCAGAGATAAAACATTATCACGTGCATGTGCCCAAGTATATTGTCTTTTATCCTCATGATAAAACTTCCATACGTCACTTAACTCATGCTTATTTATTATTTGAATGAGACGTTTTCTTGAAGGCATATGGGGTTCAATATGATTTCTGTCACAATTACTCACTGTACAATTAAAATCTCCTCCTAAAAATAAATAATCATCATTAGAAACGTCTTGTAAAACAGAACATAATGTGTCTAAAAACAACATCCTATCAATTGTTGAGTTGGGGACATACACACAAATAAAAACAAAATTATAATTCTCCATTTGT
Source organism: Thymallus thymallus (assembly GCA_023634145.1). Taxonomy (NCBI): domain Eukaryota; kingdom Metazoa; phylum Chordata; class Actinopteri; order Salmoniformes; family Salmonidae; genus Thymallus; species Thymallus thymallus. Next base: position 1,077,633 of record CM042383.1, read on the forward strand.
GCTGTCACTTTTAAAAGTCTACCCTTCAAAAACTCTTTAACTTGATATGAACATGGATTAAAGGTTTTTGCAAATAATATTGCTATTCCTCCACTTAACGTGGTGTTGTGGCTGAAAAAAGATAAACCTTCCCATTCCTTCATCCAATCATTAACGTTGTTCACGTCACTATGCGTTTCCTGAATCAAAGTGACATCTATTTTTTTCTGCTTGATCATTTCATACAGCTCAGCTCTTTTTCTATAATTTCTAGCACCATTAACATTCAAGGAGGCAATCCGCACTTCAGCCATACTGAAATAAATAAACAAACAAAAAAAACCAAGCAAAACCGGATTATTCTTAGTCCTCATTTTCATTTAATTCCGTGCCAACTTTCCTCACAATCTTTTTCAACCGATAAACCTCCCTGTCTGAAAGGCACCCAGCTGTTATTAGGCTTTTGGCTTTGTCATGGAACTGCGTTAAGTCATGGAAATATTCTTTTACAATCACACCTCTTTTGTTTTTAGTGGTATTAAGGAAATGTTTTATGTCATCAACATCATAGCTTCTGCTAATACCTTCGATCTGTGACAACACTGTACTTGAGTCAGACATTTCACTTCCACTTTCTGACTCTTTCTGATCTTCAAACACTTCTGCTTTTTTAAAACACTTTGCCTTACTGATCTTTGCCACATTTTTTTTGGTATTTTAAACATCCTATTTTCCGCTTCTGTGTCAGACACATCATCTTCCCCCATGTGTTCTACATCACTGTTCAACAGCCCAGTTTCTGCAGCTACAGAAGTATCCCTACCTTCATTCACCGATTCCGTCGAGGTCGATCCAGCTTCCACAGGCCCCTCAACAGATGTTCCTTCCCCAGCAGGTTTATCCACGGTCGGCACTGCTTCAGCCAGACCGACCCCAGACGGTTTAACAGTAGTCTCTTCAGTCGAACCACTATCCTTACTACCTCCCGCTGCATTCTTGTCAGGACATGAACGGATTAAATGGCCCGATTTACCACATCCAAAGCACTTCATTTTGTCAGTAGTAACAAACACTACATATTCAAAATCGTCCACACGGAAATTTAGCGCCAAGTCCAATTCTGCGTCATCTTTGATAATCATGAAAGCAAATCTCCTAAATGAAACGATATGTTTCAATAAAGGAGATTCACACCTGATCATAATCTTCTTGATCGGCGAAAGCAACTTTCCATACCGTGACAGCGCTTGTTTCAAAATATCATCACTGAGAAACGGAGGGATATTCGATATTGTGACTTTTTTAGACGGTAACAACAGCGGTAAAACAGGTGTAAGTATTTCGTCAATGATTATACCTCGCGCCACCACCTCGTTTGCTTTTTCCACCGAGTTCAAAAAAATCACGGTCGCGCCATTCATTCTGGATGCGGAGACAATGTTTAGATGGCCAACAATCTCTCCTACACCCAGACAACAAGCCTCTACACTCGCCACGGTTACTATTTTGACTCCGTGACGGCGTGTGAGGACATCAAGCCCACTCCCAGCCTGAGCTGCCATGCTTCCTAAGAAAGCAGGCAGCACAAACAACCCACAAAATAAATACTAAATCAAATAAACACACTTAGAAGTAAAAAATAAATACAAATAAAAAATAGAATAGAAATATATAAGGAAAATAACCAAATACACGCGCTCAAAGCTCGAGCTCTCACACACGCTCCACAAACGCCCACGCATGCGGAGAGAGAGAGAGAGAGAGAGAGAGAGAGAGAGAGAGAGAGAGAGAGAGAGAGAGAGAGAGAGAGAGACGGTGTGAGTGTTGTTTCCTCTGTGTGTTTTGTACTCCTGTACTTAGTTAGAAGGTGTGAGTGTTGTTTCCTCTGTGTGTTTTGTACTCCTGTACTTAGTTAGAAGGTGTGAGTGTTGTTTCCTCTGTGTGTTTTGTACTCCTGTACTTAGTTAGAAGGTGTGAGTGTTGTTTCCTCTGTGTGTTTTGTACTCCTGTACTTAGTTAGAAGGTGTGAGTGTTGTTTCCTCTGTGTGTTTTGTACTCCTGTACTTAGTTAGAAGGTGTGAGTGTTGTTTCCTCTGTGTGTTTTGTACTCCTGTACTTAGTTAGAAGGTGTGAGTGTTGTTTCCTCTGTGTGTTTTGTACTCCTGTACTTGTGTGTGAGGTCTGCCACTTTCCTCTTGATTTCCAGGTTATCCTACAGAGAGGAAGAAACCTAAGGTTGTCTTTTTGATGGGTATGTACACACACACACACTCTCTCTCTCTCTCTCTCTCTGTCTCTCTCTCTCTCTCTCTCTCTCTGTCTCTCTCTCTCTCTCTCTCACACACACACACATACACACTGTGTTACAGCGGTTGTACCAGCATGAACCAACCTAATGAGATGTCTGGGTAATTGGCTGTTTAACAGGGATAGGAGGCTGGATAATTGGCTGTATTATAGGGATAGGAGGCTGGATAATTGGCTGTATTATAGGGATAGGAGGCTGGATAATTGGCTGTATTATAGGGATAGGAGGCTGGATAATTGGCTGTATTATAGGGATAGGAGGCTGGATAATTGGCTGTATTATAGGGATAGGAGGCTGGATAATTGGCTGTATTATAGGGATAGGAGGCTGGATAATTGGCTGTTTAACAGGGATATGAGGCTGGATAATTGGCTGTTTAACAGGGATAGGAGGCTGGATAATTGGCTGTATTATAGGGATAGGAGGCTGGATAATTGGCTGTTTAACAGGGATAGGAGGCTGGATAATTGGCTGTATTATAGGGATAGGAGGCTGGATAATTGGCTGTTTAACAGGGATAGGAGGCTGGATAATTGGCTGTTTAACAGGGATATGAGGCTGGATAATTGGCTGTATTATAGGGATAGGAGGCTGGATAATTGGCTGTATTATAGGGATAGGAGGCTGGATAATTGGCTGTATTATAGGGATAAGAGGCGGGATAATTGGCTGTTTAACAGGGATAGGAGGCTGGATAATTGGCTGTTTAACAGGGATAGGAGGCTGGATAATTCATTCATTCATACTGTTGCATTCTATATTTTATCATTGATAAGTCATTTATTTTATCCTGGGTACCAAACCTTTTGTGCCAAACATATGACAAAGAATGGAATGTAGCACAAACAGATCTGGAAGCAGGTTATATTTATTTAGGCTCACTGAGCAGTTTAACATTGATTTCAAGTAGCTAACGGTATTGTAGAATACAGTATATTTACCATGCTGAGTGTCATGTTGTATTTTTAGATCTGACCCAGAAGCTCCTGTTGGCTTGTCTCTAAATACTTAATTTGTTGGAAAGCTACAACATACAGTATCTGAGTCACAGAGACTGTGTCCCAAATATTCCCTATATAGGGTACTACTTTTGAACATTGCCCATAAGGCTCTTGTGTAATGCAGTTACTAAAGACACGATACCGGGTTGTATTGTAATACCACAGGGAAATGAGTCATCGTGCATGCATTATATTCCAGAGAACTCATAGCCCCTTGTTGATTTGATTTGATGTCATTAAACCTTCCATAATGATTGACAGGTCATTGTGTCAGTAATCAGAACAATAATACATGAAACCATCTTTACTCTTCAGTTTTATTAAGTTTTATTAAAATACAATGTTTAGTTTGTTGAACAAATATATCAGAAATCTGACATCAAAGCCATTAAGAAAATGGGGAACACCTCCCAAATCCCATGAACAACAGGGAACACCCCCCCCAATCCCATGAACAACAGGGAACACCCCCCCAATCCCACGAACAACAGGGAACACCTCCCCAATCCCACGAACAACAGGGAACACCCCCCCCCTAATCCCACGAACAACAGGGAACACCTCCCCAATCCCACGAACAACAGGGAACACCTCCCCAATCCCACGAACAACAGGGAACACCTCCCCAATCCCACGAACAACAGGGAACACCTCCCCAATCCCACGAACAACAGGGAACACCCCCCCCCTAATCCCACGAACAACAGGGAACACCTCCCCAATCCCACGAACAACAGGGAACACCTCCCCAATCCCATGAACAACAGGGAACCCCCCCCCCCCCCCTAATCCCACGAACAACAGGGAACACCTCCCCAATCCCACGAACAACAGGGAACACCTCCCCAATCCCACGAACAACAGGGAACACCTCCCCAATCCCACGAACAACAGGGAACACCTCCCCAATCCCACGAACAACAGGGAACACCTCCCCAATCCCACGAACAACAGGGAACACCTCCCCAATCCCATGAACAACTGAATGAACAGTCCTGAGATTTAACACAGCCTATTACACAGACTGGTAAAGGCCGTGATTTATCACTATGTCCTGGTGAATAATCAATCAATCAAATCAATCAAATCTATCAAATCTATCTATCTATCTATCTATCTATCTATCTATCTATCTATCTATCTATCTATCTATCTATCTATCTATCTATCTATCTATCTATCTATCTATCTATCTATCTATCTATCTATCTATCCAGACCACTGCAGGGAGGAGTTAGATCACTTATTATGCATTTGGGTCCCAAGGTTTTTAAAACCAATCATATCGAGTGGTTCCAATGACGAATTTGACGCTATGGGACACATAACTGGTGACTTTGTAAAGCAAAGATGGCTGACAAAAACAGTACAGTGGAAGCAAATGTAAGTAATTATGATGTCATAACGAGTCAAGCAAAAAAATTACAATTGAGAGGAATATGTTAGTTAATGTAGAGACAAAAGATGGTGCATATTTCTTTGTCATGAAATTAATTTACGAAAATCGCTATTTAGCAAGTTAGCTGAGCTGGAACACTATGAGTCATTTCCTGGCATCCGATTGGTTACTGGCATTTAAAGGCCAGCACTTCCTTGTTTGAAAATATCTCCTGCGAAGAATCCACGTAAAAAAAAAAGAAAATATAGGAGAATATACCTACAGTATGTGAATAAAAGTAGGCGATCTCAGTTAGCCAATGTGAGAAAATCAGTGAATGAAAGAAAACATTAGCTTGATCAGCAGCCAGACAGCAGTCAGACAGCAGTCAGACAGCAGCCAGACAGCAGTCAGACAGGAACCAAACAGCAGCCAGACAGCAGCCAGACAGCAGCCAGACAGCAGCCAGACAGCCATCAGTGGCATTTATTCCACATAAATGGAACAAATGCTTACCAGGCACAATAAGGGCCGTCCGGACCGTTATTCTGTTCTGCTATTAGAAAGGATGTGTAACCGAAGAGAGATGCCATGAGTGGAACCAGAATACCAACTGGGATGGATCCCAGGGCCAATGTGTCTTACCAGTGAACCTCCGGGGTTCATCACTAATACTGTGTCTCAGAAGATTTAGTCCATGACTGATGCAACCGTGTCTACTATGTACTGTAGCTGTAGAAAGTGTACTTGTCAGACTGCACAGTAACTTAATAAACATATAGCCAACATTTTAAAAGTTTTTATTGAATTCAATAATATATTTGTACCACTGTAGATGAAATGTATTAAATGCTTAAGTATGTTGGTATTTGTTCAACATCTTTATGCTTTCATTAATAAAATAAAGATACAAATGCAGATGTCTATTTCAACAAGTGTACATCTCAGCTACATAGTAAATTACTACAATGTCAATCCAAGGTGCAGGTGGACTGACGGTGTTGTTTCTCTCCGTCGATCACACACTTTAAACATTCTGATCATAAAGCATTTAAAGACTGACAATGTTTTTACCAAGTTAATCTGCTCATGTTGTGTGTGTTCAGTTATTTGTGACATTGTGGTTAAAATGAACAACATTTCTAATTAAATATCACAGACCAGATTTGCCCTGACGAACAATGCATTAAGCATTATGTTCATTTAAAAGAAAATCTAATTAAATGATATAATTGTTCCACTTTAGATGCTGTGTTTTTATTTACAGTGGTGATGGACAGCTGGAGGCATTTTGAAAACATGCAAACACTTGTTTTTCACAATATTATTATTATTAAATACATTTGACCGTCTTGCTTATCGGTCTATAGAATAATTAACAGCATTTTATTTCTCTACTGGTAATTGAAGAGGGCCTGAAGTGCGTCACCCACCACTAACATATTTACCGAAATATGTGTATTTTACACTCTAGTAGTGAGCCTACATTAAGATAAATATCATGAAAGACAGAAACTTGTCCATCACCACTGTAAATAAAAATACAGCATCTAAAGTGGTACAATTATATCATTTAATTAGATGAATACATGTTTTGTACAGTTGATGCCGTGACCATAAGCTTCATAAACATTTTAAAACAGTTTTAAAACATTAAGATAAATATTGTAATGAAACAGGCAGGGAGCAGGTTTCGAACCGTCAACCATCGGGCCCAAAGCCCGGTGCGCTATCGACTGTGCAACTAAAGCGTGCTCGTGTGGCAGAATCGATATCCACGCTTATAAACCCAGGATCATTACAAAGACAAAAACTTACTGAGCATTTCATCCTCAAAACGCCATGAAGGTCTGATGTGCAGTAGAATATCCGGGACTCAACGAGTAGCCTACCAATAGCCGCCAGTATAATCAATACATTTAATACACACAATCACAAAGACATCCATAAATATTTTGTTTAGGAAGGTCATTCATTTTTTTTAATTAAGACAATTTTCATTCCAAATAACAGAAAATCATGTTTTAAGATGTATTTCTCTGTAGTAGCTGAGGCTATGGTTTTATTTAACCTTTATTTGCTTCATGTCAACAGGATTAATTAACTTGTTATGCTCTTTCTGATAGTGTATAGCAATCAAAACGTCTGGCCTGCATGGACGTCTGTACTGTAGGATAATTTGGGAAAGTAAGCAAGCTTCGTAAAGACGCCCTCAAAGACACCCTCTGGTGGTTTGAACCAGCATTAATGGCAAAAATGGCCCACAGTAAAATACTATGCCGTTCCATACCGCAGCATCTTGCAAGCCATGCTGCAGTATGATGTAACTTGGATTAGCTAACACAACAGGAGTGATGGTTGCTGATAATGGGCCTCTGTATTGTTTTAGTGATTCACCATAGTGAAGGTGTATTTCTGTATTGTTTTAGTGATTCACCATAGTGAAGGTGTATTTCTGTATTGTTTTAGTGATTCACCATAGTGAAGGTGTATTTCTGTATCGTTTTAGTGATTCACCATAGTGAAGGTGTATTTCTGTATTGTTTTAGTGATTCACCATAGTGAAGGTGTATTTCTGTATTGTTTTAGTGATTCACCATAGTGAAGGTGTATTTCTGTATCGTTTTAGTGATTCACCATAGTGAAGGTGTATTTCTGTATTGTTTTAGTGATTCACCATAGTGAAGGTGTATTTCTGTATTGTTTTAGTGATTCACCATAGTCAAGGCGTAGACTCAGGTTTTCTGGGTCTCTATGTTTCTGGTTGGACAGGTTTCTCAATTTCTTTCTTAGGTTTTTGCATTCTTCATCAAACCATTTGTCATTGTTGTTAAATGTCTTTGGTTTTCTGTTTGAAATGTTTGATTTGATAGAGAAGCTGAGAGGTTAAATATACTGTTGAAGTTTTCTACTGACCAGTTCACACCTTCACTATTACAGTGGGACGTTTCGTCCAGGAAGTTGTCTAGAAGGGATTTAATTGGTTGTTGCCTAATTGTTTTCTGGTAGATTTCTACTTTCCTTCCATCTATAGCATTTCTTAATATTATTCAGTTCCTTTGGCTTTGATGCCTCATGATTGAGTATTGCTCTGTTCAAGTAGGCTGTGATCTGATAGGCTGTCAGTGGGCTGACTGAACTATTTCTCTCCATCTGTCATCTTGGCTCTTCTCAAGGATAGTTTTCTATGGCTGCGTTTACACAGTAAGTCCAATTCTGATATTTTTCCCACTGTTCTGACTCACACACACACACACACACACACACACACACACACACACACACACACACACACACACACACACACACACACACACACACACACACACACACACACACACACACACACACACACACACACACACACACACACACACACACACACACACACACACACACACACACACACACACACCCTGTCTTCTGTTCTGTTATGTTTAACCAGCAGCTGGTGTTGACTGGCTCATGTTCTATGGATGAGTAGGAACATGTTGGAATATGGAACCTTAGATTTATAGAATATGGAACCTTAGATTTATAGAATATGGAACCTTAGATTTATAGAATATGGAACTGTTATGAAAGAGAGAGTAGAGTCTCATTATTACACATCCAGTCAAGTAGAACTAGAAAAGGTTTTAAATCACCTACAATGAATGACATTTAATGTGAGCTGTAGCTGTAGTGGAGCAGCACATTGTGAGCACCTAATTAAAGTACTGTAGAACGTTTATAGCAAACAGCACCTCACAGGTGTCCTGTACTTGACGTTGATTATAACAATTTCTGACAAGACATTTAGTCTTGTCACCTGTTTTACACAGCAGGAGACCTACTTCACTTCAGCAGATCAAGGTTGAGTGGCGAGAGAGAGAGAGAGAGAGAGAGAGAGAGAGAGAGAGAGAGAGAGAGAGAGAGAGAGAGAGAGAGAGAGAGAGAGAGAGAGAGAGAGAGAGAGAGAGAGAGAGAGAGAGAGAGAGAGAGAGAGAGCTAAGGCTGGGATTCATCTCAAGACATCAGTCAGTAGGTCTTCCAAATGGACCCCAAGCATACTTCCAAAGTTGTGGCAAAATGTCTTAAGGACAACAAAGTCAAGGTATTGGAGTGGCCATCACAAAGCCCTGACCTCAACCCTATAGAACATTTGTGGGCAGAACTGAAAAAGCGTGTGCGAGCAAGGAGGCCTACAAACCTGACTCAGTTACACCAGTTCTGTCAGGAGGAATGGGCCAGAATTCACCCAACTTATTGTGGGAAGCTTGTGGAAGGCTACCTGAAACATTTGACCCAAGTTAAACAATTTAAAGGCAATGCTGCCAAATACTAATTAAGTGTATGTAAACTTCTGACTCACTGGGAATGTGATGAAAGAAATAAAAGCTGAAATAAATCATTCTCTCTACTATTATTCTGACATTTCACATTCTTAAAATAAAGTGGTGATCCTAACTGACCTAAGACAGGGAATTTTACTAGGATTAAATGTCAGGAATTGTGAAAAACTGAGTTTAAATGTATTTGGCCAAGGTGTATGTAAACTGAGTTTAAATGTATTTGGATAAGGTGTATGTAAACTGAGTTTAAATATATCTGGATAAGGTGTATGTAAACTTCAGACTATTTTTAACTCTTTACCTCCTCTGACCTCCAGGTGGGCCGGGCTCAGGGAAGGCTGTGCAGTGTGAGAGAATGGAGGAGAGGTTTGGACTGTGTCGTCTGTCACCTGGTGACATCCTGTGTTCTGAACTACAGTCTCACAGTGAAAGAGGACGTTACCTACGAGACCTGCTGGAGAGGGGGGAGACGCTACCTGAGGTAACACACAGACACATACACACAGAGGACACACAGACACACACACACACACACACAGAGGACAGACAGACACACAGAGGACAGACACACACACACACGCCATGTCCAAAAACCACCTCTCCATATCCTGACCCTAGGCCCCTGGGAGGAGAGACAGAGCCTGTGTCTTTGTGTATCTGTGTCTGTGTGTATCTGTGTCTTTGTGTATCTGTGTCTGTGTGTATCTGTGTCTGTGTGTATCTGTGTCTGTGTGTATCTGTGTCTGTGTGTATCTGTGTCTGTGTGTATCTGTGTCTGTGTGTATCTGTGTCTGTGTGTATCTGTGTCTGTGTGTATCTGTGTCTGTGTGTATCTGTGTCTGTGTGTATCTGTCTCTGTGTGTATCTGTGTCTGTGTGGATCTGTCTCTGTGTGTATCTGTCTCTGTGTGTCTCTGTGTGTATCTGTCTCTGTGTGTATCTGTGTCTGTGTGTATCTGTCTCTGTGTGTATCTGTCTCTGTGTGTATCTGTCTCTGTGTGTCTCTGTGTGTATCTGTCTCTGTGTGTATCTGTGTCTGTGTGTATCTGTCTCTGTGTGTATCTGTCTCTGTGTGTATCTGTGTCTGTGTGTATCTGTGTCTGTGTGTATCTGTGTCTGTGTGTATCTGTCTCTGTGTGTCTCTGTGTGTATCTGTCTCTGTGTGTATCTGTCTCTGTGTGTCTCTGTGTGTATCTGTCTCTGTGTGTATCTGTGTCTGTGTGTATCTGTGTCTGTGTGTATCTGTCTCTGTGTGTATCTGTCTCTGTGTGTCTCTGTGTGTCTCTGTGTGTATCTGTCTCTGTGTGTATCTGTCTCTGTGTGTATCTGTCTCTGTGTGTCTCTGTGTGTCTCTGTGTGTATCTGTCTCTGTGTGTATCTGTCTCTGTGTGTATCTGTCTCTGTGTGTCTCTGTGTGTATCTGTCTCTGTGTGTATCTGTGTGTATCTGTCTCTGTGTGTCTCTGTGTGTATCTGTGTGTATCTGTCTCTGTGTGTCTCTGTGTGTATCTGTGTCTGTCAGTGGCGGCTGGTGATAATTATTTTTGGGGGGGCATGCAGTACCAAAAAGCATGTTGACTACTTTTTTTTATTTTTATAACAAATGTTTATTATACAGACAAATAAAAGTATAAATTCAAGCATTAAATAGAAAACAGTGTCTGTACTTTATCTTTTTACACATTCCTTTCCCACATATAACTGGATGAGGAAAAACAAACAGCAACAACAGAGTAGCATGTTGACTACTTGAACATACATGTTGCTCTCCTTTCTTTCTGGCCAGGAAATGTCTCAATGACTCTCTGATTAAAGTCAGTCATCTCAGTAACAAGTCTCTTTTCCATGGACAGCAATGCCAGTGCATTCAGCCTCTCCTGGGTCATGGTGTTTCTGAGAACAGGTTTGATTCTTTTCAAGGTTGAGAAGCACCTCTCATCTTCAGCTGTGGTCCTGGGTGGTAATGAGAACTTTATGTCACCTCTTCGTTGTGCCTTCTAATGCCAATCCTGTAGCCTTCATCTAGTTGTTCAGCAATGCTAACTCTGTCCAAAAACGGTAGTTTCATGCTATTATCAAGATGGCTGCGACTACTGTTATGACGTTTGCATTTTTCAGATAGATGTTTGAGGTCTCTTACCCCCGTTGTTGTCCACTAAACTTCAGTGCCGACACTTTGGTTTAACTGCTGACATTTATCTCTAAAGTGATCAGCCCAGCAAGGTTTTGGCGGACTCGGAGTGACGGTGTGTCGGTGTCGCCCGCGCACTCGCAGTAGTGGCCAAGAGCGTAGAGTTGAATGACAGGTGACGAGAACCAATCAGATTGGATAAAATAACATGTATCCAATTCTGATTCGCCAGGGACGCAGCGACCTGCGCCCGGAGGAGGATCTTTAAGAAACCAATTAGAGACCAGCTTCAGGTCACATGCTGCCCGAAGATTTATGGACTCAGACAGACATCCATTTGTCCGTCGTCCCTCGCTCATTTTTGTATAATGTAAAATGTATACATGGAAATTTCTGGAATTTTGATGGGGGCGGCGCCCCAGCGTCCTCTATTGACAAGCTGCTACTGGTGTCTGTGTGTATCTGTCTCTGTGTGTATCTGTCTCTGTGTATATCTGTCTCTGTGTATATCTGTCTCTGTGTGTATCTGTCTCTGTGTATATCTGTCTCTGTGTATATCTGTCTCTGTGTATATCTGTCTCTGTGTATATCTGTCTCTGTGTATATCTGTCTCTGTGTATATCTGTCTCTGTGTATATCTGTCTCTGTGTATATCTGTCTCTGTGTATATCTGTCTCTGTGTGTATCTGTGTGTATCAAAAAATACACTAACACCCTGGGCTCGCTCTCTCTCTCTCTCTCACACACCTGCGTGCAGACACAGTTATGCCATGCTCAGCTCTGGATGAGATATTATAAGATGGTGACTTGATCAAATGGTACAGTATAGTTGCCTAGCAACACAGCTGTAAAGGGCAACTACCTGATTATTCTCTGTGAACTACTTTCAATATCAGGCATCGGACTTCTGTTGTGTGTGTTCCCCAGGACACTCTGCTGGAGCTGCTATGTGAGTGTGTGGCATTATCTCTGCGGCACGGAAGGGGTGTACTCGTAACCAACTTCCCCCGAGACCTACGACAAGCTCTGGAGTATGACACTAAGGTACAGAGAGAGGATGGAGGGAGGATAGAGGGGAGAGGGATGGAGAGGCCAAGGGCAGGATGTGGGAGGGAAAGAGGAGGAAGAGGGAGGCAAGGGGAGGGGTATTAAGGGCAGGTTACTGGAGGGAGGGAGGGAGGGAGGGGTGAGTTGAGGGGAGAGAGAAGAGTAGTTTACCCTTTTGCTCTACGACAATCTGGATGGAAAGTAGCGGACGATATTGCCAATCCTATTTCCAACATTTTTTAACTAGGCAAGTCAGTTAAGAACAAATTATTTTTATTTACAATGACAGCCTACCCTGGCAAAACCAGGACGACGCTGGGCCAATTGATGTGACACAGCCTTGATCCGAACCAGGGACTGTAGTGATGCCTCTTGCACTGAGATGCAGTGCCTTAGACCACTGCGCCACTAAGGAGCCCAAAATGTAAGCCTAATAGAAAGTGTGTTCCCTCAGGCCTGGAGGGAAGCTAAAGTCATTCCGCTACCCAAGAATAGTAAAGCCACCTTTACTGGCTCAAATAGCCGACCAATCAGCCTGTTACCAACCCTTAGTAAACTTCTGGAAAAAATGGTGTTTGACCAGATACAATGCTATTTTACAGTAAACCAATTGACAACAGACTTTCAGCACGTTTATAGGGAAGGACACTCAACAAGCACAGCACTTCCACAAATTACTGATGATTGGCTGAGAGAAATTGATGATAAACTTATTGTGGTGGCTGTCTTGTTAGACTTCAGTGCAGCTTTTGACATTATCAATCATAGTTTGCTGCTGGAAAAACGTATGTGTTATGTCTTTACACCCCCTGCTATATTGTGGATAAAGAGTTACCTGTCTAACAGAACACAGAGGGTGTTCTTTAATGGAAGCCTCTCCAACATAATCCAACATAATTGGTCCTTAACATGCATGTTGCCAAAGGACAGGACACTCTGGAGGAGACTTTTATAAAACGTTACAAGAATGTGTCTTTCTAATCTAAAATTATATAGTTTTCTAAGGAAGTACATCCGCTGGTGCATTTTCTTAGTTTTATTCAGTGCATTTGTCCCAATACTTTTGGTTCCCTAAAATGGGGGACTATGTAGAAAAGTGCTGTCATTTCTAAACAGGAACTTTAACCTCATAGTCATTGTATCATTCAGAACTGCTGGAGTACAGAACCAAAACAACAACAAATGTGTCACTGTCCCAGTACTGTTGGAGCTCACTGTACTGACAGCTGTTCCCTTTGTCTGTATGTGTGGTGTGTGTGTATGTGTGGTGTGTGTGTATGTGTGTGAGTGTGTATGTGTGTGGACGTGTGTTTGTATGCATGTGTCAGATGGGGGAGCCCAGTGCTGTGGTGCTGTTGGACTGTTCCCCTGACACTATGTTCTCCAGGCTGCAGTGTCGTGTCCTGTCCCACTCTGCCCCCCAAACCACAGGCTGCCACCCCGAGACAGACAGAGACATCAGCAGGAGAGTAGAGGGATTCACCAGCAACTGCCAACCTGTGACATCACACTACGAACCCAGGAGGCTCCTACACAAGGTGAGTCAGGTGCTACGCTCCCATTCTCTACCCTTCATCTGAAGTGTACACTTGATCACTTCCCTCCACTGAAATAAGTGGTATAAGAAACCTGGTGGAAACTCCCACTCTAATCAATGCTTCCACCAATCACATGCTTTTGAATTTGTGGGTGAGGTAGTGAGCGAATGTACACTTCAAGAGAAAGGAGTTATTATCACAAACCGTACACATCAATACTCCAAACGTAAACATCAATACTCCTAAACGTTAACATCAACACTCAAACCGTACACATCAACACTCCAAACGTACACATCAAGGACTTGTCTCAGCCATGTTGTTTGTTTTTCTCTGTCAGGGAAAATGCCTCAATGTTAAGTCCCCTGTTTGGGGGACTTTGAGTGGTTCTGGAATGGTTCCGACTGACAGTTTGTTCTACAAAGCGCTTTGTGAATCTCCCTGCTCTCAGATCCGACTCTCTCAGCGGAGCTGACTAGAAGTGTCAATGTGGAGCTATATAAAGGAAGTGCCAGATCAATGTGGAGCTATATACAGGGAGAACCAGATCAATGTGGAGCTATATGCAGGGAGTACCAGATCAATGTGGAGCTATATACAGGGAGTACCAGATCAATGTGGAGCTATATACAGGGAGTACCAGATCAATGTGGAGCTATATACAGGGAGTACCAGATCAATGTGGAGCTATATACAGGAAGTACCAGATCAATGTGGAGCTATATACAGGGAGTACCAGATCAATGTGGAGCTATATACAGGGAGTACCAGATCAATGTGGAGCTATATACAGGGAGTACCAGATCAATGTGGAGCTATATAAAGGAAGTGCCAGATCAATGTGGAGCTATATACAGGGAGAACCAGATCAATGTGGAGCTATATGCAGGGAGTACCAGATCAATGTGGAGCTATATACAGGGAGTACCAGATCAATGTGGAGCTATATACAGGGAGTACCAGATCAATGTGGAGCTATATACAGGGAGTACCAGATCAATGTGGAGCTATATACAGGAAGTACCAGATCAATGTGGAGCTATATACAGGGAGTACCAGATCAATGTGGAGCTATATACAGGGAGTACCAGATCAATGTGGAGCTATATACAGGGAGTACCAGATCAATGTGGAGCTATATACAGGGAGTACCAGATCAATGTGGAGCTATATACAGGGAGTACCAGATCAATGTGGAGCTATATACAGCAAGTACCAGATCAATGTGGAGCTATATACAGGGAGTACCAGATCAATGTGGAGCTATATACAGGAAGTACCAGATCAATGTGGAGCTATATACAGGAAGTACCAGATCAATGTGGAGCTATATACAGGGAGTACCAGATCAATGTGGAGCTATATACAGGAAGTACCAGATCAATGTGGAGCTATATACAGGAAGTACCAGATCAATGTGGAGCTATATACAGGAAGTAACAGATCAATGTGGAGCTATATACAGGGAGTACCAGATCAATGTGGAGCTATATACAGGAAGTACCAGATCAATGTGGAGCTATATACAGGGAGTACCAGATCAATGTGGAGCTATATACAGGAAGTACCAGATCAATGTGGAGCTATATACAGGAAGTACCAGATCAATGTGGAGCTATATACAGGAAGTACCAGATCAATGTGGAGCTATATACAGGAAGTACCAGATCAATGTGGAGCTATATACAGGAAGTACCAGATCAATGTGGAGCTATATACAGGAAGTACCAGATCAATGTGGAGCTATATACAGGAAGTACCAGATCAATGTGGAGCTATATACAGGAAGTACCAGATCAATGTGGAGCTATATACAGGAAGTACCAGATCAATGTGGAGCTATATACAGGAAGTACCAGATCAATGTGGAGCTATATACAGGAAGTACCAGATCAATGTGGAGCTATATACAGGAAGTACCAGATCAATGTGGAGCTATATACAGGAAGTACCAGATCAATGTGGAGCTATATACAGGAAGTACCAGATCAATGTGGAGCTATATACAGGGAGTACCAGATCACTGTGGAGCTATATACAGGAAGTAACAGATCAATGTGGAGCTATATACAGGGAGTATCAGTACCAGATCAATGTGGAGCTATATACAGGGAGTACCAGTACCAGATCACTGTGGAGCTATATACAGGGAGTACCAGATCAATGTGGCACTAAATCCTCAGCAATCAGCTCCTTGGTCTTACTGATGTTGAGGGAGAGGTTGTTACCCTGGCACCACACTGCTAAGTCTCTGACCTCCTCCTTATAGGCTGTATCATTGCAGTCGTGATCAGGCCTACCACTGTTGTGTAGTCTGCAAACTTAATGATGGTGTTGGAGTCGTGCCTGGCCATGGAGTCATGAGTGAACAGGGAGTACAGGAGGGGACTGAGCACGCACCCCTGAGGGGCCCCAGTGTTGAGGATCAGCGTGGCAGATGTGTTGTGACCTACCCTTACCACCTGGAGGTGGCCCGTCAGGAAGTCCAGGATCCAGTTGCAGAGGGAGAGGTTCAGTTCCAGAGTCCCTAGCTTGGTGATGAGCTTGGAGGGCAGTATGGTGTTGAACACTGAGCTGTAGTCTATGAACAGCATTCTCACGTAGTTATTTCCCCTCTTGTCCAGGTGGGAGAGGGCCGTGTGAAGTGCAATTGAGTTTGCTTCATCTGTGGATCTGTTGGGTCGGTATGTGAATTGGAGTGGGTCCAGGGTGTCTGGGATGATGGTGTTGCTGTGTGTCATGAACAGCCTTCATAATTACAGGGTGAGTGTTACAGGGTGATAGTCATTTAGGCAGGTCACCTTAGAGCTCTTAGGAACAAGGACAATGGTGGTCACCTAGAAGCATGTTGGGATTACAGACTGGGAGAAGGAGAGATTGAAGATATCTGTGAAGACACCTGCCAGCTGGTCTGTGGATGCTTTGAGAACACGCCCTGCTATTCCGGCCTTGTGATTAATCTGCTTATATGTTTTGCTGACATCGGAGAGCGAGATCACACAGTCACACAGCCGGATATAGAGCTCACTAGACGGATGAAATCACTCAGTGGACGTTTAAGTGAAAATATAGTGCCAATATTGTACTGTCACTAAGTATGATCCTATTTATTACAGTTATAAGAAAGGTAACATCTTATATAATGTGATTGTTACTATATTTAGAAAGTGTTTCAGTCATTTCAAGCTCTATCACTTTTGTTGATAGATAAAAATAATAATGTCCTTCTTATTTTCATAATATTTGTACTATATACTTGAGCTTGTGTCCTCAAAAGTGAATACACCTCAGCAATTTATAACTATTTTAACCAGAAAGGTGAGATTTTAATCTTTCTGGCAGTATACACATTATTAAGTATTGTTCATGATAAATAATTACTTTTGGGTCTGTTTAGTAGGAAATCTAATTGTTGCCCTATCAGTCAAGAGGTTAAAAGATGCATTGTTGTCTGTCTAACACATTGCTCTATCAGTGAAAATACCAGTCCTGATTTGTCATAGACGCTTGGTAAAAAACTTTAATGAATAAGCCTTCCTTCATGACCTGGCCTCTGTAAATTGGTATAGAATCAGCTTGATCCCCTCTGTCGAAGACGCTTCTTTTTTAATATTTTCAGTGGTATTGTTGACAAACACCCCATAAAGAAAATGAGAATTAAAAACAGGTTCAGTCCCTGGTTAGACCGTGATCTGGCAGAGTTACTCCACCTTAAGAATTTCATTTGGCGAAAGGCTCGACACACGCATACTCAGGCTGACTGGCTCTCTTTCAGGCAAATGAGAAATAAGTGCACTCAGGCTATCCGGAAGGCCAAGGTTAGTTACTTTAAGGAAAAGTTCTCTCTCCGTGGGTCTAACCCCAAAAAGTTCTGGAAAACGGTTAAAGACCTGGATAATAAACCCTCCTCCTCACAGCTGCCCATGTCCCTTAAAGTTGATGATGTGGTTGTTACTGACAAGAAGCACATGGCTGAGCTCTTTAATCAACACTTCATTAAGTCAGGATTCCTATTTGACTCAGCCATGCCTCCTTGCCCGTCCAACATTTCCTCATCTGCCACCCCTTCTAATGCATCTAGCCAGATGCTTCTCCCTCTTTTTCCCCTGCCCCGCTACAAAGTTTCTCTATGCAGGCGTTCACTGAGTCTGAGGTGCTAAAGGAGCTCCTGAAACTTCTTTAAGGTTGCTGCCCCTATCATCGCCAAGTCTATCTCCAACTTTTTTAACCTGTCTCTCCTCTCTGGTGAGGTTCCCATTGCTTGGAACCTGCTTAACTGACTAAATAAAGGTTACATACAAATAATTCTGACCGTTGTTTGTTTTTATGTGTTTTCCTCCAGATTGATGCAGAGAGGCCTCCTGAAGAGGTGTTTTCTCAGATCTGTCAGGCCATGGACTCTTGCTAGAGGAACCCACCCATCTCCACATCACTACTAGCGCCCTGGAGGTCTAACTACTACTGCTGTTCCCAGGGCTCTGAAGAGGACTACTCTCCTCTTCAGATGCCTCTCAAATTGTCCCCTATTTCATGCATAGTGCACTACTTTTGACCAAAAGCCCTATGAAAGCCCTGTTTCCTATATAGAGCACTACCTTCTACCAGAGTCCTCTGGGCCCTGGTCAAAAGTAGTGCACTATATATGGAATAGGGTGCCATTTGGGACGCAGCCCTCCTTGCCTGTGCCAACTCTGCTACTCTGAAGAGACGCGGCCACAAGACACTCTCTCACACTTTCAGACACACACACATTTAGAAAGAGAAATCACTGAAATGCATGTCTTGGATATTGATTGTATATCTGTCTATGCTGCAGTGGGAACAACTCATGTATTTGTAACCAGTGATGTAGTGATAAAAATATATAGATACGTAAACGCTGATCGCCTTTCGTGTTGAATGAAGTAACGCTCCTTATATTATATTATTATTATCATATTATATTACGCAACAAAATGAAAAGGTGCGTAAACTGCTTTATCCTGAAAACACTGCTTCAAGAGGCTTTAACTTGGCACTAATAGAGATGTGTAGTTGGTAACATTAGTTTCAGTATAATATTGTACAATACATACCGCTGCATTCTGTCCCAATCAGTTGAATACACATACCGTAACGCTGTCTGTCTGTCTGTCTGTCTGTCTGTCTGTCTGTCTGTCTGTCTGTCTGTGTGTGTGTGTCTGTGTGTCTGTGTGTGTGTTTGTGTGTTTGTTTTTGTGTGTGTCTGTGTGTGTGTCTGTGTGTGTGTCTGTGTGTGTGTGTGTGTGTGTATCTAGAATGTACTTCTTCCCTACACACTGTAGTATTAGACAACTTATTTAGTCTCTTAACGAGCTCTGCAGGTGTGGCTACCTTGCATGCTCTGAATACAATTAATTAAACCACTGAAAAACCTCCCACTTGCCGGCCAACAGATTTTCTTGTGGAGTTTTCATTCAACAGGGTTTTCAGTACCTTTATCTAAAGCCATGCCTTTAAATTTGTTGTACCTTTTTAATTAGAATATTGTCGACAGACTCACTAGACTATATCAAGAGAACGGTTCATAATGTCAGGGATCAATGACAGAAAGCCATATAAATATACCTTCATCTCCTTTTAGAACCAGTTGGTAGATTTAAAAATACTCTGATCTTGTAGTTTCTTTATGAATCATTAAAAACAGGTTTGGAGAGACTTTACATGTGAAAACAGTGGTTTGATTCATTCTGAAAATTGCCACATTCAGTTCTTTTACCCATGGTAACGTTGGAAGTTTAGTGTATATAGAATTATAATAGGGAGTATAGTGTACACTAGTAGTCTATACCCTCGTCTATCGTCTGCACTAACCATGGAACTGTGTGATGACACGTATTGGTCCATAATGATTTAATTAGCCTTCATGTCATTTTTATCATCAACTGTTATTAATGATCCTCATCTACAACCACCTGGCCGACGTTTACACAGGAAGCACCTGGCCGTGACGACGTTTACACAGGAAGCACCTGGCCGTGACGACGTTTACACAGGAAGCACCTGGCCGTGACGACGTTTACACAGGAAGCACCTGGCCGTGACGACGTTTACACAGGAAGCACCTGGCCGTGACGACGTTTACACAGGAAGCACCTGGCCGTGACGACGTTTACACAGGAAGCACCTGGCCGTGACGACGTTTACACAGGAAGCACCTGGCCGTGACGACGTTTACACAGGAAGCACCTGGCCGTGACGACGTTTACACAGGAAGCACCTGGCCGTGTCGACGTTTACACAGGAAGCACCTGGCCGTGACGACATTTACACAGGAAGCACCTGGCCATGACAACGTTTACACAGGAAGCACCTGGCCGTGACGATGTCCTGGCCGTGACAACGTTTACACAGGAAGCACCTGGCCGTGACGACGTTTACACAGGAAGCACCTGGCCATGACGACATTTACACAGGAAGCACCTGGCCGTGACGACGTTTACACAGGAAGCACCTGCCCGTGACGACGTTTACACAGGAAGCACCTGGCCGTGACGACATTTACACAGGAAGCACCTGGCCATGACAACGTTTACACAGGAAGCACCTGGCCGTGACGACGTTTACACAGGAAGCACCTGGCCATGACGACGTTTACACAGGAAGCACCTGGCCGTGACGACGTCCTGGCCGTGACGACGTTTACACAGGAAGCACCTGGCCGTGACGACGTTTACACAGGAAGCACCTGGCCGTGACGACATTTACACAGGAAGCACCTGGCTATGACAACGTTTACACAGGAAGCACCTGGCCGTGACGACGTTTACACAGGAAGCACCTGAAAGGAACTAAACAAAGTAATTAAATGGAATGATAATGTAGGCTATACCAACTGAAGGGAACTAACACAGTAATTCAATGGAATGATAATGTAGGCTATACCAACTGAAGGGAACTAACACAGTAATTCAATGGAATGATAATGTAGGCTATACCAACTGAAGGGAACTAACACAGTAATTAAATGGAATGATAATGTAGGCTATACCAACTGAAGGGAACTAACACAGTAATTAAATGGAATGATAATGTAGGCTATACCAACTGAAGGGAACTAACATAGTAATTAAATGGAATGATAATGTAGGCAAAGATTCCGCAAATTCTCCAAGGATTATAAGGTAAAATATATGTTAAAGGTATGCTTGTGTCTGCACTGCGCCGTGCATGCGTGTGATGTTCTCACGTATAATAGGCATTATATTGTAGCAAGCATGCACAGATTACAAATGAAGTTTATTGCCTAATATATATATATATTTATTAAAACTAAAACTGTATTGTATTGTATTCTATATGGCTGGGTGCAGGCTTCCTGTCCTAAGAGACAATGTCACAGCTAGAAGTGCTTGTTGAGTCAATACTGAACATCTAATAAATGCAGTTCCTTTGCTAAACCTGGACTACTGATTTATTTCTTCAGTATTTGGAATATTCTACAGATTGTATAAACTCCGTGTCCAGTTTATAAGGTACACCACCCCATTGCATGTAATATTCTACAGATTGCACGGTGTCCTATCCACTGTATTTGAACAAATATGGTGGATGCCTTGGCACCATAAATCATGTATCAGAGATGGTAGTAGCAGGTTTTCCTACTTACAAAGCATGTAGAGGTCTGTAATTTTTATCATAGGTACTCTTCAACTGTGAGAGACGGAATCTAAAACAAAAATCCAGAAAATCACATTGTATGATTTTTAAATAATTAATTTGCATGACATACAGTGGGGAGAACAAGTATTTGATACACTGCCGATTTTGCAGGTTTTCCTACTTACAAAGCATGTAGAGGTCTGTAATTTTTATCATAGGTACACTTCAACTGTGAGAGACGGAATCTAAAACAAAAATCCAGAAAATCACATTGTATGATTTTTTAATAATTAATTTGCATTTTATTGCATGACATAAGTATTTGATCACCTACCAACCAGTAAGAATTCCGGCTCTCACAGACCTGTTAGTTTTTCTTTAAGAAGCCCTCCTGTTCTCCACTCATTACCTGTATTAACTGCACCTGTTTGAACTCGTTACCTGTATAAAAGACACCTGTCCACACACTCAATCAAACAGTCTCCAACCTCTCCACAATGGCCAAGACCAGAGAGCTGTGTAAGGACATCAGGGATACAATTGTAGACCTGCACAAGGCTGGGATGGGCTACAGGACAATAGGCAAGCAGCTTGGTGAGAAGGCAACAACTGTTGGCGCAATTATTAGAAAATGGAATAAGTTCAAGATGACGGTCAATCTCCCTCGGTCTGGGGCACCATGCAAGATCTCACCTCGTGGGGCATCAATGATCATGAGGAAGGTGAGGGATCAGGCCAGAACTACATGGCAGGACCTGGTCAATGACCTGAAGAGAGCTGGGACCACAGTCTCAAAGAAAACCATTAGTAACACACTACTCCGTCATGGATTAAAATCCTGCAGCGCACGCAAGGTCCCCCTGCTCAAGCCAGCGCATGTCCAGGCCCGTCTGAAGTTTGCCAATGACCATCTGGATGATCCAGAGGAGGAATGGGAGAAGGTCATGTGGTCTGATGAGACAAAAATAGAGCTTTTTGGTCTAAACTCCACTCGCCGTGTTTGGAGGAAGAAGAAGGATGAGTACAACCCCAAGAACACCATCCCAACCGTGAAGCATGGAGGTGGAAACATCATTCTTTGGGGATGCTTTTCTGCAAAGGGGACAGGAGGACTGCACCGTATTGAGGGGAGGATGGATGGGGCCATGTATCGCGAGATCTTGGCCAACAACATCCTTCCCTCAGTAAGAGCATTGAAGATGGGTGGTGGCTGGGTCTTCCAGGATGACGACCCGAAACACACAGCCAGGGTAACTAAGGAGTGGCTCCGTAAGAAGCATCTCAAGGTCCTGGAGTGGCCTAGCCAGTCTCCAGACCTGAACCCAATAGAAAATCTTTGGAGGGAGCTGAAAGTCTGTATTGCCCAGCGACAGCCCCGAAACCTGAAGGATCTGGAGAAGGTCTGTATGGAGGAGTGGGCCAAAATCCCTGCTGCAGTGTGTGCAAACCTGGTCAAGAACTACAGGAAACGTATGATCTCTGTAATTGCAAACAAAGGTTTCTGTACCAAATATTAAGTTCTGCTTTTCTGATGTATCAAATACTTATGTCATGCAATAAAATGCAAATTAATTACTTAAAAATCACACAATGTGATTTTCTGCATTTTTGTTTTAGATTCCGTCACTCACAGTTGAAGTGTACCTATGATAAAAATTACAGACTTCTACATGCTTTGTAAGTTGGAAAACCTGCAAAATCGGCAGTGTATCAAATACTTGTTCTCCCCACTGTAGATGCCTTGGCACCATAAGTCATGTATCAGAGATGGTAGTAGATTATAGACGCTTTGCTAACAAAAAGTATATTTTATAAATAACTCAAAAATATATAAATATTGTCTGTGGGCCCAACATGCCCACCAGTCAGTCAATACAACAGCTTCCCCTGGTGGCTAACAGTCTTTACTGAATGTGCTTGTATTCCTGTTTGGTATTTCATATTTGATGTGTGTATCTTTGTAACTCAGGGCTAATTTGTAAGAGACCTTGGTCTTATAACATAATTCACTGTCAAATGATGTTAAACAAATGTCAACTTGCGAATAAAGATGATCTGATATATAGAATGAATGAAGTCAACATGGCTGTGTTTTGTCACAGATGACGCCCTACTTATATTTACTGAGGCAGCCATAACAAAACCAAAGAATGCTTCAGGACTTCGGATGTAGAAATACTATTTTCAAATGTGTATTACCACTGATCTGATCAGTTTAACATGATTTAACAACATACCGTTACACACATATTGAACGACGACAAAACAAAATCCATACAAAATCTATGGTCATGTCTAGATGGGATTGAGCTTTTGTCAAATTTAAGTCAAAAGTAATTTAACCTAATTCTCCTAACCTGCTACGTTAATTCTCCTAACCTGCTACGTTATTTCTCCTAACCTGCTACGAAAACTAAATTCCGACAAAAGCTGTACCCCTTCTAGACCAGGGTTTCCCAAACTCAGTCTAGCCCGTTCTAGACAAAACCTATGTGTATAAAATAACATTGTTCCACCCAATCACCACATCCTCCTCAATTCTTCTCTTCTTCTCTGGTTGTTTTTAAATAGATTAATACACATACAATATTTTAATGGCGCTTTAAACAAGCAGACAGGTTAAATTATAAAAACAGGATCTAGAGCTCAACCCTGTTCCTGGAGAGAGACCCTCCTGTAGGTTCACTCCATCCCTGTTCCTGGAGAGAGACCCTCCTGTAGGTTCACTCCATCCCTGTTCCTGGAGAGAGACCCTCCTGTAGGTTCACTCCATCCCTGTTCCTGGAGAGATACCCTCCTGTAGGTTCACTCCATCCCTGTTCCTGGAGAGACCCTCCTGTATGTTTTAACTTCAATCCTGTTCCTGGAGAGAGACCCTCCTGTAGGTTTTAACTTCAATCCTGTTCCTGGAGAGAGACCCTCCTGTAGGTTTTAACTTCAACCCTGTTCCTGGAGAGAGACCCTCCTGTAGGTTTTAACTTCAACCCTGTTCCTGGAGAGAGACCCTCCTGTAGGTTTTAACTTCAACCCTGTTCCTGGAGAGAGATCCTCCTGTAGGTTTTAACTTCAACCCTGTTCCTGGAGAGCTACCCTCCTGTAGGTTTTAACTTCAATCCTGTTCCTGGAGAGCTACCCTCCTGTAGGTTTTAACTTCAATCCTGTTCCTGGAGAGCTACCCTCCTGTAGGTTTTAACTTCAATCCTGTTCCTGGAGAGCTACCCTCCTGTAGGTTTTAACTTCAATCCTGTTCCTGGAGAGGTACCCTCCTGTAGGTTTTAACTTCAATCCTGTTCCTGGAGAGCTACCCTCCTGTAGGTTTTAACTTCAATCCTGTTCCTGGAGAGCTACCCTCCTGTAGGTTTTAACTTCAATCCTGTTCCTGGAGAGGTACCCTCCTGTAGGGTTTCACTCCCACTGTAACTAACCTGGTAACTAACCTGGTTCAGCAATCAGGTGCGCTAGGGTTGGAGCTAAAACCTACAAGACAATAGCACTCGAGGTTGGTGCTGCCCATGCTAATATGGCCTCCATCATTCTCTATGGAGAACCTTGATCTAGACTAGAGGCTTGATGATGGGGCAGTTTCATGGAGGTCAGACTCCGAGGACAGGGGTTAAAGGTCGGAGGTCAAGGTTCGAGGGTTCAGAGGGGGAATTCTCCAAACATAAAAATGTCACACAGACTTTACGCAACAAACTTTACGTCGTGTCATAGTTACCACTGGGCTACTTTTCACCATATCACTGTATATCTGTTATTACACATGACCAACCACAATCAAACACCAGCATCAACCACATGATCAAACATCAAAAATAAAAAATAAAATCAGTTTAAGTTTCACAAGTCTTCCTTCCTTCAGCTTGTGTGCTTTCGGTGCTGTAGTGCTTCTCCGTTGGAAACTGAACAATGTTTACAGGAAGGAGAGAGAGAGGGAGAGAGAGAGAGAGAGATAGGTAAGGAGAGAGATTGAGAGAGAGAGAGTGGGTAAGGAGAGAGAGAGAGTGAGGTGAGAGAAAGAAAGAAAGAGAGAGAGAGAGAGAGAGAAAGAAAAAGAAAGAAAGAGAGAGAGAGTGGGTGAGGTAAGGAGAGAGAGAGTGAGGAGAGAGAGAGAGTGGGGAGAGAGAGAGAGTGGGTGAGGAGAGAGAGAGTGGGTGAGGAGAGAGAGATGAGATGACCAACAGTGAGGTGGAGGTGTAGCAGGGGTCCGTTGCCATGGAGACAGGAGGTGGAGATGTGTCAGGGTCTGTTACCATGGAGACGTGAGGTGGAGGTGTATCATGGGTCCGTTACCATGGCTGCATCTGACAACACCCGCCATGTGGATTATATCAGCAGATCTTGTCCAGTGATTGGTTTAAAAGCCTGGTAAGAATCAGAGACACCACTCATGGGTACCAAGCTCCTCCCCCAACCCATAACAGGCCCCACCTACTCAAATACAGATATATACCTATCTAGGAACATATTCAGATGAGACCACCACACTACCATCAACACACACCAGTCTCAGCACTCATGGTCATATTCATTAGTGCAAAACGTTTTGCAATTGAAAACAAAAAGTTCAGGTAGTCCCTCCCCGTTTGTCAGTTTTCTTCCTTTAGGTGAACACAACCCTGAATAGTAGTAGGCCCACTAGACCAGGAGGAGGAGGAGAGAAGGAGAAGAAGAGGAGGAGAGGAGGAGGAGAAGTGGAGGAGAAGAAGAGGAGAGGAGGAGGAGGAGAAGAAGAGAAGCGCCTGCCGTCAGAGACCCAATGCCTGCCATACTGCTGGGCTAGTGGGGTGGGGTGAGCAGGGTAGCTGGTCTGAGAGCTGTCTAGGTTCTCGAGGTCTGGAGCAGCCGGTTGGATGCTGGCTGAGGCTAGGGGCCGCTGGAGTGTAGAATAAACTGTGGCCCCTGATGCTGGACCTGGAAGGAGCTGCTCGGTGTAGCTGAAACTGTGGCCCCAGGGCTGGACCAGGAGGCTAGGGGTCTGTAGCTGTGGCCCCAGTGCTGGACCAGGAAGCTAGTTGTTCGTAGATGTGGCCCTTAGACTGGACCAGGAAGCGAGGGGTCTGTAGCTGTGGCCCCAGTGCTGGACCAGGAGGCTAGGGGTCTGTAGCTGTGGCCCCAGTGCTAGACCAGGAGGCTAGGGGTCTGTAGCTGTGGCCCCAGTGCTGGACCAGGAGGCTAGGGGTCTGTAGCTGTGGCCCCAGTGCTGGACCAGGAGGCTAGGGGTCTGTAGCTGTAGCCCTTGGGCTGAGTTTAGGGGCCATGCTGTCATCTGTTAGCAGGGAAGTAGTTGGGGTCCAGGTAGTTATCTCCAGAGGTCTGAGCCAGGCAGTAGTCCCTGTCTAGGAAGGTCTTATGCTGATAGACAGGCTCCAGACGGTGGCTGGGCGTGTGGCTCTCTGTCTTGTAAAGGCTGGAGGAGGTAAACACAAGGGAAATACAGGTTAATAAAAAGGGTTGCACATATACCTTACAGTTGTGGCCAAATATACAGTCATATGCAAAAGTTTGGTCACCCCTCTGAGGCTGCATAATAATTTACTCTGTCGTCACAGAAAATGATCACAGTGGCATGCCATTCATTTTCTAAGAGTACTGGGGTATTGTCCTGACAAAGATTTTTAGTGTAGCAATATTAAGTTGTATGAAATTAAATCAGATGTGAAAAATAGGCTATGCAAAAATTTGGGCACCCTTGTCATTCTGTTGATTTGAATACCTGTAACTACTTAGCACTGATTAATTGGAACACACAATTGGTTTGGTGAGCTCATTAAGCCTTGAACTTCATACACAAGTGCATCCAATCGCCTCAAAACAACTCTCAAATGACCTGAAAAATAAAGATAGTTCAACATTATGGTTTAGGGGAAGGCTACAAAAAGCTATCGCAGAGATGTAAGCTGTCAGTGTCCACTGTGAGGAACATAGTGAGGAAATGGAAGACCACAGGCACAGTTCTTGTTAAGGCCAGAAGTGGCAGGCCAAGTAAAATATCGGAGAGGCAAAGGCGAAGGATGGTGAGAATGGTCAAAAACAGCCCACAGACCACCTCCAAAGACCTACAACATCATCTTGCTGCAGATGGTGTCACTGTGCATCGTTCAACAATTCAGCGCACTTTTCACAAGGAGAAGATGTACGGGAGAGTGATGCGGAAGAAGCCTTTTATACCACACACGCCACAAACGCACATTTGGACAAGCCAGCTTCATTTTGGAATAAGGTGCTGTGGACTGATGAAACAAAGATTGAGTTATTTGGTCATAACAAGGGGCGTTATGCATGGCGGCAAAAGAACACAGTGTTCCAAGAAAAACACTTGCTACCCACAGTAAAATTTGGTGGGGGTTCCATCATGCTGTGGGGCTGTGTGGCCAGTGCCGGTTCTGGGAATCTTGTTAAAGTTGAGGGTCGCATGGATTCCACTCAATATCAGCAGATTCTTGGGAATAATGTTGAAGAATTAGTCACAAAGTTGAAGTTACACCGGGGCTGGATATTTCAACAAGACAACGACCCAAAACACTGCTCAAAATCTACCCCGGCATTTATGCAGAGGAACAAGTACAATATTCTGGAATGGCCATCCCAGTCCCCAGACCTGAATATCATTGAGAATCTGTGGGATGATTTGAAGCAGGCTGTCCATGCTCGGCAACCATCAAACCTAACTGAACTGGAGATGTTTTGTAAGGAGGAATGGTCCAAAATACCTTCATCCAGAATCCAGACACTCATTAGAGGCTATAGGAAACGTCTAGAGGCTGTTATTTTAGAAAAAGGAGGCTCTACTAAATATTGATGTGATTTTTCTGTTGGGGCCCAAATTTATGCACCTGTCTAATTCCGTTTTGATGCATATTGCACATTTTCTGTTAATCCAATAAACCTCATTTCACTACTGAAATATTACTGTGTCCATCAGTTATTTGATAGATCAAAATGAAATTGCTGATCCAAACACCCAATTATTTATAAATGGAAATCATGGAAATTGTCAGGGATGCCCAACCTTTTCATACGACTGTACTGTCACCCTTTTATTAAACAAGTACCTACTTCCTCTAAAGTATGTTTTTGGTTACCATACCTTGTTATCGGTATTTGAACATTGCAAAACCCTTGTTTTTGTAAACTATATTTTCTAAATTAAAATTATAAACTTAAAACAAATATCATGCACAAAAATATTGTTACCCCGGAGCTAGTACTTGGTTTCACAGGTAACTGCAGACAAACGCTTCCTGTAGCCATCAATCAGCTTGCTGCACCTTTCCACTGACAGTTTGTCAGACTCTTCAGCAGCAAACGGCTCTAATTCTTTCATGTTTGATGGGTGCCCTCCACCAACTGCTGTTGTCAGATCTTACCATAAGTTATGGATGTGATTCAGATCCGGACTCTTCGCTGGCCACTCCAGAACAGTCCAGCAACTCTTCTTAACCATTCCTGGGTGCTGTCCTGACGGATGACCTACAACCTTCAACAGAGACCCAGTTTTTGGACACTGGGTTTAACATTGAACTCCAAAAGGCCTTTATAATGTGCTGCTTTCATGATGTCTTGCACACGTTCAAGGCGCCCAGTACCAGAGGCAGCAAAGCAACCCCACATCATTATCAAACCTCCCCATCTTTGACTGTAAGGAGGGTCTTCTTTTTATGTAATGCTTCATTTGGTGCTGATCTGTATTGCCAATAACATATAATTTTGCCCACAGAACATTTCCCCCAGGATTTAGGCTTGTTTAGGTGGGTGAGGCTTTCTGGTGTCTCCTTCAGCAGTGGGGTCTTCCTATGTTTACCAAAACAAATTTAGCGTTAAAAGAAAATAACACCCTCCCTACAATAAGTTATGGGGGGTTTGATAATGCTGTGGGGATGCTGTGCTGCCTCTGGTACTGGGGACCTTGAACGTGTGCAAGACATGAAATCACACATTATAAAGGTGTTTTGGAGTTCAATGTTCAACACAGTTTACAAAACTGTCTCTGTTGAAGGTTGTGGGTCTTCCAGCAGGACATGGTTCCAGAAGAGACACTGGACTGTTCTGGAAAGGCCAGCGAAGAGTCCAGATCGTTACTGGACAGGCCAGGGAAGAGTCCAGATCTGAATCACATCCATAATCTTTGGAGAGAGCTGAAAACAGAAGTTGGTGAAGAACTAGAGCAGTTTACTGTTGAAGAGTCTGACAAACTGTCAGTGGAAAGGTGCAGCAAGCTCATTGTTGGCCGTTATCTTGGCCAAGTATTGGTCCATGCCATTAGACTTCATTTTCTCAAATGTAAAGAAAAATGACGCCCCTTTTCAACCTCATTATCTACGTACAATACCAGTATCTACCGTACAATACCAGTATCTACGTACAATACCAGTATCTACCGTACAATACCAGTATCTACCGTACAATACCAGTATCTACCGTACAATACCAGTATCTACCGTACAATACCAGTATCTACCGTACAATACCAGTATCTACGTACAATACCAGTATCTACGTACAATACCAGTATCTACCGTACAATACCAGTATCTACCGTACAATACCAGTATCTACCGTACAATACCAGTATCTACCGTACAATACCAGTATCTACGTACAATACCAGTATCTACGTACAATACCAGTATCTACCGTACAATACCAGTATCTACCGTACAATACCAGTATCTACCGTACAATACCAGTATCTACCGTACAATACCAGTATCTACGTACAATACCAGTATCTACCGTACAATACCTGTATCTACCGTACAATACCTGTATCTACCGTACAATACCAGTATCTACCGTACAATACCTGTATCTACCGTACAATACCAGTATCTACGTACAATACCAGTATCTACCGTACAATACCTGTATCTACCGTACAATACCAGTGTCTACCGTACAATACTAGTGTCTACCAATGTCTACATTACAATACCAGTATCTACAGTACAATACCAGTATCTACCGTACAATACCAGTATCTACCGTACAATACCAGTGTCTACCGTACAATACTAGTGTCTACCAATGTCTACATTACAATACCAGTATCTACAGTATAATACCAGTATCTACGTACAATACCAGTGTCTACCGTACAATACCAGTATCTACGTACAATACCAGTGTCTACAGTACAATACCAATGTCTACATTACAATACCAGTATCTACAGTACAATACCAGTATCTACGTACAATACCAGTGTCTACCGTACAATACCAGTATCTACGTACAATACCAGTGTCTACAGTACAATACCAGTGTCTACAGTACAATACCAGTGTCTACAGTACAATACCAGTGTCTACAGTACAATACCAGTGTCTACCAATGTCTACAGTACAATACTAGTGTCTACAGTACAATACCAGTGTCTACCGTACAATACCAGTGTCTACAGTACAATACCAGTATCTACAGTACAATACCAGTGTCTACAATACAATACCAGTGTCTACCATTGTCTACAGTACAATACCAGTGTCTACAGTACAATACCAGTATCTACCGTACAATACCAGTGTCTACCGTACAATACCAGTGTCTACAGTACAATACCAGTGTCTACAGTACAATACCAGTGTCTACCAATGTCTACAGTACAATACTAGTGTCTACAGTACAATACCAGTGTCTACAGTACAATACTAGTGTCTACAGTACAATACCAGTGTCTACAGTACAATACCAGTGTCTACAGTACAATACCAGTGTCTACCGTACAATACCGGTGTCTACAATACAATACCAGTGTCTACCATTGTCTACAGTACAATACCAGTGTCTACAGTACAATACTAGTGTCTACAGTACAATACCAGTGTCTACCAATGTCTACAGTACAATACTAGTGTCTACAGTACAATACCAGTGTCTACAGTACAATACTAGTGTCTACAGTACAATACCAGTGTCTACCGTACAATACCAGTGTCTACAGTACAATACCAGTGTCTACAGTACAATACCAGTGTCTACAGTACAATACCAGTGTCTACCAATGTCTACAGTACAATACTAGTGTCTACAGTACAATACCAGTGTCTACCGTACAATACCGGTATCTACAGTACAATACCAGTCTCTACAGTACAATACCAGTGTCTACCAATGTCTAGAGTACAATACTAGTGTCTACAGTACAATACCAGTGTCTACAGTACAATACCAGTGACTACAGTACAATACCAGTATCTACAGTACAATACCAGTATCTACAGTACAATACCAGTATCTACAGTACAATACCAGTGTCTATAATAATAATAATAATAAACTTTATTTATATAGCACCCATCACAGAAAGAATCACAGAGTGCTTTACAAGTAGCAAGTATACCATTTAAAAAACATCATACTAACATAAAAACATAAAACATAAAAGCACAATCAATTAAAAGCTTGTCTAAATAGTAGTGTCTTCAGCTGCTTTTTAAAAGAAACAATAGAATCGGCCACACGCAACGACAAGGGCAGGGCATTCCACAATTTTGGAGCAGTCGCCTGGAAGGAACGATCTCCCCTAGTTTTAAGGCGGGTTTTAGGTACCATCAGGAGATTCTGACCTGAGGAGCGAAGAATACGAGAAAAAGATTAAGGGGTCAACATGTCAGTGATGTATTGAGGCGTCTGTCCATGTAGTGCTTTAAAAGTTAAAATTAAAATTTTAAAATCAATTCTGTATTTTACCGGTAGCCAGTGGAGAGTAAATAAAATAGGAGTAATGTGTGCCCTTCTGTTTGTTCCTGTTAAAAGCCTGGCTGCGGCATTTTGAACCAGTTGAAGACGCCTCAGTACAATACCAGTGTCTACAGTACAATACCAGTGTCTACAGTACAATACCAGTGTCTACAGTACAATACCAGTGTCTACAGTACAATACCAGTGTCTACAGTACAATACCAGTGTCTACAGTACAATACCAGTGTCTACAGTACAATACCAGTGTCTACAGTACAATACCAGTGTCTACAGTACAATACCAGGGACTACAGTACAATACCAGGGACTACAGTACAATACCAGTGTCTACAGTACAATACCAGGGACTACAGTACAATACCAGGGACTACAGTACAATACCAGTGTCTACAGTACAATACCAGTGTCTACAGTACAATACCAGGGACTACAGTACAATACCAGGGACTACAGTACACATGAAAGGGGCGCATTTGTAGTGGTGATCCTAACTGACCTAAGACAAGGAATTTTTTCCTAGGATTCAATGTCAGGAATTGTGAAAAACTGAGTTTAAATGTATTTGGCTTAGGTGTATGTAAACTTCCGACATCAACTGTATATAATGGAGTAAAATCTCCCTGTTTAACACCATTTAAAACCATTAGCCTACTGAAGAGAGCCCAGCCAGTCACCATTTAAAACCATTAGCCTACTGAAGAGAGCCCAGCCAGTCACCATTTAAAACCATTAGCCCTACTGAAGAGAGCCCAGCCAGTCACCATTTAAAACCATTAGCCCTACTGAAGAGAGCCCAGCCAGTCACCATTTATAACCGGTAGCCTACTGAAGAGAGCCCAGCCAGTCACCATTTATAACCGGTAGCCTACTGAAGAGAGCCCAGCCAGTCACCATTTATAACCGGTAGCCTACTGAAGAGAGCCCAGCCAGTCACCATTTATAACCGGTAGCCTACTGAAGAGAGCCCAGCCAGTCACCATTTATAACCGGTAGCCTACTGAAGAGAGCCCAGCCAGTCACCATTTATAACCGGTAGCCTACTGAAGAGAGCCCAGCCAGTCACCATTTATAACCGGTAGCCTACTGAAGAGAGCCCAGCCAGTCACCATTTATAACCGGTAGCCTACTGAAGAGAGCCCAGCCAGGCACCATTTATAACCGGTAGCCTACTGAAGAGAGCCCAGCCAGTCACCATTTATAACCATTAGCCCTACTGAAGAGAGCCCAGCCAGGCACCATTTATAACCGGTAGCCTACTGAAGAGAGCCCAGCCAGTCACCATTTATAACCGGTAGCCTACTGAAGAGAGCCCAGCCAGTCACCATTTATAACCGGTAGCCTACTGAAGAGAGCCCAGCCAGTCACCATTTATAACCGGTAGCCTACTGAAGAGAGCCCAGCCAGTCACCATTTATAACCGGTAGCCTACTGAAGAGAGCCCAGCCAGGCACCATTTATAACCGGTAGCCTACTGAAGAGAGCCCAGCCAGTCACCATTTATAACCGGTAGCCTACTGAAGAGCCCAGCCAGTCACCATTTATAACCGGTAGCCTACTGAAGAGAGCCCAACCAGTCACCATTTATAACCGGTAGCCTACTGAAGAGAGCCCAGCCAGTCACCATTTATAACCGGTAGCCTACTGAAGAGAGCCCAGCCAGGCACCATTTATAACCAGTAGCCTACTGAAGAGAGCCCAGCCAGTCACCATTTATAACCGGTAGCCTACTGAAGAGAGCCCAGCCAGTCACCATTTATAACCGGTAGCCTACTGAAGAGAGCCCAGCCAGGCACCATTTATAACCGGTAGCCTACTGAAGAGAGCCCAGCCAGTCACCATTTATAACCATTAGCCCTACTGAAGAGAGCCCAGCCAGGCACCATTTATAACCGGTAGCCTACTGAAGA
This sequence comes from Thymallus thymallus, assembly GCA_023634145.1. Classification (NCBI taxonomy): domain Eukaryota; kingdom Metazoa; phylum Chordata; class Actinopteri; order Salmoniformes; family Salmonidae; genus Thymallus; species Thymallus thymallus. The sequence goes on from CM042383.1 coordinate 1,111,578, forward strand.
GAGCCCAGCCAGTCACCATTTATAACCGGTAGCCTACTGAAGAGAGCCCAGCCAGTCACCATTTATAACCGGTAGTCTACTGAAGAGAGCCCAGCCAGTCACCATTTATAACCGGTAGCCTACTGAAGAGAGCCCAGCCAGTCACCATTTATAACCGGTAGCCTACTGAAGAGAGCCCAGCCAGTCACCATTTATAACCGGTAGCCTACTGAAGAGAGCCCAGCCAGGCACCATTTATAACCGGTAGCCTACTGAAGAGAGCCCAGCCAGGCATCAGGGTCAATTTTCACCATCTGTATGCTAAAACACCTAACTGATCTATTAGCCACATTTACTTCAAGTGAAATAATTATCTAGGAGATTTTAATTTAAATGGGGAATCCCATGAAGCAGACAGTATAAAGCAGTTCTGTAATGAATTGAATCTCTAACTAATTACTGAGCCAACACGGCCAAATCCAAAAGAACCGAGAAACTCTACTCTACCCATAAATATTTGGCAAGTGGTGTGTTTCCCTTAGATATAAGCAACCATTGCCCAGTAGTATGTGTCAGAGAAGCAAGAATTCCTAGGACAATTTTTTGCAAGACCTTTTTTGCAAGACCTTAGCAACTGTGACCTTGACAGCATTGCTGATATACCGGATGCTGAGTACGGGTGAAGTATTTCACCCGTATTTTTACTTCAATAGCAGATAGGCATGCTCCCTATAGAAGGATAAAGGTGAGAACTAAATCTAATCCATGGTTTAGCCCTGAATTGTCTGATGCCCTTCACACAGAAAATGAAGCGTGGGCCAAAGCTAGATTCACTGATCTAGACTTTGATTGGCAGTCATTTAGATGTTTAAGAAATAAATATGTGAAACTTGTCAGAAAGACAAAATCTGATTACTTCATTACAGCTTTGTCTGATTGTGCAGAAAATCCATATAAATTCTGGAAACTCATGAATTGACTGAAGGGTTGTAACTGAATGTCTCTTCGTCACCAGATCAACCAGCTTCTGGTATCATTACTGATCACATGATATCATTAATGCATTCAGTCAACAGTTTATTGCTGCAGGATATATTTTGATAAAGTTTCTCCTCCAAACCGGACTCAGTCTGGCTCCATGTTGCCTCATTGCAGAATAGATGCTATTGGTGGAGAGTCTCTGAATAATGTTGATAATGTTGGTCAGGTTCTCCTTCAGACAATTCTCTGTTGGAGCTACTTGATGCTTTTCTTACATTGGATGTTGGGAAATCTATGGGGGCTGATAATCTGGACCCAGGTTTATTAAAATGTGCAGCTTCCCATATAGCCGGTGCAATAACACATATTTTAAATCTGACTCTAACGCTAGGATTCATTCCTAAAATATGGAAAACTGCTTATGTGTTGCCCCTACATAAGGGTGGAGATTGCAGCGATCTTGACAACTACAGGCACAATTTCTAGGCTTCCCGTTTAGCCAAAGTTTTGGAGAAATTGGTAAATAACCAGCTACGTACTTACCTAAGTGAGAAATGTATTTTAAATGTTAATCAGTGTGGGTTCAGACCAGGGCATAGTACTATTACAGCAACTACATTAGTTGTGAACGATATGATCAATGCCCTCGATGCTAAGAAGAGTGTTGCTGCCGTGTTTATTGACCAATCAAAGGCCTTCGACACTGTTGATCTTTGGCTGTCCCTAATAGGTCTTAGTCCTGATGCTTGTACCTGGTTTAGTGACTGACCATCTCAAAGACCGTACTCAGGCAATACTGTCTGGTGGAGTTATGGCTGATTTTCTTGAGGTGCGTAAAGGTGTTCCACAGGGATACATTTTGGGACCTGTTCTTTTTTCATTATATATAAATGATATTGGGCAAACGGTCAAATCCTGTGCTCATCACCTGTATGCTGACGATACTATTATTTATGCTACTGCTCTGACTATTGACCAGCAGTATTGAGCTTGCAGTCTGATTTTATAGATGTTCAAGTCGCCCTTTCAAATGTAAAACTTGTTTTAAATACTGGGAAAACGAAATACATGATTTTCTCAAAGTCCCATAAACCTATTGCAAATATGATGGATCTTCATTCAATGAATGGTACTATGGTTGAACTTGTACCTGCTTACAAATATCTTGGCATTTGGATAGACAGTGATCTATCCTTTAAGAAACACATAGCTGAGCTTGTTAAGAAACTTAAATGTAAGAAAACATCCTGCTTCTCCCTGTCTAGTAGGAAGTTAATTGTTCAATCAACTTTTTGACCTCAGCTTTGTTCTTGATTATGGAGATACTATATACCAAAGGTCAACAGTAACCACCTTAAGAGACCTGGACTCTGTTTATCATAGTGCCCTTGGTTTTATTACATCTGCCAGCTTTAATACTCATCACTGCATTTTATACCAAAGGGTTGGACCTCATTAAAAACCCAGAGATTATTGCACTACTCTTTGTTTGTCTATAAAGCCCTTCTCCAGAAACTACCAATGTATTTGTCATCTCTGTTGAAGGTTAGAGTCCCTGATTATAATATTAGGTCACATGGTTAACTTTAATGACTCCCTTGGTTGAAGGTTAGAGTCCCTGATTATAATATCAGGTCACATGGTTAACTTTAATGACTCCCTTGGTAAACACAGAGCTTGGTAGATCTGCTTTTACACGTCTAGCGCCTAATGTTCTGAATAATATCCAGTGGGTTCTCTGTCTGGATGCCTTAGTGCCTATGGGTGGGTTTGTTGTATTGACTAAAGGCTTTTATTCTGATGAATGTGTTTGTTTTAACTAACTATGTATGTCTATTAATCTGTGGTATTCTGAATGTATGTGTTCCATCTGTCTGGTTGTGTTCCCAGGACACACTAGTAAATGAGACCTGGGTCTCAATGTGTTTCCCCCTGGTTAAATAAATTATAAATAAAAAAAGGACTCACCAGTCGGAGCAGTTGGAGCAGAAGTCTACAGCGTTGTCTGAGGGACAGTCCTGACAGTGCCACCGCACCGCCTGGATAGGCTCCATACCACACACATCACACTGGAGAGAGACACATTAGCTAGTCTCAGATGCAAGCTTTTAAAAATACTTATGTCAAACCACATTACACTAAGGACAGAGACAGAGTTACACTAAGGACAGACAGAGTTACACTAAGGACAGAGACAGAGTTACACTAAGGACAGAGACAGAGTTACACTAAGGACAGAGACAGAGTTACACTAAGGACAGAGACAGAGTAACACTAAGGACAGACACAGAGTTACACTAAGGACAGAGACAGAGTTACACTAAGGACAGAGACAGAGTTACACTAAGGACAGAGACAGAGTTACACTAAGGACAGACAGAGTTACACTAAGGACAGAGACAGAGTTACACTAAGGACAGAGACAGAGTTACACTAAGGACAGAGACAGAGTTACACTAAGGACAGAGACAGAGTTACACTAAGGACAGAGACAGAGTTACACTAAGGACAGACACAGTAGAGAAAGACGGTTAGTTTCAGGTAACAGCCAAAATAAAGGGAACACCAACATAGTGTCTTAATAAGGCGTTGTGCCACCAGAACAGCTTCAATGCAGCTTGGCAGAGATTCTACAAGTGTCTGGAACTCTATTGGAGGGATGCAACACCATTTTACCACCAGAAATTCCATCATTTGGTGTTTTGTTGGTGATGATGGAAAGCACTGTCTCAGGCGCCGCTCCAGAATCTCCCATAAGTGTTCAATTGGGTTGAGATCTGTTGACAGACGCCATGACATATGGTTTACATGGTTTTCATGCTCATCAAACCATTCAGTGACCACTCAAGCCCTGTGGATGGGGGCATTGTCATCTTAGAAGAGACCACTTCCATCAGGATAGAACTGCTTCACCATAGGTTGAAGGTGATCAAACAGAATGTCTGTGTATTTACTGGCGTTTACCTTGACCTCTAAGGGGTTGACTGGACCTGAACCAGGAGAATGCACCCCACACCCTAAGAGAGCTGCCAGAACCCTCATTTAGTCAAATGTTTTCTTTACTCTGGCAGTTACCTGTACATCACACAGGACAGTAGAGACACACGGTTAGAAGCAGAGACAGCTTGTAGCCCGTATGCATGCTTTTTAACCACTACCTTGTATCCATGGTGCAAGGCCATGGCGGGTGTGTGTGTGTGTGTGTGTGTGTGTGTGTGTGTGTGTGCGTGCGAGAGTGTGTACCTTGCATCCATGGTCCAGGGCCACAGTGGTGTGTGTGTGTGTGCGTGTACCTTGTATCCATAGTGCAGGGCCATGGTACTGTGTGTGTACCTTGTATCCATAGTGCAGGGCCATGGTACTGTGTGTGTACCTTGTATCCATAGTGCAGGGCCATGGTACTGTGTGTGTACCTTGTATCCATAGTGCAGGGCCATGGTACTGTGTGTGTACCTTGTATCCATAGTGCAGGGCCATGGTACTGTGTGTGTACCTTGTATCCATAGTGCAGGGCCATGGTACTGTGTGTGTACCTTGTATCCATAGTGCAGGGCCATGGTACTCTCAGCCTGGATCTGTTTCTTCATCCTCTTCAGCTCTAGAAGCTCCTTGTACTCCTCAAGGTGCCTCAACTCCACAGGTACCCCCTCCTCATCCTGGAGACACAGACACACACGGACAAGGAGACACAGACTGTTATTATTTACAACAGAGCCAAGCTCCTGGATTTAGCCCACGCAGCGCTGCTGCTCCCCAGGGAAAAGTTTGATATTCCGGACGAGTTGAAAAGGCGACGCCGTGGACGCAGGGCGGGATTGAAATGTAAGGCAAAGCAGAGGAAGTTCAAGTACAAGCCGGCTATACCGTCTGTTATTATGGGCAACGTGAGGTCACTACATAACAAAATGGACGAGCTGGTGGGACTTGTACAAAAAGGGCCAGAGCCGACTCTACTTTCTGAGGAGGCTCAGGTCCTTCAACGTGTGCAGTAAACTACTGCATACCTTCTACCAGTCTGTGGCCCTCTTTTTTGCAGTGGTGTGCTGGGGAGCAAACATCAAAGCCGGTGATGCTTCTCGGGTAAATAAGTTGATCAGGAAGGCTAGCTCTGTCCTGGGGATGAGCCTTGACACTCTAGAGGAGGTGGCGGAGAGACTGCTGGCCATCATGGACAACGTCACCCACCCTCTGCACGCTATGGTTATGACGCAGAGGAGCACTTTCAGTCACAGACTGATCCCACCACGGTGTGCCAGAGAGCGCTACAGGAGGTCTTTCCTGCCGGCGGCCATTAGACTATATAATGCCTCACCTGGGTGCCGTGCCGTCGGCAACATAGATCTGGAACTGTTGGGGTGTTAGGACCAAGTTTAACAATTATGCATCCATCTGTGAGTAACTCTGGTCTGTAATCACTCATTCACTCAGGACCTATTTATTTATTCATGCAGGTCTGTATATACATACTCATGTACAGTTGTTATATCATATCACGTGCAATATTGCTAGTAATTCTTGGACCTAACTTACGTAGGCATTCACTCAGGAATGCATATTAGTATCCTGTCAATTGCACCTTTTCTCATTGCTTTTAGTATATCGAATGTGCAATACGTGCAGTTGTCTGTAATTAAACCCTGCGCACTAAGGACTGTATTTTAAGGGAATTACTATTATTACCCCAAATGATATCATACACACATTTAGCTATTAAAGTATCTCTTCCTGTCATTTACCTGTACAGCTAATTTAACCATGCAAGTATTCACTTATCTGTAAATATAACTGTATATTTACCTGTACAGCTAATTTAACCATGCAAAATGTTCACTTACCTGTTCATTTACCCAGTCTGTCTATTAAGTAAACTATTATTACCCTCGCTCATATCATACACATTTTTAGCTATTGAAGTATTTCTCTGCCATCGACCTGTATAGTATAGTTAACCATCCAACATCCACCAATGTATAGTGTACATATTCAGCCAACCACCCATACTATGCAATGTCTTTTAATAGCTTTTTTTTGCACTCCAGATATCTTGTATTTCTATACTTTTTCATACTGCCGCTCTATGTATCATGTACCGTGTATCTGTCTTTTGTGTACTTTCGTTGTGGCATTTTGCACCTGCCGTGTGTTTTGTTGTAGCTGCTTGACAAAGAAATTTCCCCCCCGGGGGATCAATAAAGTATCTATCTATCTATCTATCTATCTATCTATCTATCTATCTATCTATCTATCTATCTATCTATCTATCTATCTATCTATCTATCTATCTATCTATCTATCTATCTATCTATCTATCTATCTATCTATCTATCTATCTCTCTTTACGTAGTGTTGTGGTGTCTCTTTACGTAGTGTTGTGTTGTCTCTCTTTATGTAGTGTTGTATCTCTTTACGTAGTGTTGTGGTGTCTCTATTTACGTAGTGTTGTCTCTCTTTATGTAGTGTTGTGGTGTCTCTCTTTACGTAGTGTTGTGGTATCTCTCTTTACGTAGTGTTGTGGTGTCTCTTTACGTAGTGTTGTGGTGTCTCTTTACGTAGTGTTGTGGTGTCTCTTTACGTAGTGTTGTGGTGTCTCTTTACGTAGTGTTGTGGTGTCTCTTTACGTAGTGTTGTGGTGTCTCTATTTACGTAGTGTTGTCTCTCTTTACGTAGTGGTGTCTCTCTTTACGTAGTGTTGTGGTGTCTCTCTTTACGTAGTGTTGTGGTGTCTCTCTTTACGTAGTGTTGTGGTGTCTCTTTACGTAGTGTTGTGGTGTCTCTTTACGTAGTGTTGTGGTGTCTCTTTACGTAGTGTTGTGGTGTCTCTATTTACGTAGTGTTGTCTCTCTTTACGTAGTGGTGTCTCTCTTTATGTAGTGTTGTGGTGTCTCTTTACGTAGTGTTGTGGTGTCTCTTTACGTAGTGTTGTGGTGTCTCTCTTGTTGTGATGTGTGTTTGGTCCTATAATTTATGAATTAATGTTTAATCCCCTGTCACCGCAGGAGGCCTAATTTGCTCCAGGAGCTGACCCTGTAGGTTGGCCGTCATTGCTCCAGGAGCTGACCCTGTAGGTTGGCCGTCATTGCTCCAGGAGCTGACCCTGTAGGTTGGCCGTCATTGCTCCAGGGCCTGACCCTGTAGGTTGGCCGTCATTGCTCCAGGAGCTGACCCTGTAGGTTGGCCGTCATTGCTTCAGGGCCTGACCCTGTAGGTTGGCCGTCATTGCTTCAGGGCCTGACCCTGTAGGTTGGCCGTCATTGCTTCAGGGCCTGACCCTGTAGGTTGGCCGTCATTGCTTCAGGGCCTGACCCTGTAGGTTGGCCGTCATTGCTTCAGGGCCTGACCCTGTAGGTTGGCCGTCATTGTAAATAAGCATTTGTTCTTAACTGACTTGCCTAATTAAATAAACAAATCTATTTATAAAATGATCAACTGGGCACGGCACCTTCCACTGTCGGGTGAAGGAACGGAGCAGGCCCTCCTAAAACTGGTTAGAACTCCAGTTCTGTTGGATATATTAAGATTTTAACAACGGCAGTGTGTTATATAAACATAAGTCAAGGACGGAGGGAAGGGGGCATTACTTAAAACAATGATTCATGAGCAGTCAAAATGATTTAACTGTTCTAGTGTTAACCCTGCTTACTGATTACGGGCTGGACATCTGAGCTTTCAGGCTGACGCACTTTCACAGCACGTGTCTGTGTGTCTCTCAGCAGGGAACAGCAACTCTTACTTCATAAAGGTTGCACACATCACAGAGAGAGAGAGAGAGAGAGAGAGAGAGAGAGGGAAATGTCTGTACTACAATATTGAGAGAGAGAGATGGAGGGGGAAAGAGAGAGATGGAGGGGGAAAGAGAGAGATGGAGAGGAAGAGAGAGATGGAGGGGGAAAGAGAGATGGAGAGGAAGAGAGAGAGATGGAGAGGGAAAGAGAGAGATGGAGGGGGAAAGAGAGAGATGGAGAGGGAAAGAGAGAGATGGAGAGGAAGAGAGAGAGATGGAGAGGAAGAGAGAGAGATGGAGAGGAAGAGAGAGAGATGGAGGGGGAAAGAGAGAGATGGAGAGGGAAAGAGAGAGATGGAGGGGGAAAGAGAGAGATGGAGAGGGAAAGAGAGAGATGGAGAGGAAGAGAGAGATGGAGAGGGAAAGAGAGAGATGGAGGGGGAAAGAGAGAGATGGAGGGGGAAAGAGAGAGATGGAGGGGGAAAGAGAGAGATGGAGGGGGAAAGAGAGAGATGGAGGGGGAAAGAGAGAGATGGAGAGGGAAAGAGAGAGATGGAGGGGGAAAGAGAGAGATGGAGAGGGAAAGAGAGAGATGGAGGGGGAAAGAGAGAGATGGAGAGGGAAAGAGAGAGATGGAGAGGAAGAGAGAGAGATGGAGAGGAAGAGAGAGAGATGGAGAGGAAGAGAGAGAGATGGAGAGGAAGAGAGAGAGATGGAGAGGAAGAGAGAGAGATGGAGAGGAAGAGAGAGAGATGGAGGGGGAAAGAGAGAGATGGAGAGGGAAAGAGGGAGATGGAGAGGAAGAGAGAGAGGCTGCAGTAGTAGAGTGTCTATGTGTAACACATACCGTGTGGTCTCCATTAGCGTCCTGTAGGGAGCTATAGTAGCCTGCCCTCTCATCCTCCTCATCCATATAGACAGGAGGCTCATATGATGTCAGGAAGGTAGATGGTCGGTACAGGTGCTTGTTCAGGTGGTGTTGCCTCTTATTGGACACCTACCGACAACAACAACATCATCACCACCATCATCACTATAATCATCACCATAACCATCATCATCATCACCATTGAGGAGTACACCACATCAGTCACTGGCTTCATCAATAAGTGCATCGATGACGTCGTCCCCACAGTGACTGTACGTACATACCCCAACCAGAAGCCATGGATTACAAGCAACATCCGCTAAAGGGTAGAGCTGCCGCTTTCAAGGAGCGGTACTATAACCCGGACACTTATAAGAAATCCTGCTATGCCCTCCGACGAACCATCAAACAGGCAAAGCGTCAATACAGGTCTACACCTGTTGTATTGTTGGTTAAGGGCTTGTTAGTAAGCATTTCACTGTAAGGTCTACACCTGTTGTATTGTTGGTTAAGGGCTTGTTAGTAAGCATTTCACTAAGGTCTTCACCTGTTGTATTGTTGGTTAAGGGCTTGTTAGTAAGCATTTCACTGTAAGGTCTACACCTGTTGTATTGTTGGTTAAGGGCTTGTTAGTAAGCATTTCACTGTAAGGTCTACACCTGTTGTATTGTTGGTTAAGGGCTTGTTAGTAAGCATTTCACTGTAAGGTCTACACCTGTTGTATTGTTGGTTAAGGGCTTGTTAGTAAGCATTTCACTGTAAGGTCTACACCTGTTGTATTGTTGGTTAAGGGCTTGTTAGTAAGCATTTCACTGTAAGGTCTACACCTGTTGTATTGTTGGTTAAGGGCTTGTTAGTAAGCATTTCACTGTAAGGTCTACACCTGTTGTATTGTTGGTTAAGGGCTTGTTAGTAAGCATTTCACTGAGGTCTACACCTGTTGTATTGTTGGTTAAGGGCTTGTTAGTAAGCATTTCACTGTGAGGTCTACACCTGTTGTATTGTTGGTTAAGGGCTTGTTAGTAAGCATTTCACTGTAAGGTCTACACCTGTTGTATTGTTGGTTAAGGGCTTGTTAGTAAGCATTTCACTGTAAGGTCTACACCTGTTGTATTGTTGGTTAAGGGCTTGTAGGTAAGCATTTCACTGTAAGGTCTACACCTGTTGTATTGTTGGTTAAGGGCTTGTTAGTAAGCATTTCACTGTAAGGTCTACACCTGTTGTATTGTTGGTTAAGGGCTTGTTAGTAAGCATTTCACTGTAAGGTCTACACCTGTTGTATTGTTGGTTAAGGGCTTGTTAGTAAGCATTTCACTGTAAGGTCTAAACCTGTTGTATTGTTGGTTAAGGGCTTGTTAGTAAGCATTTCACTGTAAGGTCTACACCTGTTGTATTGTTGGTTAAGGGCTTGTTAGTAAGCATTTCACTGTAAGGTCTACACCTGTTGTATTGTTGGTTAAGGGCTTGTTAGTAAGCATTTCACTGTAAGGTCTACACCTGTTGTATTGTTGGTTAAGGGCTTGTTAGTCAGCATTTCACTGTAAGGTCTAAACCTGTTGTATTGATTTGATCATCATCAACAGGTTGCTTCTTGTTCCTGTTTTATTTAGTTAATAAACTAAACACACTTGATGCGGTCAAACCTCAGCCTTAGACTGGCCTTAAAAAATGTATTTCATGAAGTTAATGTTATCTAAAATGCTTCAAGGTATATACATGTGTGGAATAGTTCATTGCCATGCATAGCTATCCACCTGTTTAGGTCTACCTGAGCCTGTTTGCTACACAGTTGGTTTGTCAGGTTTAAGCTCTGTGTGGTGAGATAGATAATTAGCGTGTCGTTCACCCATGCGTCCAGTCTCCCTCAGTAGTAGTCCGAATCACGCTCTATTTGATGGACATGACTAAATACGGTCATTTAAACAAATTAATGCAATGAACTTAAATCATGTTTTCCATAGTGTTACGTCGTCTAATTAACTAAGCAAAATTATTCTAATGAAATGCTAATTCTCATTGGTTAATGAGTGTGGGCGGGTTCAGGTGTAAAGGGGATAAATGCTGTCCTTTTCTCTCAGTTCAGGGTTGAACATCACTTTACACTGGGCTCCATAGCAGTTGTTGTTGTGTCCTGTATGTAAAGGCAGTCCTGGTAGACTCTCCTCAGTCCCAGTAAGGGGAGAGTTAGGCTCTGTTCAGAGCTGGATTAGGGCTAATCCCTAGTTATGCTGTTTAACTGCAGGAGGAACCCTATTAAGGGGCTGAGCTTTAGACTCGCCGTCATCAGTCATTTTTGTGAGTTTTCATATGCTGAATGTTGCTGCTATGGACAGCTGTTTGAGACAAGCCATGTATCCTGTAATAAAGTATTGTTTCTGTATAATAATCATCACCTCCTCATTCACACCTAGCAGTTTTAAAAGCACTAAGTAAAGGGATATCTAGACACCTTCCTGCTGTACATGTTAGGGGTCCTTCCAGGAACAGGGATTCCTGCTTCAGTCAGTTTGATGAAGTACTTCTGAACACGGCTGGCCACCTACACTCACACACACACACACGCACACACACACACACACACACACACGCACACACACACACACACACACACACACACACACACACACAGAGAGAACAAACTTTTAGCTCAAAGATAATACATTGTTGTGTGCAGGTGTGTGTGTGTGTGTGTGTGTGTGTGCAGGTGTGTGTGTGTGCAGGTGTGTGTGTGTGTGTGTGTGCAGGTGTGTGTGTGTGTGTGTGTGTGTGTGTGCAGGTGTGTGTGTGTGTGTGTGTGTGCAGGTGTGTGTGTGTGACCTGTTTAGCTGTCCTGTTGCCCAGGGCGTCAGCTATCTTCTGCCAGCGTTTAGACTCCACCTCCTCAGGAGTGAACTTCAGCAGCAGATGCTCCAACTGTTTCTACACAGAAACAACTCATTTAGGAAGCTCATTAATAACTTTCCAAAAAGAAACAACTCCATAAAACACTTGAAAGAGACAGGATCTTGAATCTGCATGGCATATTTGTACACTCTTGGCTGAGACAACTATGAGTTTTAAATTAGTTTCCTGTCAGTACTTGTTCCTCCACGGTCCACAGCTGGTTGAAGGTGTCTGGTTTACTCTGGTGACACAGCCTCCCTCGGATCACCTGGCGACAGACAGACATGTCATGTCTAAGACTGCGGAAGTATAGTGGGTTGTACCCTAGATACATGGCTTGGGTATAACCTGTGGGTTAACAGTGGGTTGTACCCTAGATACATGGCTTGGGTATAACCTGTGGGTTAACAGTGGGTTGTACCCTAGATACATGGCTTGGGTATAACCTGTGGGTTAACAGTGGGTTGTACCCTAGATACATGGCTTGGGTATAACCTGTGGGTTAACAGTGGGTTGTACCCTAGATACATGGCTTGGGTATAACCTGTGTGTTAACAGCGGGTTGTACCCTAGATACATGGCTTGGGTATAACCTGTGGGTTAACAGTGGGTTGTACCCTAGATACATGGCTTGGGTATAACCTGTGGGTTAACAGTGGGTTGTACCCTAGATACATGGCTTGGGTATAACCTGTGGGTTAACAGTGGGTTGTACCCTAGATACATGGCTTTGGGTATAACCTGTGTGTTAACAGCGGGTTGTACCCTAGATACATGGCTTGGGTATAACCTGTGGGTTAACAGTGGGTTGTACCCTAGATACATGGCTTGGGTATAACCTGTGGGTTAACAGTGGGTTGTACCCTAGATACATGGCTTGGGTATAACCTGTGTGTTAACAGCGGGTTGTACCCTAGATACATGGCTTGGGTATAACCTGTGGGTTAACAGTGGGTTGTACCCTAGATACATGGCTTGGGTATAACCTGTGGGTTAACAGTGGGTTGTACCCTAGATACATGGCTTGGGTATAACCTGTGGGTTAACAGTGGGTTGTACCCTAGATACATGGCTTGGGTATAACCTGTGGGTTAACAGTGGGTTGTACCCTAGATACATGGCTTGGGTATAACCTGTGGGTTAACAGTGGGTTGTACCCTAGATACATGGCTTGGGTATAACCTGTGGGTTAACAGTGGGTTGTACCCTAGATACATGGCTTGGGTATAACCTGTGGGTTAACAGTGGGTTGTACCCTAGATACATGGCTTGGGTATAACCTGTGGGTTAACAGTGGGTTTACCTGTGAGTTGCTGCTGTTTTCAGGAGCACCACTAGAGGGCAGAGCAGAGTACAGCGTTGACGGTTCACCCTCCTCCTTCTTGGGATCCAGAGGGCTTTTTGGTCGAACTGGTAACCTAACTATAGGATAATAATATATAATATTGATATATCATACTGATTGATAAATACATGATTTAACAATATTCAATTAAACATAAAAGCAGTTAAGCATTCCCAAAACAAAATCCATATATTTTAATGTGGAAATGAACTGTCAGGCTGTGGCCATAGAGAAGCATCTGGCTCCTCTATTTAGCCAGGGTCAGAGCCTGACAGATCTAGTATGTCTAGCTCTATGGTGTTTTGTGTTGGATCCCCAATTAGAGGCAGCTGCTATGCGTTGTCTCTGATTGGGGATCCTACTTAAGTCGTCATGTCCCACACCTTGGTGTGGTTCATTGTCTTTAGTGTGTTAGTGTCTGTACTTGTAAGTACTTGTCTTGTTTAGTTCTGCATTTAGTAACTTATTTAAATAAACTAAGATGTCGAACTACTACTGCGCTGTGCCTTGGTCTGCTTACACACCCCGTCGTGACATAAACTCAATTAATCAATCAACTGAATCAATATATGCCATAATAGTCAACTCACCCTTATCGAATATGAGTTTGAGCCTCCTGTTTTTGCGTTGCTTGTCACAGAACTCCCTCTCGAAGTCTCCCAGTCCTGAGGTGTACTGGTCCCATGAGATGTCTGGCAGCTGAACCACTCTCTGGGGCCGCGGCAGGGCCAGCTCCACCTGGGGTTAAAGATCAGGGGTCAACAGGAAGTGACCTCATAGAATTAGACAAAGGTCACCAGGACCCATGTATGGGCAGGAAACATGTGAACTAATTCCTCAAAAGTAGCCTTTGGCCAAACGCTTTTCTCTATCAGATCACGTCAAGGCTTACAGCCAAGATGAGCAAGTTGTGACAAAGCCTGGGATCGAACCCAGGTCTGTAGTGACGCCTCGCCTTAGACCGCTGCGCCACTCGGGAGGCCAGAGATTTACATTTTGGTGAAGAGAGAGATGTGTTTATTTATTTTCTCTTTTGTACTTTAACTATTTGCACATCGTTACAACACTGTATATAGACATTAGATGACATTTGAAATCTCTATTCCTTTGGAACTTCTGTGAGTGTAATGTTTACTGTTAATGTTTATTTCACTTTTCTTTATTATCTACTTCACTTGCTTTGGAAATGTAAACGTGTTTCCCATGACAATAAAGCCTTTTTAGTTGAATTGAGAGAGAGAGAAGCAGAGAGAGAGTGCAAGAGAGCGAGTCCCCCAGCCACATCATAACTCACACAGGCACAAAGGACCTGAGGGCCCAGCACGAGTGGTTATCTCCACCCTGCCACCATACATACAGCGGGTAAACGCAAGCATTTCCTGTGACTGTGCCAACCTAACATCTACCTGGCTCACCTCTCCACTGTGGACTTGAACAGCCTTGATGGCCAAGTCATAAAGGCTGTTCATGCCAATAAAGCATTGAATTGAAGAGAGACATTTTTATACATTTTGTATTGTATTGTTTTTTTTTTTTATGTAGTTTTGTTTCCTGTTTGGACCCCAGGAAGAGCAGCCTCTGCCTCGGCAGCAACTACTAGGAGAGCCTAATAATGACAGAAAGAGGCGCAGCAGCTAGATGGGGTCTGACAGGGTTATAACGCATTATATACCTGTTATAACCACATTATATACCTATAATACAGTACTCTACCTGTTATAACGCATTATACACCTGTTATATAGTACTGTACCTGTTATAATGCATTATATACCTTTAGAACCACATATACCTATTATAATATAGTACTGTACCTGTTATAACATTGCATACCTGTTATAACCACATATACCTATTATAATATAGTACTGTACCTGTTATAACATTGCATACCTGTTATAACCACATATACCTATTATAATATAGTACTGTACCTGTTATAACATTGCATACCTGTTATAACCACATATACCTATTATAATATAGTACTGTACCGGTTATAACCACATAATATAGTACTGTACCTGTTATAACCACATTATATACCTGTTGTAATGCATTATATACCTGTTTCTGTAGCCGAGGGTGAGGGTTACTAACATTACTACTACTACAGCACTCTTATACAGTATACTACCTGATAATCCATCACATACCTGTTATAACCTATCATGTAAAGTACAGTACCTGTTTCTGCAGCTGCTCCACAAAGCTGACGGGGTCTTGCAGAGCTTCCCTCTGCTGTCTGGCCAGATGCTCCAAGTCCAGTATACCACGCGTTCTCTGGGCCTCCAACACAGCTACAGTCTGGAGTAACCTCTGGTAACTGGTGGAGGGGGAGAGAGGGCAACATGCATCAGAGAACACAACTTCCAGCACCTGGACTATACAGGATTAACTCAGGATGAGTCCCAAATGGTACCCTGATCAAAAGTATTGCACTATATTATAGGGAATAGGGAGCCATTTAGGAGGGATCCACACTATGGGAGAAACAGACAGCAGCATGTATGAAAACAGGAAAAGCATCAGAGAGGTAGGCTGTGTCTGTGTCCCAAAACAGGAAACACATCAGAGGTAGGCTGTGTCTGTGTCCCAAAACAGGAAACACATCAGAGAGGTAGGCTGTGTCTGTGTCCCAAAACAGGAAACACATCAGGGAGGTAGGCTGTGTCTGTGTCCCAGTGGGTTGTACCCTAGATACATGGCTTGGGTATAACCTGTGGGTTAACAGTGGGTTGTACCCTAGATACATGGCTTGGGTATAACCTGTGGGTTAACAGTGGGTTGTACCCTAGATACATGGCTTGGGTATAACCTGTGGGTTAACAGTGGGTTGTACCCTAGATACATGGCTTGGGTATAACCTGTGGGTTAACAGTGGGTTGTACCCTAGATACATGGCTTGGGTATAACCTGTGGGTTAACAGTGGGTTAAGGACAGAGACAGAGTTGAAACTAAGGACAGAGACAGAGTTACACTAAGGACAGAGACAGAGTTACACTAAGGACAGACAGAGTTACACTAAGGACAGAGACAGAGTTACACTTAGGACAGACACAGAGTTACACTAAGGACAGAGACAGAGTTACACTAAGGACAGAGACAGAGTTACACTAAGGACAGAGACAGAGTTACACTAAGGACAGAGACAGAGTTACACTAAGGACAGAGACAGAGTTACACTAAGGACAGAGACAGAGTTACACTAAGGACAGAGACAGAGTTACACTAAGGACAGAGACAGAGTTACACTAAGGACAGAGACAGAGTTACACTAAGGACAGAGACAGAGTTACACTAAGGACAGACACAGAGTTACACTAAGGACAGACACAGAGTTACACTAAGGACAGACACAGAGTTACACTAAGGACAGAGACAGAGTTACACTAAGGACAGAGACAGAGTTACACTAAGGACAGACACAGAGTTACACTAAGGACAGAGACAGAGTTACACTAAGGACAGACACAGAGTTACACTAAGGACAGACAGAGTTACACTAAGGACAGACAGAGTTACACTTAGGACAGAGACAGAGTTACACTAAGGACAGACACAGAGTTACACTAAGGACAGAGACAGAGTTACACTAAGGACAGAGACAGAGTTACACTAAGGACAGAGACAGAGTTACACTAATGACAGAGACAGAGTTACACTAAGGACAGAGACAGAGTTACACTAAGGACAGAGACAGAGTTACACTAAGGACAGAGACAGAGTTACACTAAGGACAGAGACAGAGTTACACTAAGGACAGAGACAGAGTTACACTAAGGACAGAGACAGAGTTACACTAAGGACAGAGACAGAGTTACACTAAGGACAGACACAGTAGAGAAAGACGGTTAGTTTCAGGTAACAGCCAAAATAAAGGGAACACCAACATAGTGACTTAATAAGGCGTTGTGCCACCAGAACAGCTTCAATGCAGCTTGGCAGAGATTCTACAAGTGTCTGGAACTCTATTGGAGGGATGCAACACCATTTTACCACCAGAAATTCCATCATTTGGTGTTTTGTTGGTGATGATGGAAAGCACTGTCTCAGGCGGATCACTGAATGGAATCACTGAGGGATCACTGAATGGAATCACTGAAGGATCACTGAATGGAATCACTGAAGGATCACTGAATGGAATTACTGAAGGATCACTGAATGAAATCACTGAGGAATCACTGAATGAAATCACTGAAGGAAATCACTGAATGAAATCACTGGAATCACTGAATGAAATCACTGAATGAAATCACTGGAATCACTGAATGAAATCACAATGGAATCACTGAGGGAAAGCAGGGGAAAGGAAATTGGGCTAAGTCCTTGGGGGAGTGAACCAGTACACGCTTGGGAAGAAGGGGAAAGGAAATTGGGCTAAGTCCTTGGGGGAGTGAACCAGTACACGCTTGGGAAGAAGGGGAAAGGGAATAGGTCTGTAAACTAACACTGGGTTTGTCCCAAATGGCACCTTATTCACAAAACAGTGCCCTTCTTTTTACCAGGGCCCTATGAGCTCTGGTCAGAAGTAGTGAACTAAATAGGTAAGCGTGCCATTTGCAGCCCAGATGCTCAGCAGAGCAGACCTAATGGGACATGAGCTAAAATCAATACGGAGGCAGTCTATTCTCCAAACCACTGATTCTGACCCTACACTCAGAAAACTGCTGTTAGTTTAACAGCTTCATAATCCTCCCTCCTCCTCCTCCTCCTCCTCCTCCTCCTCCTCCTCCTCCCCCTCCTCCCCCACCCTCTTAACAAATACTAATTGAGTGTATGTAAACTTCTGACCCACTGGGAATGTGATTAAATAAATAAAAGCTGAAATAAATCATTCTCTCTACTATTTCACATTCTTAAAATAAAGTGGTGATCCTAACTGACCTAAGACAGGGACTTTTTACTAGGATTAAATGTCAGGAATTGTGAAAAACTGAGTTTAAATGTATTTGGCTAAGGTGTATGTAAACTTCCCACTTCAACTGTGTGTATATATACAGCGGGTGAAATAAGTATTGAACACGTCACCATTTTTCTCAGTAAATATATTTCCAAAGGTGCTATTGACATGAATTTTTCACCAGATGTTGGTAACAACCCAAGTAATCCATACATACAAAGAAACCAAAACAAATAAGTTCAGAAATTAAGTTATGTGTAATAATGTGAAATGACACAGGGAAAAAGTATTGAACACATGAATAAAGGGAGGTGCAAAAAGGCATGGAAAGCCAAGACAACAGCTGAAAACTATCAGTAATTAAAAAGCAATCCAGCCCCCTGTCAGTGCAAATTAATATCAACTGGTTCAGTCCCAACTGATGGCCTACAAAAAGGTCTCATTGCCAAGGTGTCACGCAAGACACATCTCATGATGGGTAAAAGCAAAGAGCTGTCTCAAGACCTTCGCAACCTAATTGTTGCAAAACATAATGATGGCATTGGTTATAGGTGCATTTCTAAGCTTCTGAATGTTCCAGTGAGCACTGTTGGGGCCATAATACGGAAGTGGAAAGACAATCATTTCACCATAAATTTGCCTCGACCAGGTGCTCCTCGCAAGATTTCTGACAGAGGAGTGAAAAGAATAATCAGAAGAGTTGTCCAAGAGCCAAGGACCACTTGTGGAGAGCTTCAAAAAGACCTGCAATTAGCAGGTACTGTTGTCTCAAAGAAAACAGTAAGTAATGCACTCCACTGCCATGGCCTGTATGCACGCTCACCACGCAAGGCTCCATTGCTGAAAAAAAAGCATGTTGAAGTGTGGTCAGATGAGAGCAAAATTGAACTGTTTGGATGTCATAATACACACCATGTTTGGAGGAGAAATGGCACTGCACATCAGTTTGGAGGTGGAAACATCATGGTGTGGGGCTGCTTTTCAGCAAATGGTACTGGCAAACTTCACATAATTGAAGGAAGGATGAATGGGCAAATTTACCGAGACATTCTTGACAAAAATCTGCTGCCATCTACCAGGATGATGAAGATGAAACGAGGGTGGACATTTCAGCAAGACAATGATCCCAAACACACAGCCAAGGAAACTCTCAATTGGTTTCAAAGAAAGAAAATAAAGCTGCTAGAATGGCCCAGCCAATCACCTGACTTAAATCCCATTGAAAATCTATGGAAAGAACTGAAGATCAAGATTCATAGAAGAGGCCCACGGAACCTTCAAGATTTGAAGACTGTTTGTGTGGAAGAATGGGCCAAAATCACACCAGAGCAATGCATGCGACTAGTTTCTCCATACAGGAGGCGTCTTGAAGCTGTCATTACCAACAAAGGCTTTTGTACAAAGTATTAAATAAATATCAGTAAGTGTGTTAAATACTTTTTATCTGTGTCATTTCACATTATTACACATAACTTAATTTATGAACTTATTTGTTTTCATGTCAATAGCACCTTTGGAAATATATTTACTGAGAAAAATGGTGACGTGTTCAATACTTATTTCACCCGCTGCGCGCGTGTGTGTGTATATATATATATATATATATATATATATATATATATATATATATATATATATATATATATCCCCATGAACTCCCACTACATACTCTTTACTGTATATATAACCCCATGAACTCCCACTACATACTCTTTACTGTATATATAACCCCATGAACTCCCACTACATACTTTTACTGTATATATAACCCCATGAACTCCCACTACATACTCTTTACTGTATATATAACCCCATGAACTCCCACTACATACTCTTTACTGTATATATAACCCCATGAACTCCCACTACATACTCTTTACTGTATATATAACCCCATGAACTCCCACTACATACTCTTTACTGTATATATAACCCCATGAACTCCCACTACATACTCTTTACTGTATATATAACCCCATGAACTCCCACTACATACTCTTTACTGTATATATAACCCCATGAACTCCCACTACATACTCTTTACTGTATATATAACCCAATGAACTCCCACTACATACTCTTTACTGTATATATAACCCCATGAACTCCCACTACATACTCTTTACTGTATATATAACCCCATGAACTCCCACTACATACTCTTTACTGTATATATAACCCCATGAACTCCCACTACATACTTTTACTGTATATATAACCCCATGAACTCCCACTACATACTCTTTACTGTATATATAACCCCATGAACTCCCACTACATACTCTTTACTGTATATATAACCCCATGAACTCCCACTACATACTCTTTACTGTATATATAACCCCATGAACTCCCACTACATACTCTTTACTGTATATATAACCCCATGAACTCCCACTACATACTCTTTACTGTATATATAACCCCATGAACTCCCACTACATACTCTTTACTGTATATATAACCCCATGAACTCCCACTACATACTCTTTGTTGTGTTTGAGGGTCAGGTGGTCCGACTCAAAGTAATACACGTCTGGTTCCTCCTCCTCCTCCTCCTCCTCATCCTCCTGTTGACTTCCTCCTCCTGGCACCTCCTTACTGTCTATACCTCCCCTAGCCCTGCAGAGATCCCTGTGGCCCCTACTGTCCCACCCTACGCTGTCCCTGCTGGCCCCTCCGTTCCCCTGCTCCATGGGGACAGACAGGAGAGAACCCTCCCTGGCCTGATTCCTGGAACCTGAGGAGGGGTTAGGAGTAGCCGGAGTAGCGTCCATCGCTCTCCCCTCTCCCCCTGCCTCCACTCCCTCCCTCAGAGGGCCGTTGTCTCTGGGAGGGGAGGAGGGGGCCACAGCCTTGCCCCCGCCACAGGCCGCCCTACGGGGCCAAGTCCTCAGGGTGTACCTATGTTCGTGGGGCTCTGTGAAGGAGGGGGGCGAGGTGCCGGAGATAAAGGGGGTGCAGGGTGGGTCTGGGGAGGGGTCTGTGGGGGTCGTGTGGGCTAGCAGGGGCGTGGTGGATTCGCATAAGAGGTTGTTGATGTTGGAAACAGCGTCCTGCACTACAAGCGGTGTGAACGACCGCCCGTTAATTCCCCCGCCACAACTCTCCTCCTCCTCGGTCGCCGTCACCACCTCCTCCTCCTCCTCGGTCGCCGTCACCACCTCCTCGGTCGCCGTCACCACCTTCTCCTCCTCCTCGGTCGCCGTCACCACCTCCTCCTCCTCCTCGGTCGCCGTCACCACCTCCTCCTCGGTCGCCGTCACCACCTCCTCGGTCGCCGTCACCACCTCCTCCTCCTCCTCGGTCGCCGTCACCACCTCCTCCTCGGTCGCCGTCACCACCTCCTCGGTCGCCGTCACCACCTTCTCCTCCTCCTCGGTCGCCGTCACCACCTTCTCCTCCACCTCGGTCGCCGTCACCTCCACCTCGGTCGCGGTCACCTCCACCTCGGTCGCGGTCACCTCCACCTCGGTCGCGGTCACCTCCACCTCGGTCGCGGTCACCTCCACCTCGGTCGCGGTCACCTCCACCTCGGTCGCGGTCACCTCCTCCTCGGTCGCCATCATCACCACCTCCTCGGTCGACATCATCACCCCCTCCTCGGTCGCCATCATCACCCCCTCCTCGGTCACCGTCACCTCCTCGGTTGCCACCACCACCACCTCCTCCTCCTCGGTGGCTATCACCTCCTCCTCCCCCACTACATCCACCTCCACCTCCTCCTCCCTGACAGACAGGTGGGGAGTAGAGGAGTCCTCCTCAAAGGAGGCCAAAAGAGGAGCGGGACACTCCCCTGAGTCCTCCTCCTCCTCCTGCCCAGGATCAGAGTTTCTACAATGCACTATGGGGTCAGGGGGCGAGGGGCAGGGTGCCCCCCTCTGGCTGCCGTTCAGCAGTGCTGGACCAGGACCTGGAGAGGTGGCGCTGGAACCCAGGGAGTTTGTCTGAGAATCAGGGCTACTGCTGGTCTGCCCCAGCCCGGTACAGGACTTATGGGAGTTGGAGATCAGGCTCTCAATATGGCCGCCGACATCATCCTCCTCGGCTCCTGCCTCGTTGAAGGCTGCGGTGGAGTTTTGTCTGAGCAGGTCGCCCCGTTCACTGTACTCCTTGACAGTCTCTGAGGGGGCACACAGGGAGGCTTGGCTGTCAGGTTTAGCGGGTGCAGATGGTGGGTCATCCTTGGATCCATGCGACTCCCCAGAGCGGGAGCACCGTTTGGCCTTTTTGAGGAGTGGCGAGGCATCCCTCTCCCCAACCCCCAACATCTCCTTCCCCCTCCCCTCACAGTTCTCAGCCTTCTCCGAACCCCCAACCCCCTCTCTCTCTGAGCAGGACAGAACCCTCTTCCTGGAGCTTGCCCATGTCTCCCCGTCCACTGAGGCAGCCTTGTGGAGGGCTACCTTTCCCTGGTGACCCCCAGGCTTCTCTGAGGCCACGGACTGCCCATCCTTTCTCTTCTTGGGGGAGCGTGGAGCCCTGCTGCTGGGGAGCGGTGACCCCTGACCCTCCTCTGGCTGGGCGATACTGCGGTTCCTGAGGGTTCGGCCACAGAAGCTCTCGTCCAATCCATTGAGCCCGACCGATGACCTTGTGACGCGCGAGGAACGTGACGCGGCCATGCTACGGCGGGGAACTACTGCCGTCTCATCGTGCTACTCGCTCCTCTGCTGCAGAATGGGGGCACCTGGGAGCATAGAGGAGACAGAGGTCATAAGGCTTCATAAGGGATCCATTAGGCTTCATAAGGAATCCATAAGGCTTCATAAGGGATCCACTAGGCTTTGCATTATTCATCTAGGGGCTTAAGTCCTAAAGGAAATTTACTTAAAGGGAATTCATCTTTGTAAGCAAAACATGTTTTTATTTCAACAACAGGATAATGCATAACTGAACCAGATTCAGCGTTGGGAGATGCTATACTGACAGTAGAGATGAAACGATATGAACATTTCATATCACGATTATAGTGACCAAAATGATTGCGGTATTGTTAAAATGTGCTGGAAATGTTCAGAAAGTACTGATACACACTGAAATAATTTCATCAAGTTTTATATTGAAAACCAACAAACAAAATTAGCAGCACTATGCACTCTGTGTTCATAAACATTATAATAATAACATGAACATTAAAGATGGCACCATGTGGCCATGAGAGGTAAAGGTTTCCCTGGTGCAGGTTAATGAACACAACCTTCAGTAAGTAAATCAAATGTTCATATAAAAGCAACACAAGTAAAGCAATGTGTCTGTAAGAACAATACAACCATATGGAAACACATCCAATGTGTCTGTAAGAACAATACAACCATATGGAAACACATCCAATGTGCCTGTAAGAACAATACAACCATATGGAAACACATCCAATGTGCCTGTAAGAACAATACAACCATATGGAAACACATCCAATGTGCCTGTAAGAACAATACAACCATATGGAAACACATCCAATGTGCCTGTAAGAACAATACAACCATATGGAAACACATCCAATGTGCCTGTAAGAACAATACAACCATATGGAAACACATCCAATGTGCCTGTAAGAACAATACAACCATATGGAAACACATCCAATGTGCCTGTAAGAACAATACAACCATATGGAAACACATCCAATGTGCAGGTGTTGACATTAAAATAACAACACAATATGTAAACTAATCAAATGAACAGCACTGATTGTATGTCCGTTCTCTCCTTCATAAAGAAATAAGGTGCTGCTGGTCTGACATCCTGTATGTCTGCATCTTTATTCACTTGAGATTGAAATGTAAAAATGCATCATGTCCTTTGCAATGTAATATGAAAGGGCTGCAGTGAGGTCTTGAGCATGTTCTGATGTGGGTTCATAAAGCAGCCTGCCTTTTAAATGCTTGCTGGAGTGTCTGTGTCACAACTGTAGAGGAGGAGGAACCAGTAGCATCACTGGGTTTGTCTGCTGCACGCCACTCTGGAAACAAGGGAATAGAACATGTATTATTATTATTATCATCCCACTAACACACTATCTTCTGTGTTGTATGTGAGTTTATGTAATGACCTCATGCACAATGTACATAAATACAAAAGAGTCTTAAGAAGACAGTGATAGTAATTACAATGAGCCCAACAATTGAGTCTTGTATTGGAGTCTATAGTGTTTCTCCTGTTGGAACACTTTTACTACCAAGTCGACCACTGCCGGATTTTAAATGAACAGAATATGTTGGTTGGGTGATAGTCTGCAGACACATACATCAGCAGAACAACGTGTAGTGTTTTTACAAGAGTAGGTAACACTGAAAGCTTCAGTTTACATTATTGACAAGCTATTAGCAGGTTAGACAGACAAACCATGACATGTTCCTCCATTCTGAAGTCCCCACATCATGCATTGAGCTAAAAGTTAACTTACCTTGCATTCGCTATTGTAGTGGCTGGTGGTCATGAAGATGACTCCAGAGAAGTGTTGCCCCCTTTCACAGCGATTTTTTGTGTGCATGTTCTGCAGACAGGGTTTCGTTCAGCAGTCTTGTAAAACCCAAAATACGACCCCACTTCAGATTTGGTCCTCTTAGAAGGCTGAAATCTCCCGATCTCTGTCACTGCCTTCCACCATGTTTTCACACAAAACTAAACCCACGTTGCATGCTGCAACGTGTCAGACTGTTAACTTCGGTTGCTGCTGGACAGTATTTACCATGAGGTTTTCAAACCGTGGTAATCAAACACGATTTTAATGATAATTACAATTTGAAACGGTAATACTAACTGTCAGGACTTGTACCGTGATTTATTGTGAAACCGGTAACCGTTTCATCCCTAACTGACAGACTGACAGAGGGTAAATAAGGGAAGTATCTTTTATCTAGCGCCAGTTCAAAGAATCCCTGAACTTTTCAGCTTTGATCCTTCAGCTGTGAGTGCTGTGTCTGTCTGGGGAAACAACGAGCCTGGAGTAGAAGGTACATCCCAAATGGTACCCTATTCCCTATGTAGTGCACTACTTTTCAAAGGGCCATGGGGCTCTGTTCAAAAGTAGTGCACTATACAGTGAATAGGGTGCCATTTGGGACACATATCCTCTCTCAAGGCCCGGTTTCCCAGAAGCATCTTAAAGCTAAACCCAAGTTAGAACCTTCGTAGGAGCATCATTACATTTCAGAGCTGTTTCCGAAAACCAGTGTAATTATCGTTGCACTTGAAAACGCTCGTAATCTGACACCCCGGTTACACTGTGAGGTATTTCTTTATGCTGTACATTAACTTCATGTAAATGTACATCCACTACTGGACGGAGACATAGGACAGGGTTTCACAATGCAAGACGGACGGCCTAGTCTCTCCTCAGAGATCGCATGTATTTTGGGAGACCTTTTCATTCAAGACAGGAGAAACATTGTTTCAGTTGATAATAAGTGAGTTACTTTTCAACTGGTTTCTCTAACTGTGGAGCAAGTCAAGCTAGGTTGCACTGCAGAGCATTACACACAGCCCTCCACACACACACACACACACACACACACACACACACACACACACACACACACACACACACCACCCCATACAGCCCTACACACACAGATCTTATACCAATGCTAACTAACTACTCCATGGTAGTGTTGATATCTTATACCAATGCTAACTAACTACTCCATGGTAGTGTTGATATCTTATACCAATGCTAACTAACTACTCCATGGTAGTGTTGATATCTTATACCAATGCTAACTAACTACTCCATGGTAGTGTTGATATCTTATACCAATGCTAACTAACTACTCCATGGTAGTGTTGATATCTTATACCAATGCTAACTAACTACTCCATGGTAGTGTTGATATCTTATACCAATGCTAACTAACTACTCCATGGTAGTGTTGATATCTTATACCAATGCTAACTAACTACTCCATGGTAGTGTTGATATCTTATACCAATGCTAACTAACTACTCCATGGTAGTGTTGATATCTTATACCAATGCTAACTAACTACTCCATGGTAGTGTTGATATCTTATACCAATGCTAACTAACTACTCCATGGTAGTGTTGATATCTTATACCAATGCTAACTAACTACTCCATGGTAGTGTTGATATCTTATACCAATGCTAACTAACTACTCCATGGTAGTGTTGATATCTTATACCAATGCTAACTAACTACTCCATGGTAGTGTTGATATCTTATACCAATGCTAACTAACTACTCCATGGTAGTGTTGATATCTTATACCAATGCTAACTAACTACTCCATGGTAGTGTTGATATCTTATACCAATGCTAACTAACTACTCCATGGTAGTGTTGATATCTTATACCAATGCTAACTAACTACTCCATGGTAGTGTTGATATCTTATACCAATGCTAACTAACTACTCCATGGTAGTGTTGATATCTTATACCAATGCTAACTAACTACTCCATGGTAGTGTTGATATCTTATACCAATGCTAACTAACTACTCCATGGTAGTGTTGATATCTTATACCAATGCTAACTAACTACTCCATGGTAGTGTTGATATCTTATACCAATGCTAACTAACTACTCCATGGTAGTGTTGATATCTTATACCAATGCTAACTAACTACTCCATGGTAGTGTTGATATCTTATACCAATGCTAACTAACTACTCCATGGTAGTGTTGATATCTTATACCAATGCTAACTAACTACTCCATGGTAGTGTTGATATCTTATACCAATGCTAACTAACTACTCCATGGTAGTGTTGATATCTTATACCAATGCTAACTAACTACTCCATGGTAGTGTTGATATCTTATACCAATGCTAACTAACTACTCCATGGTAGTGTTGATATCTTATACCAATGCTAACTAACTACTCCATGGTAGTGTTGATATCTTATACCAATGCTAACTAACTACTCCATGGTAGTGTTGATATCTTATACCAATGCTAACTAACTACTCCATGGTAGTGTTGATATCTTATACCAATGCTAACTAACTACTCCATGGTAGTGTTGATATCTTATACCAATGCTAACTAACTACTCCATGGTAGTGTTGATATCTTATACCAATGCTAACTAACTACTCCATGGTAGTGTTGATATCTTATACCAATGCTAACTAACTACTCCATGGTAGTGTTGATATCTTATACCAATGCTAACTAACTACTCCATGGTAGTGTTGATATCTTATACCAATGCTAACTAACTACTCCATGGTAGTGTTGATATCTTATACCAATGCTAACTAACTACTCCATGGTAGTGTTGATATCTTATACCAATGCTAACTAACTACTCCATGGTAGTGTTGATATCTTATACCAATGCTAACTAACTACTCCATGGTAGTGTTGATATCTTATACCAATGCTAACTAACTACTCCATGGTAGTGTTGATATCTTATACCAATGCTAACTAACTACTCCATGGTAGTGTTGATATCTTATACCAATGCTAACTAACTACTCCATGGTAGTGTTGATATCTTATACCAATGCTAACTAACTACTCCATGGTAGTGTTGATATCTTATACCAATGCTAACTAACTACTCCATGGTAGTGTTGATATCTTATACCAATGCTAACTAACTACTCCATGGTAGTGTTGATATCTTATACCAATGCTAACTAACTACTCCATGGTAGTGTTGATATCTTATACCAATGCTAACTAACTACTCCATGGTAGTGTTGATATCTTATACCAATGCTAACTAACTACTCCATGGTAGTGTTGATATCTTATACCAATGCTAACTAACTACTCCATGGTAGTGTTGATATCTTATACCAATGCTAACTAACTACTCCATGGTAGTGTTGATATCTTATACCAATGCTAACTAACTACTCCATGGTAGTGTTGATATCTTATACCAATGCTAACTAACTACTCCATGGTAGTGTTGATATCTTATACCAATGCTAACTAACTACTCCATGGTAGTGTTGATATCTTATACCAATGCTAACTAACTACTCCATGGTAGTGTTGATATCTTATACCAATGCTAACTAACTACTCCATGGTAGTGTTGATATCTTATACCAATGCTAACTAACTACTCCATGGTAGTGTTGATATCTTATACCAATGCTAACTAACTACTCCATGGTAGTGTTGATATCTTATACCAATGCTAACTAACTACTCCATGGTAGTGTTGATATCTTATACCAATGCTAACTAACTACTCCATGGTAGTGTTGATATCTTATACCAATGCTAACTAACTACTCCATGGTAGTGTTGATATCTTATACCAATGCTAACTAAGCTAGCATTAGCCGGAGTGTAGCCGCTAACCAACCCATTAGCTTGGTCGCACCCTAATGCATTATACACAATAAACTGCTTGTTACTCCCAACTCATTAGTCCCTTCCCTCCCTTTAACCCGCAGTTTCCAAGAGACCAGATAACAACAACGTTAGTTAGTTAACCAGCTAGCTTTGATTTATTACATGAATAAAACTAGCTACGTTAGCTAGCTTAGCGATTAGTTACATTGGCGCACCAGATAGTTACCGAATTTAGTAGTTATATACCAAAATAATGGTTAACTAGGGAGTAATGGTTTATGTGTCAATTAAAGTATTGGACAAGCTATCCAATACTAAAGAAAGTTAGTTGATGGACATTAGATCTAGACCATCCATCTGTAATAAGGACTAGGCTGCTGCTTGCTAACCGCGGCTAGCAGACTGTTACGACCAACAACTTTACAAAGACATTCGCATGGATAACGGCCTTACTATTGGTCGACTTTAATCAAATGTCCAGTACATAACAAGACTATACTTCACTTCTGATCACACTTGGTTGCGACAGACTAACCGTTTATTGAAAAATGGTTTATGAAGCTAGCTGGATAATTACACTCACCTCATTTCCGCAAATCGTACGGTGCACACTCGGCAGCAGCCATATTTTATATCCAGTCTACTGGTAAGTGTGTGGGCTGCCTAGTTCCACAACTGGTATGTGTGTGGGCTGCCTAGTTCCACAACTGGTATGTGTGTGGGCTGCCTAGTTCCACAACTGGTATGTGTGTGGGCTGCCTAGTTCCACAACTGGTATGTGTGTGGGCTGCCTAGTTCCACAACTGGTATGTGTGTGGGCTGCCTAGTTCCACAACTGGTATGTGTGTGGGCTGCCTAGTTCCACAACTGGTAAGTGTGTGGGCTGCCTAGTTCCACAACTGGTATGTGTGTGGGCTGCCTAGTTCCACAACTGGTAAGTGTGTGGGCTGACTAGTTCCACAACTGGTAAGTGTGTGTGCTGCCTAGTTCCACAACTGGTAAGTGTGTGGGCTGCCTAGTTCCACAACTGGTAAGTGTGTGGGCTGCCTAGTTCCACAACTGGTATGTGTGTGGGCTGCCTAGTTCCACAACTGGTAAGTGTGTGGGCTGCCTAGTTCCACAACTGGTAAGTGTGTGGGCTGCCTAGTTCCACAACTGGTAAGTGTGTGGGCTGACTAGTTCCACAACTGGTAAGTGTGTGTGCTGCCTAGTTCCACAACTGGTAAGTGTGTGGGCTGCCTAGTTCCACAACTGGTAAGTGTGTGGGCTGCCTAGTTCCACAACTGGTATGTGTGTGGGCTGCCTAGTTCCACAACTGGTAAGTGTGTGGGCTGCCTAGTTCCACAACTGGTAAGTGTGTGGGCTGCCTAGTTCCACAACTGGTAAGTGTGTGGGCTGCCTAGTTCCACAACTGGTAAGTGTGTGGGCTGCCTAGTTCCACAACTGGTATGTGTGTGGGCTGCCTAGTTCCACAACTGGTAAGTGTGTGGGCTGCCTAGTTCCACAACTGGTAAGTGTGTGGGCTGCCTAGTTCCACAACTGGTAAGTGTGTGGGCTGCCTAGTTCCACAACTGGTAAGTGTGTGGGCTGCCTAGTTCCACAACTGGTAAGTGTGTGGGCTGCCTAGTTCCACAACTGGTAAGTGTGTGGGCTGCCTAGTTCCACAACTGGTATGTGTGTGGGCTGCCTAGTTCCACAACTGGTAAGTGTGTGGGCTGCCTAGTTCCACAACTGGTATGTGTGTGGGCTGCCTAGTTCCACAACTGGTATGTGTGTGGGCTGCCTAGTTCCACAACTGGTATGTGTGTGGGCTGCCTAGTTCCACAACTGGTATGTGTGTGGGCTGCCTAGTTCCACAACTGGTAAGTGTGTGGGCTGCCTAGTTCCACAACTGGTAAGTGTGTGGGCTGCCTAGTTCCACAACTGGTAAGTGTGTGGGCTGCCTAGTTCCACAACTGGTAAGTGTGTGGGATGCCTAGTTCCACAACTGGTAAGTGTGTGGGCTGCCTAGTTCCACAACTGGTAAGTGTGTGGGCTGCCTAGTTCCACAACTGGTAAGTGTGTGGGCTGCCTAGTTCCACAACTGGTAAGTGTGTGGGCTGCCTAGTTCCACAACTGGTAAGTGTGTGGGCTGCCTAGTTCCACAACTGGTAAGTGTGTGGGCTGCCTAGTTCCACAACTTGTCAAAATGCAACACTACATTTTCCCTGTTGCAAGGAGAACAGTAAAGACATCTTTGGCCCCTGGAATAGTATATTGGGATTATTATAAATATTCCCCTGGAATAGTATATTGGGATTATTATAAATATTCCCCTGGAATAGTATATTGGGATTATTATAAATATTCCCCTGGAATAGGCTGTGTGTGTAATCTGGGCCCCCAATGCCAAGTCTCACTTGAAAGTCGAATAATTGTATCTATAATGTTACCAACTGCACATTTTATAATCATAAAAAATACATATTTATTATTTATCTTAATTAATCATTTTTCATAATCCAGAAATAAAGCTTCCCTTATAATTAAATGAGTATTTCAGAATCTTATTAGATGAAGATGTTCTGATTAGTTGGTCAAATAAATAAAAAGGTCGCGATAGACAAGAATTTTGGTCCACAATTCAATGAAACATACATGTCCAACAAAACCATAACATGCACTGCAATAACTAGTATTCCATTTAAGTTGCTGGGTAAACAAACAGGTGAAGAGAAATCATGTTCCTGTTACACTGTTCAACTGTTCTCTTCCATCATCAGGGTTTAATAGAATCCTAGAACCAGAATCATATCAGCCATTCAGAATCAGAACAGATGTGTTTAGTTTTAGTAATCAGGATGCATTCAGCATTCAGCACTATTCCATATAGCACACATTCCTACAGCATTCTTCACAATGCTTCTTCTGTCTTCAGCGACCACATACCATAAGCAACACCATGCCATTATACACAAGTTAATGCTTTCTTCCATTGACAAAACTGACAAATATTATGATTTGATAGCTTGTTAAGTAATTCTGTACATATACATTTCAAAGACAAAGATAGCCACAGAAGTTTGTAATTCATTGTGTACATATTATGCAGTGAGTGAGCCGCTTTACATGCAACTTAATGTGACATCTGTGGCCAGCAAGGTTTCAATCATTAGTGCGTGTTATGGTTGGTGTCAATTCCCATTTCAATTCAATTCCACATTTTTCTCACAGAGAATCATTGAGGAAAATTGGATTTGGAATTTCAGTTTACTTCCTGAATGGAAATGGGATTTCCCCCAACCCTGGGTGAGTGAGTGGGGTTCTCTGTAAAGTATACTGTGAACTCTCTGGGCCTGCCTGCCACATATTCTATACAAAACGTCTATTAACATCATATAGCTGCCTCCCAGATGACACACTACTCCTCATGGGGCCCTGGTCGAAAGCATCCTACTATATAGGGAATAGGGTTCCATTTGGAACACGTAGTAAATCCGCCCCCTGGTCTGGCCAATGCGGGGTAAAGAACAAGGAAGTGCTGGGACTGTAGTACACCAGGGGTGTATTCATTAGTCACACACCATGTTTTACAACGGAAACAAAGAGTTTATATTGGACACCTTCAGATAGGTGGGTCCCTCCCCGTTTCATTCCTTTTGTTTCCTTTTAGATTCTGGTGAATACACCCCTGGTCTCACTAGTACATTCAAATATACACCAGACATTGTGTGAGCATGCCACGTATATTAACCAGACTACAGTACACAGTGCAAAACATACAATTCCTTCCTGAGACTACTTAGTTTACACAGGCAGCCCAATTCTGATCTTTTGCCCAAGAGATACATTCTGTATACATCTGGCCCCTCTTTGGACACTGTGTTAACTAACCTCCAAACAAGCTTCAATGCCATACAACACTCCTTCCGTGGCTCCAACTGCTCTTAAATGATAGTAAAACTAAATGCATCCTCTTCAATCGATCGCTGCCCGCACCCCCCACCGGACTATCATCACTACTCTCGACGGGTCTGACTTAGAATACGTGTACACCTACAAATACCTAGGTGTCTGGTTAGACTGTAAACTCTCCTTCCAGACTCACATTAACCATCTCCAATCCAAAATTAAATCTAGAATCGGCTTCCTATTTCACAACAAAGCCTCCTTCACTCATGCTGCCAAACATGCCCTTGTAAAACTGACTATCCTACCGATCCTTGACTTCGGCGATGTCATTTACAAAATAGCCTCCAACACTCTACTCAGCAAATTGGATGTAATCTATCACAGTGCCATCCGTTTTGTTACCAAAGACCCATACACTACCCACCACTGCGACCTGTATTCTCTCGTTGGCTGGCCTTCTTTACATATTCGTCACCAAACCCACTGGCTCCAGGTCACCTATAAGTCTTTGCTAGGTAAATCCCTGCCCTATCTCAGCTCACTGGTCACCATAGCAACACCCACCCGTAGCATGCGCTCCAGCAGGTATATTTCACTGGTCACCCCCAAAGCCAACACCTCCTTTGGCCGCCATTCCTTCCAGTTCTCTGCTGCCAATGACTGGAACGAATTGCAAAAATCTTTGTAGCTGGAGACTACCATCTCCCTCACTAACTTTAAGCATCAGCTGTCAGAGCATCTTATCGATCACAGCACCTGTATACAGCCCTTCTGTAAATAGCCCACACTACTACCTCATCCCCTTATTGTTATTTTTGCTCATTTGCACTCCAGTATCTCTATTTGCACATCATCATCTGCACATTATCAGTCCAGTGTTAATGCTAATTTGTAATTATTTCACCACTATGGTCTATTTATTGTCTTACCTTCCTAATCTAACTACATTTACACTCTGTATATAGATTCTCTATTGTGTTATTGACTGTACGTTTGTTTACTGTGTAACTCTGTGTTGTTGTTGCACTGCCTTGTTTTGTCTTGGCCAGGTCACAGTTGTAAATGAGAACTAGTTCTCAACTGGCCTACCTGGTTAAATAAAGGTGAAATAAAACCTACCTGGTTAAATAAAGGTGAAATAAAACCTACCTGGTTAAATAAAGGTGAAATAAAACCTACCTGGTTAAATAAAGGTGAAATAAAACCTACCTGGTTAAATAAAGGTGAAATAAAACCTACCTGGTTAAATAAAGGTGAAATAAACCCTACCTGGTTAAATAAAGGTGGAATAAAACCTACCTAGTTAAATAAAATTGGAATAAAACCTACCTGGTTAAATAAAGGTGAAATAAAAATTATAATAATAATAAATAAAAACTATTGGCAAAAGACCAATTAGTGGAAAAATATCAGAATTAGTCTTCCTGTGTAAACACAGCCTCAGCAGTGTTTCCCCTATATTCACTTAGCTGCCCCCACTCCAAAAAATGGGGAGAATATACAATTCCCCAAATGTCATGGTCGGGGGCCCACTGATTTTGTTCTAATGTTTGAGCCACTCAGATAGCGTAACAACACGGCATAAGCCATGGCAACATCTGTAGCATTGCAGGAAATTAGCTTCGTCTGCAAACAAGAGGAGGGCCTCGATAACATGTGGACGGAGATTAACCATTGGTTGAACTTTTTCTAACCATTCACTTCTTCGACAATGTTATTTTCTTAGAAGAGGTATTAAAACAGAACATTTTCGATATCTACAGTAAGATGCATTGTAATTCTTCTTTTCTCGTTTGCGACAGACATTTGCGACGCGACACCGGGAACTCGGTCAGGATCTGGACTTTATGTTGCCAGTAAGAAGAGTATAATACACAAGGTGTCATTTAGAAATGTAATTGTGCATCAACAGTTTCTCTTGTTATGTCAGTCACTCAATTAGCCTTATCAGCTAAACATGTTTAGGTTGGTAAGTTAGTCTAGCCAGCTTACTAAACTTGCAGTAATCATGGTGAACTTACTGACCAGGGTCTTCCATTGATTTTGTTAGTTACTCTCACTCAGATATCATATTAAAAACATTTCTGTCCACCCTATGGCAAAATGTGTAGAATTGCAGCAAACTTGCTTTTAATTGCAATATTTTCTCTTCGCCCCATGACAAAATATGTAGAACATAAACAAAAATTAACATTTTTTCTCTCCGCTGTCAAGAGGGGTGCCACAACAACATTTCACTTAGGACCCCCAAAAGGATAGGGCCGGCTTGATTGCATGTGTGGGTATGGATGTAGGTATGCAGACCCATGAACCACAGTGGCCCCTCATGATGAATTCCGATTTTCTGTGGCCCCCACCCCCATTAAAGTTTCCCATCCCTGATAGAGTGACATTGTCTCAATTTTGGTCAAAAAATACATTGCATTCAGAAAAAAATCCATTTACCTGCGCACAAAATGTATAAATGCTTGGTTCTGGAAATTACCGGACACAGTTTATGTATTTTTCTACAGTGCTACTAGAAATTATAGATTTATGTACAAACATGTCATCATGTTATTATTCCTTTTGCCCAGTTGTCAAGAAGGGCTGCCATTTTGTGGTGGTCAAGGTTAAGGAAGTGCAAAATAAAAGGCTTTAGTTGTTTTTGTTTTACTCAAGGCTCGTGTTGGGGTTTCCTGTTAGGGGGCTGGCGTTGGGGGTTTCCTGTTAGGGGGCTGGCGTTGGGGGTTTCCTGTTAGGGGGCTGGCGTTGGGGGTTTCCTGTTAGGGGGCTGGCGTTGGGGGTTTCCTGTTAGGGGGCTGGCGTTGGGGGTTTCCTGTTAGGGGGCTGGCGTTGGGGGTTTCCTGTTAGGGGGCTGGCGTTGGGGGTTTCCTGTTAGGGGGCTGGCATTGGGGGTTTCCTGTTAGAGGGCAGGCGTTGGGGGTTTCCTGTTAGGGGGCTGGCGTTGGGGGTTTCCTGTTAGGGGGCTGGCGTTGGGGTTTCCTGTTAGGGGGCTGGCGTTGGGGGTTTCCTGTTAGGGGGCTGGTGTTGGGGTTTCCTGTTAGAGGGCTGGCGTTGGGGGTTTCCTGTTAGGGGGCTGGCGTTGGGGGTTTCCTGTTAGGGGGTTGGTAGGTACTTCCTGTTAAGGGGTTGGTAGGTACTTCCTGTTAGGGGGTTGGTAGGTACTTCCTTTTAGGGGGTTGTTAGTTAGGTAGTTCCTGTTAGGGGGTTGTTAGTTAGGTAGTTCCAGTTAGGGGGTTGTTAGTTAGGTAGTTCCAGTTAGGGGGTTGGTAGTTAGGTAGTTCCAGTTAGGGGGTTGGTAGTTAGGTAGTTCCAGTTAGGGGGTTGGTAGGTAGGTACTTCCTGTTAGGGGGTTGGTAGGTACTTCCTGTTAGGGGGTTGGTAGGTAGGTACTTCCTGTTAGGGGGTTGGTAGGTAGGTACTTCCTGTTAGGGGGTTGGTAGGTGGGTACTTCCTGTTAGGGGGTTGGTACGTGGGTACTTCCTGTTATGGGGTTGGTAGGTAGGTACTTCCTGTTAGGGGGTAGGTAGGTACTTCCTGTTAGGGGGTTGGTAGGTACTTCCTGTTAGGGGGTTGGTAGAGAGGTACTTCCTGTTAGGGGGGTTGGTAGAGAGGTACTTCCTGTTAGGGGGTTGGTAGGTAGGTACTTCCTGTTAG
Organism: Thymallus thymallus; assembly: GCA_023634145.1. Classification (NCBI taxonomy): domain Eukaryota; kingdom Metazoa; phylum Chordata; class Actinopteri; order Salmoniformes; family Salmonidae; genus Thymallus; species Thymallus thymallus. The sequence continues at coordinate 1,147,097 of CM042383.1, forward strand.
GGGGGTTGGTAGAGAGGTACTTCCTGATAGGGGGTTGGTAGGTAGGTACTTCCTGTTAGGGGGGTTGGTAGAGAGGTACTTCCTGATAGGGGGTTGGTAGGTAGGTACTTCCTGTTAGGGGGGTTGGTAGAGAGGTACTTCCTGATAGGGGGTTGGTAGGTAGGTACTTCCTGTTAGGGGGGTTGGTAGAGAGGTAGTTTTAAACGGAGCATGTCTCCACCTATATCTTCTCCTTAGACTGCGAGGAGGCCTCTGGTTCGGGGTGAGAGACGTTGGGGCGGACTGTTATGAGCGGACCTCCTCCGTGGATGGAGTGGAGGAAGTTCCACGTCTCCTCAGATATCTGTCCCGAATCAGCTCCTTGAGGGAGTAGCACACAGATTTAATGAGGCTGAAATAATGTCAACATTTAGTATTTTTTCAGAAGAATTTATCTTGATCAAGAGATAGATAGATAGATAGATAGATAGATAGATAGATAGATAGATAGATAGATAGATAGATAGATAGATAGATAGATAGATAGATAGATAGATAGATACTTTATATAAGCAGGGTATTTAGATTTAGAAAAGACAAAGAGTTGACTGGGTCGAGCAGTTACCTTGTTTGAGTGTTAGATGGCCATTCTTGTTTACCGCGATCTTGGAGTTATCGATTGGTCCTGGTGGATCTTCAAGGGAGAGGGAAATTCATTATTATGACATAACATTTAGTCTGTGAGCCATGGAAGTACTTTTAGCAGACATCAAAACATTTGAATTGGGATTTGTCCTAAATTAATTTCCTACCATTCAGAGCCAGATGAAGGCAGCCCACTATAGCGCTCCTTTGAACAAACCCAGCGAGGTCACAGCTAGTCCTACTACACCATATATACACACAGCAGGATGTGGACACCCCTTCAAATGAGTGGATTCGGCTATTTCAGCCATACCTGTTGCTGACAGGTGTATAAAATCAAGCACACAGTCCTGAAGTGCGTAGCACGTAAAAATCGTCTGTCCTCGGTTGCAACACTCACTACCGAGTTCCAAACTGCCTCTGGAAGCAACGTCAGCACAATAACTGTTTGTCGGGAGCTTCATGAAATAGGTTTCTATGGCCGAGCAGCCGCACACAAGCCTAAGATCACCATGTGCAATGCCAACCGTCGGCTGGAGTGGTGTAAAGCTCGCCGCCATTGGATTCTGGAACAGTGGAAACGCGTTCTCTGGAGTGATGAATCACGCTTCACCATCTGGCAGACGAATAAAGGTCTGAGGCTGTTTTTCATGGTTCAGGATCCTTAGTTCCAGTGAAGGGGAATCTTAACGCTACAGCATAAAATAACATTCTAGACGATTCTGTGCTTCCAACTTTGTGGCAACAGTTTGGGGAAGGCCCTTTCCTGTTTCAGCATGACAATGCCCCCGTGCACAAAGCAAGGTCCATACAGAAATGGTTTGTCGAGATCGGTGTGGAAGAACTTGAATGGCCTGCACAGAGCCCTGACCTCAACCCCATCGAACACCTTTGGGATTAATTGAAACACAGACTGCGAACCAGGCCTAATCGCCAAACATTAGTTCCCGAACTCACTAATGCTCTTGTAGCTGAATGGAAGCAAGTCCTCACAGCAATGTTCCAACATCTAGTAGAAAGCCTTCCCAGAAGAGTGGAGGCTGTTATAGCAGCAAAGGGGGACCAACTCCATATTAATGCCCATGATTATGGAATGAGAAGCAGGTGTCCACATACTTTTAGTCATGTAGTGTATCCGTTTAGCCAATCACCATTCTCCTTTCCCTTGATGAAGCCCTCCCACTCTCTGAACCAACCACTCACCATTCTCCTTTCCCTTGACGAAGCCCTCCCACTCTCTGAACCAACCACTCACCATTCTCCTTTCCCTTGACGAAGCCCTCCCACTCTCTGAACCAACCACTCACCATTCTCCTTTCCCTTGACGAAGCCCTCCCACTCTCTGAACCACTGCATGCTGATGCAGTATATGATCAGTGGAGACTCTTCCTCCTGGAACGCCTTGTTCAGCTGGTGGGGGGAGGAGAGAGGGGATGGGAGGAGAGAGGGGAGGGGATTGGGGAGAGGGGAGGGGAGGGATGGGAGGAGAGAGGGGAGGGGAGGGATGGGAGGAGAGAGGGGATGGGAGGAGAGAAGGGACGGGAGAGAGAGGGGACGGGAGGAGAGAGGGGACGGGAGAGAGAGGGGATGGGAGGAGAGAGGGGGCGGGAGGAAGAGAGGGCGGGAGGAAGAGGGGATGGGAGGAGAGAGGGGGCGGGAGGAGAGAGGGGACGGGAGGAAGAGGGGACGGGAGGAGAGAGGGGGCGGGAGGAGAGAGGGGACGGGAGGAAGAGAGGACGGGAGAGAGAGGGGATGGGAGGAGAGAGGGGACGGGAGGAAGAGAGGACGGGAGAGAGAGGGGATGGGAGGAGAGAGGGGACGGGAGGAGAGAGGGGACGGGAGGAGAGAGGGGACGGGAGGAGAGAGGGGACGGGAGGAAGAGAGGACGGGAGAGAGGGGGGATGGGAGGAGAGAGGGGACGGGAGGAGAGAGGGGACGGGAGGAGAGAGGGGACGGGAGGAGAGAGGGGCAAGAGCGAGGGAAGGGGAGAGGATGGGAAGAAAGAGGGTTGAAAGATAAATATCATTTAAATTAATTGAGAACATTCATTTATTTACCACTCCTTTTATTCAACCCTGGGATCTCTGCCACCTCTACCACCTCTACACCTCTCTCTCTCTACACCTCTACCCCTCTCTCTCTCTACCTCTCTCTCTCTACACCTCTACCCCTCTCTCTCTCTCTCTCTCTACACCTCTACCCCTCTCTCTCTCTACACCTCTACCCCTCTCTCTCTCTACCTCGCTCTCTCTACACCTCTACCCCTCTCTCTCTCTACACCTCTACCCCTCTCTCTCTCTACACCTCTACCCCTCTCTCTCTCTCTACCTCTCTCTCTCTACACCTCTACCTCTCTCTCTCTACACCTCTACCCCTCTCTCTCTCTCTCTACCTCTCTCTCTCTACCTCTCTCTCTCTCTACCTCTCTCTCTCTACCTCTACCCCTCTCTCTCTCTCTCTACACCTCTACCCCTCTCTACCTCTACCCCTCTCTACCTCTACCCCTCTCTACCTCTACCCCTCTCTACCTCTACCCCTCTCTACCTCTACCCCTCTACCCCTCTCTCTCTACCTCTCTGCCACCTCTACCTCTCTGCCACCTCTACACCTCTCTCTCTACCTCTACCCCTCTCTCTCTCTACACCTCTACCCCTCTCTCTCTCTACACCTCTACCCCTCTCTCTCTCTACACCTCTACCCCTCTCTCTCTCTACACCTCTACCCCTCTCTCTCTCTACACCTCTACCCCTCTCTCTCTCTACACCTCTACCCCTCTCTACCTCTACCCCTCTCTACCTCTACCCCTCTCTACCTCTACCCCTCTCTACCTCTACCCCTCTCTACCTCTCTGCCACCTCTACCTCTCTGCCACCTCTACCTCTCTGCCACCTCTACACCTCTCTCTCTCTACCTCTACCCCTCTCTCTCTCTACCTCTACCCCTCTCTCTCTCTACATCTCTACCCCTCTCTCTCTCTACATCTCTACCCCTCTCTCTCTACCTCTACCCCTCTCTCTCTCTACCTCTACCCCTCTCTACCTCTATACCTCTACCCCTCTCTACCTCTATACCTCTACCCCTCCCTCTCTCTCTACCCCTCTCTCTCTCTACCTCTACCCCTCTCTCTCTCTCTACCTCTACCCCTCTCTCTCTCTCTACCTCTACCCCTCTCTCTCTCTCTACCTCTACCCCTCTCTCTACCTCTACCTCTCTCTCTACCTCTACCCCTCTCTCTCTACCTCTACCTCTACCCCTCTCTCTCTCTACCTCCCTCTACCCCTCTCTACCTCTACCCCTCTCTCTCTCTACCTCCCTCTACCCCTCTCTACCTCTACCCCTCTCTCTCTCTACCTCCCTCTACCCCTCTCTACCTCTACCCCTCTCTCTCTCTACCTCTACCTCTCTCTACCTCTACCCCTCTCTCTCCTCTACCTCTACCCCTCTCTCTCTCTCTCCTCTACCCCCCTCTCTACTCTACCCCCCTCTCTACTCTACCCCCCTCTCTACCTCTACCCCTCTCTCTCTCTACCTCTCTCTCTACCTCTACCCCTCTCTCTCTCTCTACCTCTACCCCTCTCTCTCTCTCTACCTCTACCCCTCTCTCTCTCTCTACCTCTACCCCTCTCTACCCCTCTCTACCTCTACCCCTCTCTACCTCCCTCTACCCCTCTCTACCTCCCTCTACCCCTCTCTACCTCTACCCCTCTCTCTCTACCTCTACCCCTCTCTACCTCTACCCCTCTCTACCCCTCTCTACCTCTACCCCTCTCTACCTCTACCTCTCTCTACCTCTACCCCTCTCTCTCTCTACCTCTACCCCTCTCTCTCTCTCTCTACCCCTCTCTACCCCTCTCTACCTCCCTCTACCCCTCTCTACCTCCCTCTACCCCTCTCTACCTCCCTCTACCCCTCTCTACCTCCCTCTACCCCTCTCTACCTCCCTCTACCCCTCTCTACCTCCCTCTACCCCTCTCTCTCTACCTCTACCCCTCTCTCTCTACCTCTACCCCTCTCTCTCTACCTCTACCCCTCTCTCTCTCTACCCCTCTCTACCTCTACCTCTCTCTACCTCTACCCCTCTCTCTCTCTACCTCTACCCCTCTCTCTCTCTACCTCTACCCCTCTCTCTCTCTACCTCTACCCCTCTCTCTCTCTACCTCTACCCCTCTCTCTCTCTACCTCTACCCCTCTCTCTCTCTCTACCTCTACCCCTCTCTCTCTCTACCTCTACCCCTCTCTCTCTCTACCTCTACCCCTCTCTCTCTCTACCTCTACCCCTCTCTCTCTCTACCTCTACCCCTCTCTCTCTCTACCTCTACCCCTCTCTACCCCTACACCTCTCTACCCCTACCCCTCTCTACCTCTACCCCTCTCTACCTCTACCCCTCTCTACCTCTACCCCTCTCTACCTCTACCCCTCTCTCTCTCTACCCCTACCCCTCTCTACCCCTACCCCTACCCCTCTCTACCCCTACCCCTCTCTACCCCTACCCCTCTCTACCTCTACCCCTCTCTCTCTCTACCTCTACCCCTCTCTACCCCTACCCCTCTCTACCTCTACCCCTCTCTACCTCTACCCCTCTCTACCCCTACCCCTCTCTACCTCTACCCCTACCCCTCTCTACCTCTACCCCTACCCCTCTCTACCTCTACCTCTACCTCTACCCCTACCCCTCTCTACCTCTACCTCTACCCCTACCCCTCTCTACCTCTACCCCTACCCCTCTCTACCTCTACCCCTACCCCTCTCTACCTCTACCCCTACCCCTCTCTACCTCTACCCCTCTCTACCCCTACCCCTCTCTACCCCTACCCCTCTCTACCTCTACCCCTCTCTACCTCTACCCCTCTCTACCTCTACCCCTCTCTACCTCTACCCCTCTCTACCTCTACCCCTCTCTACCTCTACCCCTCTCTACCCCTCTCTCTCTCTCTCTACCTCTCAGCCCCTGCTCTTCTGCTGGGCAGAGGGCTATAACACCAGGTTTGATAATCACAGTTTCTTCACACTGAAGACAATGGTTGGTTGATTATTTAAACCAGGGGCATTAGTGCTGGGGTGCACATCTACTAGCTCTCTGTTAACTCCAGTGCATAGAGGAGAGGACCAGTGAAAGGCCTTACCCAAATAAACATGTCCAGCTCAGTCTTGCGTCTCTTCTCCAGCTTCTCAATCTCTGTCTGACAGGTGTGACACACATATAGGTGGTTTACAGCAGGCCCGCCTCCATACCTAGACAACAGACCAATCACAGCTTAGCAACACACCTTGACCAGACCAATCACAGCTAAGTAACACAACTTGACAGACCAATCACGGCTTAGTAACACACCTTGACAGACCAATCACGGCTTAGTAACACACCTTGACAGACCAATCACGGCTTAGTAACACACCTTGACAAACCAATAACAGCTTAGTAACACACCTTGACAAACCAATAACAGCTTAGTAACTAGGGTTGCACATTTTGGGGAATATTCAGAGGTGAAAACTTTCAGTGGGAATTAACGGGAATATATGGGAATTAACAGGAATTCACGTAAATATATGCAAATCAATAATTTAATAATAATACCATTTAAATGTCAATTGTTTTTGCATTGGATATATTTACCATATCATATGGAGACAGAAACATAAACCTTTTACCTTATTAAGAAAAACAAAGTCAAAGGTCAAGATAAAGGTTTTTAAGGAACAAATGTACAGCTCTAATTAAAAAGTCTAAATCTGAGTACTATTTATCTGTATGGTTATTATTATTATTTACCACGACTGAAAACCTCATTTTTTATTTAACCAGGTAGGTTTTATTTTACCTTTATTTAACCAGGTAGGCCAGTTGAGATCAAGTTCTCATTTACAACTGCGACCTGACCAGTCAAAAACACAATAGAAAATCTATTTACAGAGTGCAAATGTAGTAAGATTAGGAAGGTAAGACAATAAATAGACCATAGTGGTGAAATAATTACAAATTAGCATTAACACTGGAATGATGGATGTGCAGATGATGATGTGCAAATAGAGATACTGGAGTGCAAATGAGCAAAAATAACAATATGGGGATGAGGTAGTAGTGTGGGCTATTTACAGAAGGGCTATATACAGGTGCTGTGATCGATAAGCTGCTCTGACAGCTGATGCTTAAAGTTACAGAGGGAGATGGTAGTCTCCAGCTTCAATGATTTTTGCAATTCGTTCCAGTCATTGTCAGCAGAGAACTGGATGGAATGACGGCCAAAGGAGGTGTTGGCTTTGGGGATGACCATTGAAATATACCTGCTGGAGCACATGCTACCGGTGGGTGTTGCTATGGTGACCAGTGAGCTGAGATAAGGCGGGGATTTACCTAATAAAGACTTATAGATGACCTGGAGCCAGTGGGTTTGGTGACGAATATGTAGTGAGGGCCAGCCAACGAGAGAATACAGTTCGCAGTGGTGGGTAGTATTGGGGCGGCAGGTAGCCTAGTGGTTAGTGTTGGGCTCGTAACTGAAAGGTTGCCGGATCGAATCCCAGAGCTGACAAGGTAAAAATCTGTCGTTCTGCCCCTGAACAAGGCAGTTAACCCACTGTTCCTAGGCTGTCATTGTAAATAAGAATTTGTTCTTAACTGACTTGCCTAGTAAAATAAAGGATAAATAAAAAAATATATATATATATGGGTCTTTGGTGACAAAACGGATGGCACTGTGATAGATTACATACAATTTGCTGAGTAGAGTGTTGGAGGCTATTTTGTAAATGACATCGCCGAAGTCAAGGATCGGTAGGATAGTCAGTTTTACAAGGGCATGTTTGGCAGCATGAGTGAAGGAGGCTTTGTTGTGAAATAGGAAGCTGATTCTAGATTTAATTTTGGATTGGAGATGGTTAATATGAGTCTGGAAGGAGAGTTTACAGTCTAACCAGACGCCTAGGTATTTGTAGTTGTCCACATATTCTAAGTCAGACCCGTCCAGAGTAGTGATGATAGTCCGGTGGGGGGTGCGGGCAGCGTTCGATAGAAGAACATGCATTTAGTTTTACTAGCATTTAAGAGCAGTTGGAGCCACGGAAGGAGTGTTGTATGGCGTTGAAGCTTGTTTGAAGGTTAGTTAACACAATGTCCAAAGAGGGGCCAGATGTATACAGAATGGTGTCGTCTGCGTAGAGATGGATCAGAGAGTCACCAGCAGCGAGAGCGACATCATTGATATATACAGAGAATAGAGTCGGCCCAAGAATTGAACCCTGTGGCACCCCCATAGAGACTGCCAGAGGATCGGACAACAGGCCCTCCGATTTGACACACGGAACTCTATCTGAGAAGTAGTTGGTGAACCAGGCGAGGCAGTTATTTGAGAAACCAAGGCTGTTGAGTCTGCCGATAAGAATGCGGTGTTTTTAAAGACAATCAACCTGTTACAGGTAGATCGGAAATGTTAGATAGCTTTAATGATCATTTTGTATCCTCTGGGTTTCTTTAAGACAGAATCCAGTGATAACCGTACATTAGTTGATGAAGACGTTGAAAACAACACCTTTTACTTTTGCCTCTTTTTCTGCCGCAGAGGAACTTCAAGTTTTAAAAACAATTGACACAAAAAAAGCTGCTGGTTCTGATCATTTGGATCCAAATCTGCTGAAACTTGCAGCTGAAATTATATCAGAACCCTAAAACTATCTTTTAAATCTCACCCTCGAGCAAAATGTTATTCCTAGGGTTTGGAAATCAGCATATGTGTTGCCTCTATTAAAGGGAGGAGAATCATCCAACCTGAATAACTACAGGCCTATTTCCAAACTACCCGTTTCAGCCAATATTTTACAACTTAGTAACACCTTGACCACAGTCCCTGAAACACAGCTCAGTCAATAAACTGCTTAGAACCAGTAACCACTCCCCTTAGAACCAGTAACCACTCCCCTTAGAACCAGTAACCACTCCCCTTAGCAGCACCGTCTTCCGACAGTTGGTGTCATGCGTTGCCAGGAGACGGCCATCGTGCTATCTGACGTAAGACAATGCTCCTCGCCCGTAAAAAATAGATCTTATAAACCATGACTCTATCAACAAGGGGTACGGTTACATTAATATAACAGTTTGATTAAAACATTCCATGCAAGAAGAACGATTTCCCTAACAATCCTGTTTAATAATCCAGTGCCATCTTTTTTGCAGTGGTGTGCTGGGGCGCCAACATAAAGGCTGGTGATGCTTCTCGGGTAAATAAGCTGATAAGGAAGGCTAGCTCTGTTCTGGGGATGAGCCTTGACACTCTGGAGGAGGTGGCGGAGAGACGGATCCTGGCCAAACTGCTGGCCATCATGGACAACGTCACCCACCCTCTGCATGCCATGGTTATGATGCAGAGGAGCACCTTCAGTCACAGACTGATCCCACCATAGTGTAGCTGCTTGACAAAGACATTTCCCCTTGGGGATCAATAAACACCTACATCCATCCATCCATCTATCCACCCACCTACCTACCTATCTACTGTATCTGTATGAAGCTGACCTGATGTAGAGGTGGTCCCACACGTTCTGAGGCAGCATCACTACCAGATCATCGATGAACGCTGCCTTGGCAGGCGGCACACCTGATAACACAACAACACATTTAAAAACATCCTGATCACAAGTCATTATGGGCATCACTAACTTATACCTCCCGCAATATCACTGTAGACACTGATTCATTTTGTATTTTTTTTCCAGTTGCTTTGACAGTTGAGCAACTGACTGACTGACACTGACTGGCTGGCTGACTGGCTTGCTGACTGATTACTGATTCAGATAGAGAGAAAGATGTATAAATGTATGATAGATGGAAGTCCATAGCTCCGTACCGCTGTGTGAGCAGAGGAAGTCGTCGTTGGAGATGGGTCCAGGCTCAGCGAAGGTCTTGAACTTATTGAGCCATTGTCTGGAGACGTAGAACTGTAGCAGACTGGGTTCCATCATGCTGAGCAGACCGGTCACCCTCCTCCTCTCCTTCAGCGCCTCTTCGTTGCTCTTCCTGGAGGGACACACACGTTACATATTAGTAACAGTGAGCTAAAGAAACAAAATGAGTCTGTACAGCATGGCAACTTCCTGCTTACAGAAAACAACTACATTATAATCTGCTAAAACTGCCTCAAATCTTGGCAGATTAACATGTTGTTGCTGCTGTTGATGTCTAGACAAAGGATGTCGCCCCACTGTATGATGACGTCATATCATTGTTCTTAGTGTGGTGGTTTTATGCTGTGTTGCTTTGTACGATAGAAGATGACTTAGTTATAATACCACTCCTAGAAGAGGAAGTAGTTATGATACCACTCCTAGAAGAGGAAGTAGTTATGATACCACTCCTAGAAGAGGAAGTAGTTATAATACCACTCCTAGAAGAGGAAGTAGTTATAATACCACTCCTAGAAGAGGAAGTAGTTATAATACCACTCCTAGAAGAGGAAGTAGTTATAATACCACTCCTAGACGAGGAAGTAGTTATAATACCACTCCTAGAAGAGGAAGTAGTTATAATACCACTCCTAGAAGAGGAAGTAGTTATAATACCACTCCTAGAAGAGGAAGTAGTTATAATACCACTCCTAGAAGAGGAAGTAGTTATAATACCACTCCTAGAAGAGGAAGTAGTTATAATACCACTCCTAGAAGAGGAAGTAGTTATAATACCACTCCTAGAAGAGGAAGTAGTTATAATACCACTCCTAGAAGAGGAAGAAGTTATAATACCACTCCTAGAAGAGGAAGAAGTTATAATACCACTCCTAGAAGAGGAAGTAGTTATAATACCACTCCTAGAAGAGGAAGTAGTTATAATACCACTCCTAGAAGAGGAGGTAGTTATAATACCACTCCTAGAAGAGGAAGTAGTTATAATAATATATAATAGTCTTACTTGTAGAAGAGGACGTAGGCCTCAGCGTTCTGGACGCAAGACTCTGACACCTCGGTGACGCTCTGGTCATCAAACTCATACCACAGGTTGTTCAAGTCATTCCTGCAGTAGGCTATGTAGTGACCACCTGGAGAGATGAGGAGGAGGGAAAGGAGGAGGAGGATAAAGACAGGAGGAAGAGAGAGGAAGAGAGAGGAGGAAGGGAGAGGAAGGGGAGGAAGAGAGAGGAGGATAAATACAGGAGGAAGGGAGAGAGGAAGAGGAGGAAGAGAGAGGATGATAAAGACAGGAGGATGGGAGAGAGGAAGAGGAGGAAGAGAGAGGATGATAAAGACAGGAGGAAGGGAGAGAGGAAGAGGAGGAAGAGAGAGGAGGATAAAGACAGGAGGAAGGGGGAGGAAGAGAGAGGAGGATAAAGACAGGAGGAAGGGAGAGGAAGAGGAGGAAGAGAGAGGAGGTTAACCTGGTTTGCAAGACGAGAAATGGATAGCAATCCCACAAATGTGATTACAAGTTCCACGCTAGAACAAGTTCTACCCATCAATCCAGAGCCCTATGTCTACCTCCATGGAACAGAGGGGGGGGGTGTAGCCTGGACGGAACACTTACTGCTTGCGGTGCCATGGTGACAGATGACGGACAGCAGGTCATAGGAGGTGGTGTGGGCGGCGCTATCCTTGGCCAGGAAGGGCTGCAGGTCCAGGCCCTCCAATGGGAAGGAGACGTGAGTCCCGATCTTAGTGGAGAACATCAGTTCATGTCTAAACCGCTTCAGGTGAACACACAGGATCTGGAGGTGAGAAGATTACAAATAATGTAATAATCATATTGAATTGAAAGTGTAACTGTATAATATCCTGAGTGCTGCCTGATTTAGTAGCAGGTCAGTTAGTAGCAGGTAGCCTAGCGGTCAGTTAGTAGCAGGTAGCCTAGCGGTCAGTTAGTAGCAGGTAGCCTAGCGGTCAGTTAGTAGCAGGTAGCCTAGCGGTCAGTTAGTAGCAGGTAGCCTAGCGGTCAGTTAGTAGCAGGTAGCCTAGCGGTCAGTTAGTAGCAGGTAGCCTAGCGGTCAGTTAGTAGCAGGTAGCCTAGCGGTTAGTTAGTAGCAGGTAGCCTAGCGGTCAGTTAGTAGCAGGTAGCCTAGCGGTCAGTTAGTAGCAGGTAGCCTAGCGGTTAGTTAGTCGCAGGTAGCCTAGCGGTCAGTTAGTCGCAGGTAGCCTAGCGGTTAGTTAGTAGCAGGTAGCCTAGCGGTCAGTTAGTAGCAGGTAGCCTAGCGGTCAGTTAGTAGCAGGTAGCCTAGCGGTCAGTTAGTAGCAGGTAGCCTAGCGGTCAGTTAGTAGCAGGTAGCCTAGCTGTTAGTTAGTAGCAGGTAGCCTAGCTGTTAGTTCGTAGCAGGTAGCCTAGCGGTCAGTTAGTAGCAGGTAGCCTAGCGGTCAGTTAGTAGCAGGTAGCCTAGCGGTTAGTTAGTAGCAGGTAGCCTAGCGGTCAGTTAGTAGCAGGTAGCCTAGCGGTTAGTTAGTAGCAGGTAGCCTAGCGGTCAGTTAGTAGAAGGTAGCCTAGCGGTCAGAGCATTGGGCCACTAACCCAAAGGTTGCTGGTTCGAATACCCAATCCGACAAGGTAAATAAATCTGTCGATTTGCCCTTGAGCAAGGCACTTAACCCTAATTTGCTAGATTGCTGTATAACAACACATTACCCTGCACCTATCAGACTACTATGACTGACCCTGTATAACAACACATTACCCTGCACCTATCAGACTACTATGACTGACCCTGTATAACAACACATTACACTACGTCTCATTCCATAATCATGGGCATTAATATGGAGTTGGTCCCCCTTTGCTGCTATAACAGCCTCCACTCTTCTGGGAAGGCTTTCTACTAGATGTTGGAACATTGCTGCAGAGACTTGCTTCCATTCAGCTACAAGATGTTTCAGCAGGGACATATACAGGATGTTACCATCCACAACTTAACCTTCAATCCAGATCAACACTCCAAACCTACAACATAATTTTGGACAATATTTCACTGGAAAGAATAATTCTATCAAGGATTAAATTTTTCCAAACTATACAGAGGGTGCTCTGGCAAACAAAGACCTGAGAACCTGGAACTGAGACAGACCTGATACAACCAATTAGCACTGAGGTGTGAAGAGAGGTGTCGAAGCCTTTGAAGCTGTTCAGAGACCATCCACTGCCATTTTCTACAAGAAATCATCTCCAGAAATAAAAGCCTCTCCCAAGTGGGTGTGACACCTACTCCTGTTGCCTGCTGCACTGCTGCTTGGATCCCACCTGGCGACCTGTTCACCGTCTGCCCTGGCTGGTCTCCCCCACCCTCCAGCCCTCCGCCTCCAGCACACAGGCACTGTTGGGGCGAGTGACTCAGAACTTACAATGGCTAGCCCTTAGTAGTTATATTTTTTTCTTGTGCATTTTGCTATTTGCCTCATGACTCCTGCAAGCTTTGTTGACTATGGACTTTCTTGTTTTACCCACCAATGGCACAGACTATGTTTGTTCCCACACTCAGGACTCTCTATTGGTTACACAGACTTTTGGCCTCCCATCCCATTCTAACTACCTCCTCTTCTCAATTTACATCAATACCATAGTTCAGGCAGTAGGAATCTCTCATATCCATTTATATGCATATGATAGTCTTATACTCAGCTGCCCCCTCACCGGATTTTGTGTTAAACGCTCTACAACAAAGCTTTCTTAGTGTCCAACAAGCTTTCTCTGCCCTTAACCTTGTTCTGAACACCTCCAAAACAAAGGTCATGTGGTTTGGTTAAAAAAAAGCCCCCTCTCCCCACAGGTGTGATTACTACCTCTGAGGGTTTAGAGCTTGAGGTAGTCACCTCATACAAGTACTTGGGAGTATGACTGGACGGTACACTGTCCTTCTCTCAGCACATATCAAAGCTGCAGGCTAAAGTTAAATCTAGACTTGGTTTCCTCCATCGTAATCGCTCCTCTTTCACCCCAGCTGCCAAACTAACCCTGATTCAGACGACCATCCTACCCATGCTAGATTACAGACACATAATTCATAGATCGGCAGGTAAGGGTGTTCTAGAGAGGCTAGATGTTCTTTACTGTTCAGCCATCAGATTTAACACAAATTCTCCTTATAGGACACATCACTGCACTCTATACTCCTCTGTAAACTGGTCATCTCTGTTTACCCGTCACAAGACCCACTGGTTGATGGTTATTTATAAAACCCTCTTAGGCCTCACTCCTCCCTATCTGAGATATCTACTGCAGCCCTCATCCTCCACATACAACACCCGTTCTGCCAGTCACAATCTGTTAAAGGTCCCCAAAACACACACATCCCTGGGTCGCTCGTCTTTTCAGTTCGCTGCAGCTAGCGACTGGAACGCGCTGCAACAAACACTCAAACTGGACAGTTTTATCTCAATCTCTTCATTCAAAGACTCAATCATGGACACTCTTACTGACAGTTGTGGCTGCTTTGTGTGATGTATTGTCATCTCTACCTTCTTGCCCTTTGTGCTGTTGTCTGTGTCCAATAATGTTTGTACCATGTTGTGTGATGCTGCTTTTTTTTTCAACAGTTGAACTATAATAATTCAGGATTATGGAGTGCTACAGTTTTACGAAGGTTTTAGCTGTCCTTTTTATCACTGAGACACTTTTATTTTTCTCAGCGCCAAATGTACACACCAGTCCTCAATTATTTACAACCGAGCCCAGCTCCTGGATTTAGCACACTCAGCGCTATTGCACCCCAGGGAAAAGTTCGATATTCCGGATGAGTTGAAAAGGCGACGGAGTGGATGCAGGGTAGGTCGGAAGTGTAAAGCAAAGCTGAGTAAGTACAAGCCGGCTATACCGTCTATCATTATGGGCAACGTGAGATCCTGCATAACAAGGTGGCTTGAGGGTCTGGTCCGTGGACAAAGAGACTACCGGGAAGCTAGTCTACTGTGCTTTACAGAGACATGGCTTAATGTGTCCCCATAGAGAAGGTCACTATCGAGGGTTTCCAGACCATCAGAGCGGACAGGGATAGCGTTTCTTCCGGTAAGGGAGGCTTTATTAGTTAACAACAGATGGTGTAATCCGAGACATATTACTGTTAAGGAAGAGTTTTGTAGCCCGGACATTGAGCTGTTAGCCGTTAGCCTGAGACTCTACTATTCGCAGAGCGAATTCACAGCGTCCATTTCTGTTATTGTTTACATCCCGCCCTCTGCTGACGCAAACACAGCGTGTGATGTCATCCACTCTGTTATCGCGAGGATACAGACAGTGCATCCCAGTGTCTTCTTTGCCATTTCGGGGGATTTTAACCATGCATCTCTCTCTTCAACGCTGCCCACGTTCAAGTGCCCAACCGTGAAGTGCCCAACCAGGAATAATAAAACTCTGGACTTGTTATATGCTAATGTGAAGGATACATACAACTCCACTGCACTCCCTCCCCTAGGTAGATCGGATCACAACCTTGTCCACCTCACTCCACTCTACAGGCCTATGGTCCAACAGAAGCCTGCGACCACTAGGACCATTAGGAGATGGTCCCCGGAGGCCCTAAAGGACTGCTTTGAAACAACAGACTGGGATGAGCATTGATGGACTTACTGACTGCATAACAGACTATATCAATTTTTGTGAAGACAACACTGTACCTACCAGGAAGGTACGCTGTTTTCCAAATAATAAACCCTGGGTCACCAGCGACCTGAAGGACCTGCTAAATGAGAAGATGGCTTTCAAGGAGAGGGACAGTGACAAATTGAAATGCGTCCAGAGGGAGCTGAAGTTGTGGATTGCTGAGGGGAAGAGAGGGTATAAGGAGAAGATGGAGGACAAGCTGAGGCAGAGCCAGGTGAGAGAGGTGTGGAAGGGTATGAGAAATATCACTGGCTTCAAAAAGTCAAACAGTGGGCAGACGGAGGAGACCCAGGACAGAGCCAATGAGATGAACCAAATTTTTAACAGGTTCGATATTGGCCGTGTCCACCTCCCCAGGCCACACACCCTCACGGCTGTCCCACCCCCCCTTTGCTCACAACACCTCCGTTGAGACAATCAGCGACCCCCTCCCCACCTCCGCCCCCGCTCCCTCTGGACTGATCCTCAACACCTCCCTTCCCCCCACCTCTGGACTGATCCTCAACACCTCCCTTCCCCCCACCTCTGGACTGATCCTCAACACCTCCCTTCCCCCCACCTCTGGACTGATCCTCAACACCTCCCTTCCCCCCACCTCTGGACTGATCCTCAACACCTCCCTTCCCCCCACCTCTGGACTGATCCTCAACACCTCCCTTCCCCCCACCTCTGGACTGATCCTCAACACCTCCCTTCCCCCCACCTCTGGACTGATCCTCAACACCTCCCTTCCCCCCACCTCTGGACTGATCCTCAACACCTCCCTTCCCCCCACCTCTGGACTGATCCTCAACACCTCCCTTCCCCCCACCTCTGGACTGATCCTCAACACCTCCCTTCCCCCCTCCTCTGGACTGATCCTCAACACCCCCTTCCCCCCTCCTCCCCACCTGGGCTGGCTTTCACCACCAACCAATTGAAGAGAGAGCTGGAGAGACTACATCAGTGTTGCTACCGAGGACAGACGATTTTTACACATTATGCGCTTCAACACTTGGTGGTCCCCACTTCGCGGCTGAACCGTTGTTGCTCCTAGTTTCCACTTCATAATAACAGCACTTAAGAGTTCACCGGGGCAGCTCTAGCAGGGCAGAAATTTGACAACTTGACTTGCTGGAAAGGTGGCATCCTATGACGGAGCCACGTTGAAAGTCACTGAGCTCATCAGTACGGACCATTCTACTGCCAATCTTAGTCTATGGAGATTGCATGGCTGTGTGCTTGATTTTGTACACCCGTCAGAAACGGGGGTGTCCACATACCTTTAGCCAAGTAGTGTATATACATCACATTCAGTGCATTCAGAGTATTCAGACCCCTTGACTTTTTCCACATTTTTTACGTTACAGCCTTATTCTAAAATAGTTTTTGTTTTTTAAATGTCCCCATCAATCTACACACAACACCCCAAAATGACAAAGCGAAAACTGTTTTTTTGAATTTTTTGCAAATGTATTAAAAATAAGAAACTGAAATACCTTATTTACATAAGTATTCAGAACCTTTGATATGAGACTCTAAATTGAGCTCAGGTGCATCCTGTTTCCATTGATCATCCTAGAGATGTTTCTACAACTTGATTGGAGTCCACCTGTAGTAAATTCAATTAATTGGACATGATTTGGAAAGGCACACACCTGTCTATATAAGGTCCCAGAGTTGACAGTGCACCTCAGAGCAAAAACCAAGCCATGAGATCAAAGGAATTGTCCGTAGAGATCTGAGACAGGATTGTGTCGAGGCACAGATCTGGGGAAGGGTACCAAAAAATGTCTGCAGCATTGAAGGTCCCCAAGAACACAGTGGCCTCCATCATTCTTAAATGGAAGAAGTTTGGAACCACCAAGACTCTTCCTAAAGCTGGCCGCCCCAATGGTCACTCTGACAGCTCCAGAGTCCCTCTGTAGAGATGGACTACCATCTTTGCAGAACTCCACCAATCAGGCCTTTATGTTAGAGTGGCCAGATGGAAGCCACTCCTCAGTAAAATGCACAGCCCAGTTGGAGTTTGCCAAAACAGACCTAAAGGACTCTCAGACCATGAGAAACAACATTTTCAGCTGCAGGGACTGGTAGACCAGTTAGGATCGAGGAAAAGATTAACAGAGAAAAGTACAGAGAGATCCTTGATGAAAACCTGCTCCAGAGCGCTCAGGACCTCAGACTGGGGCAAGAGTGTACAAAGCTGTCATCAAGGCAAAGGGTGGCTACTTTGAATCTCGAATATAAAATATATAACACTTTTTTGGTTACTACATGATTCCATATGTGTTATTTCAAAGTTTTGATGTCTTCACTATTATTCTACAATGTAGAAAATAGTAAAATAATGAGTAGGTGTGTCCAACCTTTTGACTGGTACTGTATATTATCTGTGATATGAGCCTCGTGGCTTTTCTAATGTGGTGTTTTAACACTCACCTCTGGCACACTCTGAACTTTACAGAATTTCACTCCATTTCGTAATCTAGCAGAGAAAAATCACAGTGTTCATTAAATCTTTCTTCATGTTTCCTGAGTTAAACCAATCAGTCATCTATCTAACATGACTTAAATATAACTCTGTTGTTGGGGGTGTTAGGGTACTCACTTCTTGCATTTCTCACAACTGTACATGTTGTCACCTAGGGATACACAGAAACAACCCAGTCAGTAATGCTCCAGACTGAGCAGGTACCAGAAACCTCAAGCATGAAGGTACTGAGAGAGACCGTCAAGGTCCTCACCTTTCAGCTCGTCTCTAGTGAAGAAAGCAGCCAGACAGTCCTGTAGGGTCACCACAGGACCCCAGAACCAGCTGGAACAGAAGGACATAATCACAAGAGTTTTACTGTTAACAGAATAGACCTCACACAACTCACTGATGGCTCTTACCAGGGTTGGGCTCAATTCCATTTCAATTCAGGAAGTACACTAGAATTACAATTTCAATTCTCTTAAATGCCGAAAAATTTGAATTGGTATTGAAGTTTGGTTTACTTTCTTTAATTGATTGGACTTGAAATGGAATTGACCCGAACCCTGACTCCTACTAATAATGTGTTTATGTTGACCACAACCCTGACTCCTACTAATAATGTGTTTATGTTGACCACAACCCTGACTCCTACTAATAATGTGTTTATGTTGACCACAACCCTGACTCCTACTAATAATGTGTTTATGTTGACCACAACCCTGACTCCTACTAATAATGTGTTTATCTGCTTTAACCCAGGAAGAGGTTTTCCTGGTTGAGTCACATGCTCAGGAAAAACTCTTGACCCCTATACAACACACTGGTGTTAGCAGACTCCCCATTATAAAAGTGAATGTCATAAGGAAGTGTGTGTTGGGGACATTGGGCCTGACATGACTGATCTGGCTGTCATATTATCAAACTGCTGACTCACTCTGCCTCATCATATCATTCATATGCTTATAATAACGTTATAACTTGTTTATGTACTAAACATGTTCTTATTTGACTATTATTATGCCTCGTCCATAACACTGATCAGGACCTCTTGATGTATTGTAATAACATATTTTGTATATAAAAAATAACAAACCTCTTGATGTATTCCATGACAAAGGCGACCCATCCCTGGGCTGCATAGGCCTCTCCACAGGAGCCAGCCTTGACCAGAGAGGTCTGATGTGAGGAGGAGTGGAGTTTAGCCAGGTCCTCCTTACCTGGGATGGGCAGGGAAATGTCCTGGAAGTTCTCGAGAGTCACTGACACCTGGAGGGAAGAGTGATACGTTATTATGAGATGTAAAGATGAGGCAGAATCGCATAAATGGAAACCAAGGCTGTTCTGAGGGAAGGCCTGGTTGTTGCAAGATGTGTTCGAGTTGCGTCGAGGACAATTGTAGCATTTCAGCTAACCCTTATCCCAACCTTAACCTAATTCTCCTAACCTGCTACGTTAATTATCCTAACCTGCTACGTTAATTATTCTAACCTGCTACATTAATTATTCTAACCTGCTACATTAATTATTCTAGCATTCTAACCTGCTACATTAATTATTCTAACCTGCTACGAGGCCTGCTCGCAGAACAGTGTGGTGTTCCGAATAACGCGATCCTCCAAAGATGAGTTAACAGGGTGGGTGAGACGGTTACAGACTATTCCCATTAGTCTTGAGAGGAGGAAGGAGGTGGCTAGACAAACTTCTCACCCTATCACAGGTCAGACACTGCACTGAGCTGACAATGGTCCCATCAAACACGTCTGATATCACACTACGGTACCTCTTCTGGCTCTTTGGTGAGGAGAACGAGGACACTGCAGAGAGAGGGACCGTCAGAGAGGCAGCGAGTGAATACTGCATAACTACGGTGTGGATTTGACTGAATTGCTTGATGATAGATACTGTAATGACTGTGTTCTGTATGGTTGTGTATTTTCATTTTGCGCTGGCCTACATGTTCATTATTATGTACCTTTCTTATAGCTGGAGGACATTCCTGGCCAGACAGAGTTAGTCTTGGGGGGGCTGGAGGACATTCCTGGCCAGACAGAGTTAGTCTTGGGGGGGCTGGAGGACATTCCTGGCCAGACAGAGTTAGTCTTGGGGGGGCTGGAGGAGATCTTGGTGAGGCAGTGTCCCTCCATGGGGACTGGACTCTGGGGTCGGGTGTTGCTGGAGACTAGAAGAGGAGACTGTTAGTTAAATGTATATTTCAGTCATTTAGACGCTCTGATC
The DNA here is from genome assembly GCA_023634145.1 of Thymallus thymallus. Taxonomy (NCBI): domain Eukaryota; kingdom Metazoa; phylum Chordata; class Actinopteri; order Salmoniformes; family Salmonidae; genus Thymallus; species Thymallus thymallus. The sequence continues at coordinate 1,166,972 of CM042383.1, forward strand.
CAGAACTATTTACAATCAGTGTCTTTAACTTCAATAGGTAAAGTAGTTACTAGCTAGTTGCACTATTTCAGTGTTGCAAGCTCTAAGCTTAGACCTGAAGACTTATGTTCACCAGCTATAAATGACACCAGGCTTTAACTCAATGGGCTACCACAGTCTTGAGTCCTACAGACAGGAGACCTAGGCTGATGTGATGTTTTACTTCATTCATTCATTCATTCATTCATCCATCCATCCATCCATCCATCCATCCATCCATCCATCCATCCATCCATCCATCCATCCATCCATCCATCCATCCATCCATCCATCCATCCATCCTACCAGCCATGCATCCCTGTATCTGGACTTTGATTGCCCCCTGGCTGCTGATGATGGGCGTGGCCTCATTGGTGGGAGTGGTATCCACGTCTTTATCCAGGTCTCCCCCTGAATCCACACCCCCCGATCCATGGTAGAGGTTGTTGATCAGGTTCTTCTCTTTCTGCCACTCCCTATTGGTCTGGCCGGAGGAATGGGAGGAGTCAGGCCCGTCAGGGATCAGCATCTCCACTTCGTTAGACTCCTCCCCCGACGGCGCCGCCTGCCTGTCCCCGCCCCCTCCCTGGCCCTCGCTGTCTGCCCGCTCGCTGCTGCCGCATGACTCGCATGACTGAAAGTCGTTATCTGATTGGCTGGGGCTGTTGTCGTCGGGGCCGTCGTCCATGGCGATGGCGTGAGAGTGTAGGTTGTTGTCGGGAGGCTCGGCCAGTGGCTCCTTCAGCTCCTCATGGAGCTGGTCCATCAGACAGCGTAGGAACTCCTGAGAGTCCTGATGTAGATATAGATAATATATAGTTAGAATATACTGTCCCACAGGGACACACTGAGTGCTCCTTACATGACAGACTGACCAGCTGAATCCAGGTTAAAGCTATGATCCCTTATTGATGTCACTTGTTAAATCCACTTCAATCAGTGTAGATGAAGAGGAGGAGACAGGTTAAAGAAGGATTTTTATGCCTTGAGACAATTGAGACATGGATTTTGTATGTGTTCCATTCAGAGGATGAATGGACAAGACAAAAGACTTAAGTGCCTTTGACTGGGGTATGGTCGTAGTGACAAGGTGAACCAGTGTCAGAGCAACAGACGGGCTACAGTTAGTCAACACAGAGCAACAGACAGGCTACAGTTAGTCAACACAGAGCAACAGACAGGCTACAGATAGTCAACACAGAGCAACAGACAGGCTACAGTTAGTCAACACAGAGCAACAGACAGGCTACAGATAGTCAACACATAGCAACAGACAGGCTACAGTTAGTCAACACAGAGCAACAGACAGGCTACAGATAGTCAACACAGAGCAACAGACAGGCTACAGTTAGTCAACACAGAACAACAGACAGGCTACAGTTAGTCAACACAGAGCAACAGACAGGCTACAGATAGTCAACACAGAGCAACAGACAGGCTACAGTTAGTCAACACAGAGCAACAGACAGGCTACAGTTAGTCAACACAGAGCAACAGACAGGCTACAGTTAGTCAACACAGAGCAACAGACAGGCTACAGTTAGTCAACACAGAGCAACAGACAGGCTACAGTTAGTCAACACAGAGCAACAGACAGGCTACAGATAGTCAACACAGAGCAACAGACAGGCTACAGTTAGTCAACACAGAGCAACAGACGGGCTACAGTTAGTCAACACAGAGCAACAGACGGGCTACAGTTAGTCAACACAGAGCAACAGACAGGCTACAGTTAGTCAACACAGAGCAACAGACGGGCTACAGTTAGTCAACACAGAGCAACAGACGGGCTACAGTTAGTCAACACAGAGCAACAGACAGGCTACAGTTAGTCAACACAGAGCAACAGATGGCTACAGTTAGTCAACACAGAGCAACAGACAGGCTACAGTTAGTCAACACAGAGCAACAGACAGGCTACAGTTAGTCAACACAGAGCAACAGACAGGCTACAGTTAGTCAACACAGAGCAACAGACAGGCTACAGATAGTCAACACAGAGCAACAGACAGGCTACAGTTAGTCAACACAGAGCAACAGACAGGCTACAGATAGTCAACACAGAGCAACAGACAGGCTACAGATAGTCAACACAGAGCAACAGACAGGCTACAGTTAGTCAACACAGAGCAACAGACAGGCTACAGTTAGTCAACACAGAGCAACAGACAGGCTACAGTCAACTGACAGTCCAGTACAACATTGGTCCCCAAAGACCCATAAAATAATGCACAACTCGTCGTACATCGGGATACGGCAGCAGAATACCTTAAAGTTCCACTTCTTTCATTAAAAAACAAGATAATGAGGAATGGAAACACTGGACACTGGAGAACTGTTTTGAATTGACTAGGGAACGGAGAAAACTATGAGTACACCCATCCATCATGCCGCGTGTCAACACTGGTGGTGTGGTGGTGTGGGGTATGGGGTGTGGTGGTGTGGTGGTGTAGAGATCCACTACCAGCCAACTAGACACAACTGTGGGAAGCATTGTAGTCAACATGGGCCAGCTTCCCTGTGGAACGCTTTGACACCTTGTAGAGTCCAAGCCCCGACGAACTGAGGCTGTTCTGAGGGAAAAATAGGGTGCAACTCAATATTAGGATGTTTTGTAGAGTCAGTGTAGATATTATTAGAGGTTTATAGTAAATGTATAATGATAGTTATGATAGTTATACTTATATAGTTACCAGTGTCCTGGTTTATAAGAACACGGTTTGTTGTACTTCATGAAATAGCTTCTAATCTAACACGCTAGGCTAGGCTAGCCCTAACGAAGGTTCTCATCTATATTATTCATAGCCCTCTATTTACCACCACAAACCGATGCTGGCACTAAGACCCACTCAACCAGCTGTATAAGGCCATACTGGTACCCCCTGTATATAGCCTCATTACTAACCTGTACCCCCACACATTGACTCTGTACTGGTACCCCTGTATATAGCCTCACTACTGTTATTATACTAACCTGTACCCCCACACATTGACTCTGTACTGGTACCCCTGTATATAGCCTCACTACTGTTATTATACTAACCTGTACCCCCACACATTGACTCTGTACTGGTACCCCTGTATATAGCCTCACTACTGTTATTATACTAACCTGTACCCCCACACATTGACTCTGTACCGGTACCCCTGTATATAGCCTCACTACTGTTATTATACTAACCTGTACCCCCACACATTGACTCTGTACCGGTACCCCTGTATATAGACTCACTACTGTTATTATACTAACCTGTACCCCCACACATTGACTCTGTACCAGTACCCCTGTATACAGCCTCACTACTGTTATTATACTAACCTGTACCCCTGTATATAGCCTCACTACTGTTATTATACTAACCCGTACCCCCACACATTGACTCTGTACCGGTACCCCTGTATATAGCCTCACTACTGTTATTATACTAACCTGTACCCCCACACATTGACTCTGTACTGGTACCCCTGTATATAGCCTCACTACTGTTATTATACTAACCTGTACCCCCACACATTGACTCTGTACTGGTACCCCTGTATATAGACTCACTACTGTTATTATACTAACCTGTACCCCCACACATTGACTCTGTACTGGTACCCCTGTATATAGCCTCACTACTGTTATTATACTAACCTGTACCCCCACACATTGACTCTGTACTGGTACCCCTGTATATAGCCTCACTACTGTTATTATACTAACCTGTACCCCCACACATTGACTCTGTACTGGTACCCCTGTATATATAACACAGAGCAGCGTATAAAACAGCAGAACTAACAGTGAACTAACAACGTATCAACCATAGAACACAAAGAGAAACCGACTGTTCATCTGAGTTCATGCTTGTGATGGAGGCTGATCACTGAGGAAAGACAGAGACATGAAAGGACCTATTCTCCAGTTGACTAGTTCTGGAACGGCCCAAGAGAAGAACAAGAAGAGCCTATGTGCCTGCCTGGGAATAGTATCTTTCATACAGACACCTGTTTTACCTATTATAAATCATATTAACACAATGAGAAGACACCTACCTGTTGTGAGTATCCTCTGAACATGGGGTTAACAGCCTTGATCCCTTGGAACAGACTGGTAGGGACGACATAGGATGGCCTGAAACACAAAAGGTTAGGACTGTCTGAAACACCACAGGAAGTAAAGGTTAGGACTGTCTGAAACACCACAGGAAGTAAAGGTTAGGACTGTCTGAAACACCACAGGAAGTAAAGGTTAGGACTGTCTGAAACACCACAGGAAGTAAAGGTTAGGACTGTCTGAAACACCACAGAACAAGAATAGTTTTCATTTATTTGTATTATTAACCTTTATTTAACCAGGGAACACATTGAGACCAGGGCCTCATTCCGATGGTACCCTGAGAATAACAGTTCAAGCAATGTCAGAAACAATTTTGTATTTGTATTTATTATGGATACCCATTAGCTACTCTTCCTGGGGTTTATTATGGATCCCCATTAGTTCCTGTCAAGGCAGCAGCTACTCTTCCTGGGGTTTATTAAGGATCCCCATTAGTTCCTGCCAAGGCAGCAGCTACTCTTCCTGGGGTTTATTATGGATCCCCATTAGTTCCTGCCAAGGCAGCAGCTACTCTTCCTGGGGTTTATTAAGGATCCCCATTAGTTCCTGTCAAGGCAGCAGCTACTCTTCCTGGGGTTTATTAAGGATCCCCATTAGTTCCTGTCAAGGCAGCAGCTACTCTTCCTGGGGTCCAGCAAAATAAAGGCAGTTATACAACTCAAAACATTACATTTCACAACACATCAAGTGTGTTCCCTCAGGCCACTACTACCACATATACAACACAACATACGTTTGTGCATAGTGCATATATTATCGTGTGTGTATGCATGTGTTCACAGTCCTCGCTGATCCATAAGCTGTATTTTTATCTGTTTTTGTTATTTATCTGATTTTACTGCTTGCATCAGTTACTTGATGTGGAATAGAGTTCCATGTAGTCATGTCTCTATGTAGTACTGTGTTCCTCCCATAGTCTGTTCTGGACTTGGGGACTGTGAAGAGACCTCTGGTGGCATGTATTGTGGGGTAAGAATGGGTGTCTGAGCTGTGTTCTAGTGGTTTAAAACAGACAGCACAGTGTTTTCAACATGTCAATACCTCTCACAAATACAAGTAGTGATGAAGCATATTATTAATGTTAGCTCTCTGTGTACATCCAAGGGCCAGCTGAATAATACAGCACCCTAGCACCCTGTCTGAATAATACAGCACCCTAGTATCCTGTCTGAATAATACAGCACCCTAGTATCCTGTCTGAATAATACAGCACCCTAGCACCCTGTCTGAATAATACAGCACCCTAGCACCCTGTCTGAATAATACAGCACCCTAGCACCCTGTCTGAATAATACAGCACCCTGTCTGAATAATACAGCACCCTAGTATCCTGTCTGAATAATACAGCACCCTAGTATCCTGTCTGAATAATTCAGCACCCTAGCACCCTGTCTGAATAATACAGCACCCTAGCACCCTGTCTGAATAATTCAGCACCCTAGCACCCTGTCTGAATAATACAGCACCCTAGTATCCTGTCTGAATAATTCAGCACCCTAACACCCTGTCTGAATAATACAGCACCCTAGCACCCTGTCTGAATAATACAGCACCCTAGCACCCTGTCTGAATAATACAGCACCCTAGTATCCTGTCTGAATAATTCAGCACCCTAGCACCCTGTCTGAATAATACAGCACCCTAGCACCCTGTCTGAATAATACAGCACCCTAGCACCCTGTCTGAATAATACAGCACCCTAGCACCCTGTCTGAATAATACAGCACCCTAGCACCCTGTCTGAATAATACAGCACCCTAGCAAGTAAAGTGAGAGAATGAGATGTGTACCTGTTCTTGTGCCAGAGGTCTGACACCAGTTTCTGGTAGCTCTTACTCAGAGCCGGCTTCTTGTCTGTCCTCACCAGACCTCCACACTCCACAAAGAACTGGGTAAGAGGAGGACTGGAGAGAGAAGAGAGAGAGAGAAAGAAAAAGAGAGACAGGTCATACAACTGACTACTCACACCTGACTACAAACAGATAGAGGGGAGAGAGAGAGAACGAAAAAGAGAAAGCGAGTGAGAAAGAGAAAGACTAAGAAAGAGAGAGATAGTCATCGCACCACATTCTGTAATATATTATATTGTATTCAACAGACACCTCTTATGTGTCTTATCATGTTCATGATTGAACACTGAGAAAGTGATCTAGTAATGTAACACTGAGAAAGTGATCTAGTAATGTAACACTGAGAAAGTGATCTAGTAATGTAACACTGAGAAAGTGATCTAGTAATGTAACACTGAGAAAGTGATCTAGTAATGTAACACTGAGAAAGTGATCTAGTAATGTAACACTGAGAAAGTGATCTAGTAACGGAACACTGAGGAAGTGATTTAGTAACGGAACACTGAGGAAGAGATCTAGTAACGGAACACTGAGGAAGAGATCTAGTAACGGAACACTGAGAAAGTGATCTAGTAATGTAACACTGAGGAAGTGATCTAGTAACGGAACACTGAGAAAGTGATCTAGTAATGTAACACTGAGGAAGTGATCTAGTAACGGAACACTGAGAAAGTGATCTAGTAATGTAACACTGAGGAAGTGATCTAGTAATGTAACACTGAGAAAGTGATCTAGTAATGTAACACTGAGAAAGAGATCTAGTAATGTAATGACAAAGCAAAAACCGTTTTTGTAAATGTATTAAATAAACAACGGAAATATAAACTTTTACATAAGTATTCAGACCCTTTATTCAGAACTTTGTTGAAGCACCTTCCACAGCGATTACAGCCTTGAGTCTCCTTGGGTATGACACTACAAGCTTGGCACACCTGTATTTGGGGAGTTTCTCCCATTCTTCTCTGCAGATCCTCTCAAGCTCTGTCAGGTTGGATGGGGAGCGTCGCTGCACAGATATTTTCAGGTCTCTCCAGAGATGTTAGATTGGGTTCAAGTCCAGGCTCTGACTGGGCCACTCAAGGATATTCAGAGACTTGTCCCGCATCCACTCCTGCGTTGCCTTGGATGTGTGCTTAGGGTCGTTGTCCTGTTGGAAGCTGAACCTGTCAGAGCAGCTTATCGATCACTGCACCTGTATACAGCCCATCTGTAAATAGCCCACACTACTACCTCATCCCCATATTTATTATTTTAGCTCATTAGCACTCCAGTATCTCTGTTACCTCGTTTCCACCAAAAAAGAACTGGTTGGGAACTGGTGCTGGTTCAAAGTTGGTTCAAAGTTGGTTCAACTTGCAAACCTTCTCAGAACCTGTTTGTTTTTCCACTGACTAGAGAGCCCAGCGAACGACGTCGTTACGTCACTGTGTACGTCACCATACGTCTTAGCTTTCCCAGAAACGCTTGCGCCAACTTCAAGCATAACAATTACAATGGCGGACTACATCGTCTTTCTGCAAATGTTTCTCCTGGCTTTGAGATCCTATATTGGGGTCAGAAGAAGACGTTTACAACACATTTCTGCTGCTCGTCTGGATTACTATAGACGGAGAAGAAGGGCAATTATGGTCACAATAACCCCGCCCCCAGCCCCCAACGTAAGCATGACGTGGTAAAAGAACAGTTCTAGTCCAGCAAAGAGTTGGTGCCGCTTTGGAACCAATTTTCCTGGCCGAGAACCGGTTCTTTGGCTGTCGAAACACAAAGAACTGGTTTGCCAGTAGGCACCGGCTCCGAACCGGCTCTCAAAATGCTTTGGTGGAAAAGGGGTATATTTGCACATCATCATCTATCAGTCCAGTGTTAATGCTAATCTGTATTTTATTTCACCACTATGGTCTATTTATTGCCTTACCTTCCTAATCTTACTACATTTGCACTCTGTATATAGATTTTCTATTGTGTTTTTGACTGTACGTTTGTTTACTGTGTAACTCTGTGTTGTTGTTGTCTCACTGCTTTGCTTTGTCTTGGCCAGGTCACAGTTGTAAATGAGAACTTGTTCTCAACTGACCTACCTGGTTAAATAAAATAAAAATAAAAAAACCTTTGCCACAGTCTGAGGTCCTGAGCGCTCTGGAGCAGGTCTTCATCAAGGATCTCTCTGTACTTTGCTCCATTCATCTTTCCCTCAATCCTGACTAGTCTTCCAGTCTCTGCCGCTGAAAAACATCCCCACAGCATGATACTGCCACCACCATGCTTCACCGTAGGGATGGTGCCAGGTTTCCTCCAGACGTGACGCTTGGTATTCAGGCCAAAGAGTTCAATCTTGGTTTCCTCAGACCAGAGAATCTTGTTTCTCATGGTCCTTTCTCAGTGTCCTTTAGGTGCCTTTTGGCAAACTCCAAGCGGGCTGTCATGTGCCTTTTACTGAGGATTGGCTTCCATCTGGCCTCTCTACCATAAAGGCCTGATTGGTGCAGTGCTGTAGAGATGGTTTTCCTTCTGGAAGGTTCTCCCATCTCCACAGAGGAACTCTGGAGCTCTGTCAGAGTGAACATCAGGTTCTTGGTCACCTCCCTGACCAAGGCCCTTCTCCCCCGATTGCTCAGTTTGGCCGGGCGGCCAGCTCTAGGAAGAGTCTTGGTGGTTCCAAACTTATTCCATTTAAGAATGATGGAGGCCACTGTGTTCTTGGGGACCTTCAACGCTGCAGACATTTTTTGGTACCCTTCCCCAGATCTGTGCCTCGACACAATCCTGTCTCGGAGCTCTACGGACAATTCCTTAGATCTCATGCTTTGGTTTTTGCTCTGACATGCACTGTCAACTGTGGGACCTTTTTATATAGACAGGTGTGTACCTTTCCAAATCATGTCCAATCAATTGAATTTACCACCGGTGGACTCCAATCATGTTGTAGAAACATCTCAAGGATGATCAATGGAAACAGGAAGCACCTGAGCTCAATTTAGAGTCTCATATCAAAGGGTCTGAATACTTACGTAAATAAGGTATTTTTGCTTTGTCATTATGGGGTGTTGTGTCATTATGGGGTGTTGTGTGTAGATTGATGAAGAATAAGGCTGTAACGTAAGAAAATGTGGAAAAGGTCAAGGGGTCAGAATACTTTCCGAAGGCACTGTATGTATTTTTTTACTGAGAAATCAAATCAACCAATCAATCAATCCAAACTGTGCAGCAACCATTTGATGAATGGAAAGAGACATTGTTACAAAACACCAAAAAGTTGAATAATATTCTGAGATTGTCAAGCCAAGCCTTCGATACTGGGTAGGCCTACAAGGTAGGGAGGGATGTATTTTCTGTTTGTCCAGATTGACATAGTCTATTTATTGTGGTGTTGAAAACGCAAACATGATATTGAAGTACCCAAAGTAGGTATGCTTTGTATATTGGTTGTGTGGTGCATTGACGGCCTACCCCGGCCAAACCCGGACAACCCTATGAGACTCCCAATCACGGCCAGATGTGATACAGCCTGGATTCGAACCAGGGTCTGTAGTGAGATGCAGTGCCTTAGACTGCTGCGCCAACATGTTGGACTCACTATAAATTGTATTTAATGTGGTATCAACATGTTGGACTTACTATAAATTGTATTTAATGTGGTATCAACATGTTGGACTCACTATAAATTGTATTTAATGTGCTATCAACATGTTGGACTCGCTATAAATTGTATTTAATGTGGTATCAACATGTTGGACTCGCTATAAATTGTATTTAATGTGGTATCAACATGTTGGACTCGCTATAAATTGTATTTAATGTGGTATCAACATGTTGGACTCGCTATAAATTGTTGGACTCATGTAGGGTGGAGGTTGAGGGTGGAGGTTGAGGGTGGAGGTTGAGGGTGGAGGTTGAGGGTTAGGGTGGAGGTTGAGGCTGGAGGTTGAGGCTGGAGGTTGAGGGTTAGGGTGGAGGTTGAGGGTCAGGGTGGAGGTTGAGGGTTAGGGTGGAGGTTGAGGGTTAGGGTGGAGGTTGAGGGTTAGGGTGGAGGTTGAGGCTGGAGGTTGAGGGTTAGGGTGGAGGTTGAGGCTGGAGGTTGAGGGTTAGGGTGGAGGTTGAGGATGGAGGTTGAGGGTTAGGGTGGAGGTTGAGGGTTAGGGTGGAGGTTGAAGGTGGAGGTTGAGGGTTAGGGTGGAGGTTGAGGGTTAGGGTTGAGGTTGAGGGTTAGGGTGGAGGTTGAGGGTTAGGATGGAGGTGGAGGGTTAGGGTGGAGGGTTAGGGTGGAGGGTTAGGGTGGAGGGTTAGGGTGGAGGTTAGGGGTTAGGGTGGAGGGTTAGGGTGGAGGTTGAGGGTTAGGGTGGAGGTTGAGGGTGGAGGTTGAGGGTAGAGGTTGAGGGTTAGGGTGGAGTTTGAGGGTTAGGGTGGAGGTTGAGGGTTAGGGTTAGGGTGGAGGTTGAGGCTGGAGGTTGAGGGTGGAGGTTGAGGGTTAGGGTGGAGGTTGAGGGTGGAGGTTGAGGGTTAGGGTGGAGGGTTAGGGTGGAGGGTTAGGGTGGAGGGTTAGGGTGGAGGTTGGGGGTTAGGGTGGAGGGTTAGGGTGGAGGTTGGTATTGCATAGTTAGAGGGTTCCTACCAGTTAGAGAGGGCCTGCAGGGCTGCGTTCATATAGCAGGTGTTTCCTATGTTCTTCAGTCCAGTCAGACCTAGTGGAGAGAGAAACACATTAACATCTATCCTGAGATACCCACTAACCACACAACTATCCTGAGATACCCACTAACCACCCACACATCTATCCTGAGATACCCACTAACCACACAACTATCCTGAGATACCCACTAACCACACAACTATCCTGAGATACCCACTAACCACCCACACATCTATCCTGAGATACCCACTAACCACACAACTATCCTGAGATACCCACTAACCACACAACTATCCTGAGATACCCACTAACCACACAACTATCCTGAGATACCCACTAACCACCCACACATCTATCCTGAGATACCCACTAACCACACAACTATCCTGAGATACCCACTAACCACACAACTATCCTGAGATACCCACTAACCACACAACTATCCTGAGATACCCACTAACCACCCACACATCTATCCTGAGATACCCACTAACCACCCACACATCTATCCTGAGATACCCACTAACCACACAACTATCCTGAGATACCCACTAACCACACAACTATCCTGAGATACCCACTAACCACCCACACACACATATAGAGTTGAAGTCGGAAGTTTACATACACTTAGGTTGAAGTCATTAAAACACATTTTTCAACCACTCCACAGATTTCATGTTAACAAACTATAGTTTTGGCAAGTCTGTTAGGACATCTACTTTGTGCATGACAAGTAATTCTTCCAACAATATCCACAGTAAAACGAGTCCTATATCGATATAACCTGAAAGGCCGCTGAGCAAGGAAGAAGCCACTGCTCCAAAACCGCCATAAAAAAGCCAGACTACGGTTTGCAACGTTACATGGGGACAAAGACCGTACTTTTTGGAGAAATGTCCTCTGGTCTGATGAAACAAAAATAGAACTGTTTGGCCATAATGACCATCGTTATGTTGGGAGGAAAAAGGGGGAGGCTTGCAAGCCGAAGAACACCATCCCAACCGTGAAGCACGGGGGTGGCAGCATCATGTTGTGGTAGTGCTTTGCTGCAGGACGGACTGGTGCACTTCACAAAATAGATGGCATCATGAGGAAGGAAAATTATGTGGATATATTGAAGCAACATCTCAAGACATCAGTCAGGAAGTTAAAGCTTGGTCTCAAATGGGTCTTCCAAATGGACAATGACCTCAAGCATACTTCCAAAGTTGTGGCAAAATGTCTTAAGGACAACAAAGTCAAGGTATTGGAGTGACCATCACAAAGCCCTGACCTCAACCCTATAGAACATTTGTGGGCAGAACTGAAAAAGCGTGTGCGAGCAAGGAGGCCTACAAACCTGACTCAGTTACACCAGTTCTGTCACGAGGAATGGGCCAGAATTCACCCAACTTATTGTGGGAAGCTTGTGGAAGGCTACCTGAAACGTTTGACCCAAGTTAAACAATTTAAAGGCCATGCTACCAAATACTAATTGAGTGTATGTAAACTTCTGACAAACTGGGAATGTGATGAAAGAAATAAAAGCTGAAATAAATAATTCTCTCTACTGTTATTCTGACATTTCACATTCTTAAAATAAAGTGGTGATCCTAACTGACCTAAGACAGGGAATATTTACTAGGATTAAATGTCAGGAATTGTGAAAAACGTAGTTTAAATGTATTTGGCTAAGGTGTATGTAAACTTCCGACTTCAACTGTATATCCTGAGATAGCAACCACACACACACACATCTATCCTGAGATACCCACAAACCACATGTAAAACCTGAGATACCCACACACATATCCTGAGATACCCACTAACCACCCACACACATATCCTGAGATACCCACTAATTACACATCTATCCTGAGATACCCACTAAACCACAAACACATCTATCCTGGATGCCACCCGTCACCGTAACATCTGCTAAACACGTGTATGTGACCAGTTTGATTTGACCTTGACAGCTACTAGCCCTGAGTCATTATATCAATGTTCAACTACTTGATTCAGGACAAGGCACAGGAGATCAGCTGAGAGACATGGCTGAGACTTGGTCCAGAGGCACTAAGTCAGTTTAATAGTGATATTAGTCATATCATGTGTTTTGCACTCAGTCAGTTTAATAGTGATATTAGTCATATCATGTGTTTTGCACTCAGTCAGTTTAATAGTGATATTAGTCATATCATGTGTTTATAGCTGCACTCAGTCAGTTTAATAGTGATATTAGTCATATCATGTTTTACACTCAGTCAGTTTAATAGTGATATTAGTCATACCATGTGTTTTGCACTCAGTCAGTTTAATAGTGATATTAGTCATATCATGTGTTTTGCACTCAGTCAGTTTAATAGTGATATTAGTCATATCATGTGTTTATAGCTGCACTCAGTCAGTTTAATAGTGATATTAGTCATATCATGTGTTTTACACTCAGTCAGTTTAATAGTGATATTAGTCATATCATGTGTTTATAGCTGCACTCAGTCAGTTTAATAGTGATATTAGTCATACCATGTGTTTTGCTCTCAGTCAGTTTAATAGTGATATTAGTCATATCATGTGTTTATAGCTGCACTCAGTCAGTTTAATAGTGATATTAGTCATATCATGTGTTTATAGCTGCACTCAGTCAGTTTAATAGTGATATTAGTCATATCATGTGTTTATAGCTGCACTCAGTCAGTTTAATAGTGATATTAGTCATATCATGTGTTTTACACTCAGTCAGTTTAATAGTGATATTAGTCATATCATGTGTTTATAGCTGCACTCAGTCAGTTTAATAGTGATATTAGTCATATCATGTGTTTATAGCTGCACTCAGTCAGTTTAATAGTGATATTAGTCATATCATGTGTTTTGCTCTCAGTCAGTTTAATAGTGATATTAGTCATACCATGTGTTTTACACTCAGTCAGTTTAATAGTGATATTAGTCATATCATGTGTTTTGCTCTCAGTCAGTTTAATAGTGATATTAGTCATATCATGTGTTTATAGCTGCACTCAGTCAGTTTAATAGTGATATTAGCCATATCATGTGTTTTACACTCAGTCAGTTTAATAGTGATATTAGTCATATCATGTGTTTTACACTCAGTCAGTTTAATAGTGATATTAGTCATATCATGTGTTTATAGCTGCACTCAGTCAGTTTAATAGTGATATTAGTCATATCATGTGTTTTGCACTCAGTCAGTTTAATAGTGATATTAGTCATACCATGTGTTTTGCTCTCAGTCAGTTTAATAGTGATATTAGTCATATCATGTGTTTATAGCTGCACTCAGTCAGTTTAATAGTGATATTAGTCATATCATGTGTTTATAGCTGCACTCAGTCAGTTTAATAGTGATATTAGTCATATCATGTGTTTTGCACTCAGTCAGTTTAATAGTGATATTAGTCATATCATGTGTTTTGCACTCAGTCAGTTTAATAGTGATATTAGTCATACCATGTGTTTTGCTCTCAGTCAGTTTAATAGTGATATTAGTCATATCATGTGTTTTGCTCTCAGTCAGTTTAATAGTGATATTAGTCATACCATGTGTTTTACACTCAGTCAGTTTAATAGTGATATTAGTCATACCATGTGTTTTGCACTCAGTCAGTTTAATAGTGATATTAGTCATATCATGTGTTTTGCACTCAGTCAGTTTAATAGTGATATTAGTCATACCATGTGTTTATAGCTGCACTCAGTCAGTTTAATAGTGATATTAGTCATATCATGTCTTTATAGCTGCACTCAGTCAGTTTAATAGTGATATTAGTCATACCATGTGTTTTGCACTCAGTCAGTTTAATAGTGATATTAGTCATACCATGTGTTTTGCACTCAGTCAGTTTAATAGTGATATTAGTCATATCATGTGTTTATAGCTGCACTCAGTCAGTTTAATAGTGATATTAGTCATATCATGTGTTTATAGCTGCACTCAGTCAGTTTAATAGTGATATTAGTCATACCATGTGTTTTGCACTCAGTCAGTTTAATAGTGATAGTCATATCATGTGTTTTACACTCAGTCAGTTTAATAGTGATATTAGTCATATCATGTGTTTATAGCTGCACTCAGTCAGTTTAATAGTGATATTAGTCATATCATGTGTTTTACACTCAGTCAGTTTAATAGTGATATTAGTCATACCATGTGTTTATAGCTGCACTCAGTCAGTTTAATAGTGATATTAGTCATATCATGTGTTTTGCACTCAGTCAGTTTAATAGTGATATTAGTCATATCATGTGTTTTGCACTCAGTCAGTTTAATAGTGATATTAGTCATATCATGTGTTTTGCACTCAGTCAGTTTAATAGTGATATTAGTCATATCATGTGTTTATAGCTGCACTCAGTCAGTTTAATAGTGATATTAGTCATATCATGTGTTTTACACTCAGTCAGTTTAATAGTGATATTAGTCATACCATGTGTTTTGCACTCAGTCAGTTTAATAGTGATATTAGTCATATCATGTGTTTTACACTCAGTCAGTTTAATAGTGATATTAGTCATATCATGTGTTTATAGCTGCACTCAGTCAGTTTAATAGTGATATTAGTCATACCATGTGTTTTGCACTCAGTCAGTTTAATAGTGATATTAGTCATATCATGTGTTTATAGCTGCACTCAGTCAGTTTAATAGTGATATTAGTCATACCATGTGTTTTGCACTCAGTCAGTTTAATAGTGATATTAGTCATATCATGTGTTTATAGCTGCACTCAGTCAGTTTAATAGTGATATTAGTCATATCATGTGTTTTACACTCAGTCAGTTTAATAGTGATATTAGTCATATCATGTGTTTATAGCTGCTCTCAGTCAGTTTAATAGTGATATTAGTCATATCATGTGTTTTGCACTCAGTCAGTTTAATAGTGATATTAGTCATATCATGTCTTTATAGCTGCACTCAGTCAGTTTAATAGTGATATTAGTCATATCATGTGTTTTGCTCTCAGTCAGTTTAATAGTGATATTAGTCAAATCATGTGTTTATAGCTGCACTCAGTCAGTTTAATAGTGATATTAGTCATATCATGTGTTTATAGCTGCACTCAGTCAGTTTAATAGTGATATTAGTCATACCATGTGTTTTGCACTCAGTCAGTTTAATAGTGATATTAGTCATATCATGTGTTTTGCACTCAGTCAGTTTAATAGTGATATTAGTCATATCATGTGTTTATAGCTGCTCTCAGTCAGTTTAATAGTGATATTAGTCATATCATGTGTTTTACGCTCAGTCAGTTTAATAGTGATATTAGTCATATCATGTGTTTATAGCTGCACTCAGTCAGTTTAATAGTGATATTAGTCATATAATGTGTTTATAGCTGCACTCAGTCAGTTTAATAGTGATATTAGTCATATCATGTGTTTTACACTCAGTCAGTTTAATAGTGATATTAGTCATATCATGTGTTTTGCACTCAGTCAGTTTAATAGTGATATTAGTCATACCATGTGTTTTGCTCTCAGTCAGTTTAATAGTGATATTAGTCATACCATGTGTTTTGCACTCAGTCAGTTTAATAGTGATATTAGTCATACCATGTGTTTTGCACTCAGTCAGTTTAATAGTGATATTAGTCATACCATGTGTTTTGCTCTCAGTCAGTTTAATAGTGATATTAGTCATATCATGTGTTTTGCACTCAGTCAGTTTAATAGTGATATTAGTCATACCATGTGTTTTGCACTCAGTCAGTTTAATAGTGATATTAGTCATACCATGTGTTTTGCTCTCAGTCAGTTTAATAGTGATATTAGTCATATCATGTGTTTATAGCTGCACTCAGTCAGTTTAATAGTGATATTAGTCATACCATGTGTTTATAGCTGCACTCAGTCAGTTTAATAGTGATATTAGTCATACCATGTGTTTTGCACTCAGTCAGTTTAATAGTGATATTAGTCATATCATGTGTTTTGCACTCAGTCAGTTTAATAGTGATATTAGTCATACCATGTGTTTTGCACTCAGTCAGTTTAATAGTGATATTAGTCATACCATGTGTTTTGCTCTCAGTCAGTTTAATAGTGATATTAGTCATATCATGTGTTTTGCACTCAGTCAGTTTAATAGTGATATTAGTCATACCATGTGTTTTGCACTCAGTCAGTTTAATAGTGATATTAGTCATACCATGTGTTTTGCTCTCAGTCAGTTTAATAGTGATATTAGTCATATCATGTGTTTATAGCTGCACTCAGTCAGTTTAATAGTGATATTAGTCATACCATGTGTTTATAGCTGCACTCAGTCAGTTTAATAGTGATATTAGTCATACCATGTGTTTTGCACTCAGTCAGTTTAATAGTGATATTAGTCATATCATGTGTTTTGCACTCAGTCAGTTTAATAGTGATATTAGTCATACCATGTGTTTTGCACTCAGTCAGTTTAATAGTGATATTAGTCATACCATGTGTTTATAGCTGCACTCAGTCAGTTTAATAGTGATATTAGTCATACCATGTGTTTATAGCTGCACTCAGTCAGTTTAATAGTGATATTAGTCATACCATGTGTTTATAGCTGCACTCAGTCAGTTTAATAGTGATATTAGTCATACCATGTGTTTTGCACTCAGTCAGTTTAATAGTGATATTAGTCCTATCATGTGTTTTGCACTCAGTCAGTTTAATAGTGATATTAGTCATATCATGTGTTTATAGCTGCACTCAGTCAGTTTAATAGTGATATTAGTCATACCATGTGTTTTGCACTCAGTCAGTTTAATAGTGATATTAGTCATACCATGTGTTTTGCTCTCAGTCAGTTTAATAGTGATATTAGTCATATCATGTGTTTATAGCTGCACTCAGTCAGTTTAATAGTGATATTAGTCATACCATGTGTTTATAGCTGCACTCAGTCAGTTTAATAGTGATATTAGTCATACCATGTGTTTTGCACTCAGTCAGTTTAATAGTGATATTAGTCATATCATGTGTTTTGCACTCAGTCAGTTTAATAGTGATATTAGTCATACCATGTGTTTATAGCTGCACTCAGTCAGTTTAATAGTGATATTAGTCATACCATGTGTTTATAGCTGCACTCAGTCAGTTTAATAGTGATATTAGTCATATCATGTGTTTTGCACTCAGTCAGTTTAATAGTGATATTAGTCATATCATGTGTTTATAGCTGCACTCAGTCAGTTTAATAGTGATATTAGTCATACCATGTGTTTATAGCTGCACTCAGTCAGTTTAATAGTGATATTAGTCATACCATGTGTTTTGCACTCAGTCAGTTTAATAGTGATATTAGTCATATCATGTGTTTTGCTCTCAGTCAGTTTAATAGTGATATTAGTCATATCATGTGTTTTGCACTCAGTCAGTTTAATAGTGATATTAGTCATATCATGTCTTTATAGCTGCACTCAGTCAGTTTAATAGTGATATTAGTCATACCATGTGTTTTGCACTCAGTCAGTTTAATAGTGATATTAGTCATACCATGTGTTTTGCTCTCAGTCAGTTTAATAGTGATATTAGTCATATCATGTCTTTATAGCTGCACTCAGTCAGTTTAATAGTGATATTAGTCATACCATGTGTTTTGCACTCAGTCAGTTTAATAGTGATATTAGTCATACCATGTGTTTTGCTCTCAGTCAGTTTAATAGTGATATTAGTCATATCATGTCTTTATAGCTGCACTCAGTCAGTTTAATAGTGATATTAGTCATATCATGTCTTTATAGCTGCACTCAGTCAGTTTAATAGTGATATTAGTCATATCATGTCTTTATAGCTGCACTCAGTCAGTTTAATAGTGATATTAGTCATATCATGTCTTTATAGCTGCACTCAGTCAGTTTAATAGTGATATTAGTCATATCATGTCTTTATAGCTGCACTCAGTCAGTTTAATAGTGATATTAGTCATATCATGTCTTTATAGCTGCACTCAGTCAGTTTAATAGTGATATTAGTCATATCATGTCTTTATAGCTGCACTCAGTCAGTTTAATAGTGATATTAGTCATATCATGTCTTTATAGCTGCACTCAGTCAGTTTAATAGTGATATTAGTCATATCATGTCTTTATAGCTGCACTCAGTCAGTTTAATAGTGATATTAGTCATATCATGTCTTTATAGCTGCACTCAGTCAGTTTAATAGTGATATTAGTCATATCATGTCTTTATAGCTGCACTCAGTCAGTTTAATAGTGATATTAGTCATATCATGTCTTTATAGCTGCACTCAGTCAGTTTAATAGTGATATTAGTCATATCATGTGTTTATAGCTGCACTCAGTCAGTTTAATAGTGATATTAGTCATATCATGTGTTTTGCACTCAGTCAGTTTAATAGTGATATTAGTCCTATCATGTGTTTATAGCTGCACTCAGTCAGTTTAATAGTGATATTAGTCATATCATGTGTTTTGCTCTCAGTCAGTTTAATAGTGATATTAGTCATATCATGTGTTTTGCACTCAGTCAGTTTAATAGTGATATTAGTCATATCATGTCTTTATAGCTGCACTCAGTCAGTTTAATAGTGATATTAGTCATATCATGTCTTTATAGCTGCACTCAGTCAGTTTAATAGTGATATTAGTCATATCATGTGTTTTGCACTCAGTCAGTTTAATAGTGATATTAGTCATATCATGTCTTTATAGCTGCACTCAGTCAGTTTAATAGTGATATTAGTCATATCATGTCTTTATAGCTGCACTCAGTCAGTTTAATAGTGATATTAGTCATATCATGTCTTTATAGCTGCACTCAGTCAGTTTAATAGTGATATTAGTCATATCATGTGTTTATAGCTGCACTCAGTCAGTTTAATAGTGATATTAGTCATACCATGTGTTTATAGCTGCACTCAGTCAGTTTAATAGTGATATTAGTCATATCATGTGTTTTGCACTCAGTCAGTTTAATAGTGATATTAGTCATATCATGTCTTTATAGCTGCACTCAGTCAGTTTAATAGTGATATTAGTCATATCATGTCTTTATAGCTGCACTCAGTCAGTTTAATAGTGATATTAGTCATATCATGTCTTTATAGCTGCACTCAGTCAGTTTAATAGTGATATTAGTCATATCATGTGTTTATAGCTGCACTCAGTCAGTTTAATAGTGATATTAGTCATATCATGTCTTTATAGCTGCACTCAGTCAGTTTAATAGTGATATTAGTCATATCATGTCTTTATAGCTGCACTCAGTCAGTTTAATAGTGATATTAGTCATATCATGTGTTTTGCACTCAGTCAGTTTAATAGTGATATTAGTCATATCATGTCTTTATAGCTGCACTCAGTCAGTTTAATAGTGATATTAGTCATATCATGTCTTTATAGCTGCACTCAGTCAGTTTAATAGTGATATTAGTCATATCATGTCTTTATAGCTGCACTCAGTCAGTTTAATAATGATATTAGTCATATCATGTCTTTATAGCTGCACTCAGTCAGTTTAATAGTGATATTAGTCATATCATGTCTTTATAGCTGCACTCAGTCAGTTTAATAATGATATTAGTCATATCATGTCTTTATAGCTGCACTCAGTCAGTTTAATAGTGATATTAGTCATATCATGTCTTTATAGCTGCACTCAGTCAGTTTAATAATGATATTAGTCATACCATGTCTTTATAGCTGCACTCAGTCAGTTTAATAGTGATATTAGTCATATCATGTCTTTATAGCTGCACTCAGTCAGTTTAATAGTGATATTAGTCATATCATGTCTTTATAGCTGCACTCAGTCAGTTTAATAGTGATATTAGTCATATCATGTCTTTATAGCTGCACTCAGTCAGTTTAATAGTGATATTAGTCATATCATGTCTTTATAGCTGCACTCAGTCAGTTTAATAATGATATTAGTCATATCATGTGTTTATAGCTGCACTCAGTCAGTTTAATAGTGATATTAGTCATATCATGTCTTTATAGCTGCACTCAGTCAGTTTAATAGTGATATTAGTCATATCATGTCTTTATAGCTGCACTCAGTCAGTTTAATAATGATATTAGTCATATCATGTCTTTATAGCTGCACTCAGTCAGTTTAATAGTGATATTAGTCATATCATGTCTTTATAGCTGCACTCAGTCAGTTTAATAATGATATTAGTCATATCATGTGTTTATAGCTGCACTCAGTCAGTTTAATAGTGATATTAGTCATACCATGTGTTTATAGCTGCACTCAGTCAGTTTAATAGTGATATTAGTCATACCATGTGTTTATAGCTGCACTCAGTCAGTTTAATAGTGATATTAGTCATATCATGTGTTTTGCACTCAGTCAGTTTAATAGTGATATTAGTCATATCATGTGTTTATAGCTGCACTCAGTCAGTTTAATAGTGATATTAGTCATACCATGTGTTTATAGCTGCACTCAGTCAGTTTAATAGTGATATTAGTCATACCATGTGTTTTGCACTCAGTCAGTTTAATAGTGATATTAGTCATATCATGTGTTTTGCTCTCAGTCAGTTTAATAGTGATATTAGTCATATCATGTGTTTTGCACTCAGTCAGTTTAATAGTGATATTAGTCATATCATGTCTTTATAGCTGCACTCAGTCAGTTTAATAGTGATATTAGTCATACCATGTGTTTTGCACTCAGTCAGTTTAATAGTGATATTAGTCATACCATGTGTTTTGCTCTCAGTCAGTTTAATAGTGATATTAGTCATATCATGTCTTTATAGCTGCACTCAGTCAGTTTAATAGTGATATTAGTCATACCATGTGTTTTGCACTCAGTCAGTTTAATAGTGATATTAGTCATACCATGTGTTTTGCTCTCAGTCAGTTTAATAGTGATATTAGTCATATCATGTCTTTATAGCTGCACTCAGTCAGTTTAATAGTGATATTAGTCATATCATGTCTTTATAGCTGCACTCAGTCAGTTTAATAGTGATATTAGTCATATCATGTCTTTATAGCTGCACTCAGTCAGTTTAATAGTGATATTAGTCATATCATGTCTTTATAGCTGCACTCAGTCAGTTTAATAGTGATATTAGTCATATCATGTCTTTATAGCTGCACTCAGTCAGTTTAATAGTGATATTAGTCATATCATGTCTTTATAGCTGCACTCAGTCAGTTTAATAGTGATATTAGTCATATCATGTCTTTATAGCTGCACTCAGTCAGTTTAATAGTGATATTAGTCATATCATGTCTTTATAGCTGCACTCAGTCAGTTTAATAGTGATATTAGTCATATCATGTCTTTATAGCTGCACTCAGTCAGTTTAATAGTGATATTAGTCATATCATGTCTTTATAGCTGCACTCAGTCAGTTTAATAGTGATATTAGTCATATCATGTCTTTATAGCTGCACTCAGTCAGTTTAATAGTGATATTAGTCATATCATGTGTTTATAGCTGCACTCAGTCAGTTTAATAGTGATATTAGTCATATCATGTGTTTTGCACTCAGTCAGTTTAATAGTGATATTAGTCCTATCATGTGTTTATAGCTGCACTCAGTCAGTTTAATAGTGATATTAGTCATATCATGTGTTTTGCTCTCAGTCAGTTTAATAGTGATATTAGTCATATCATGTGTTTTGCACTCAGTCAGTTTAATAGTGATATTAGTCATATCATGTCTTTATAGCTGCACTCAGTCAGTTTAATAGTGATATTAGTCATATCATGTCTTTATAGCTGCACTCAGTCAGTTTAATAGTGATATTAGTCATATCATGTGTTTTGCACTCAGTCAGTTTAATAGTGATATTAGTCATATCATGTCTTTATAGCTGCACTCAGTCAGTTTAATAGTGATATTAGTCATATCATGTCTTTATAGCTGCACTCAGTCAGTTTAATAGTGATATTAGTCATATCATGTCTTTATAGCTGCACTCAGTCAGTTTAATAGTGATATTAGTCATATCATGTGTTTATAGCTGCACTCAGTCAGTTTAATAGTGATATTAGTCATACCATGTGTTTATAGCTGCACTCAGTCAGTTTAATAGTGATATTAGTCATATCATGTGTTTTGCACTCAGTCAGTTTAATAGTGATATTAGTCATATCATGTCTTTATAGCTGCACTCAGTCAGTTTAATAGTGATATTAGTCATATCATGTCTTTATAGCTGCACTCAGTCAGTTTAATAGTGATATTAGTCATATCATGTCTTTATAGCTGCACTCAGTCAGTTTAATAGTGATATTAGTCATATCATGTGTTTATAGCTGCACTCAGTCAGTTTAATAGTGATATTAGTCATATCATGTCTTTATAGCTGCACTCAGTCAGTTTAATAGTGATATTAGTCATATCATGTCTTTATAGCTGCACTCAGTCAGTTTAATAGTGATATTAGTCATATCATGTGTTTTGCACTCAGTCAGTTTAATAGTGATATTAGTCATATCATGTCTTTATAGCTGCACTCAGTCAGTTTAATAGTGATATTAGTCATATCATGTCTTTATAGCTGCACTCAGTCAG
Source organism: Thymallus thymallus (assembly GCA_023634145.1). NCBI lineage: Eukaryota > Metazoa > Chordata > Actinopteri > Salmoniformes > Salmonidae > Thymallus > Thymallus thymallus. The sequence continues at coordinate 1,190,064 of CM042383.1, forward strand.
TTTAATAGTGATATTAGTCATATCATGTCTTTATAGCTGCACTCAGTCAGTTTAATAATGATATTAGTCATATCATGTCTTTATAGCTGCACTCAGTCAGTTTAATAGTGATATTAGTCATATCATGTCTTTATAGCTGCACTCAGTCAGTTTAATAATGATATTAGTCATATCATGTCTTTATAGCTGCACTCAGTCAGTTTAATAGTGATATTAGTCATATCATGTCTTTATAGCTGCACTCAGTCAGTTTAATAATGATATTAGTCATACCATGTCTTTATAGCTGCACTCAGTCAGTTTAATAGTGATATTAGTCATATCATGTCTTTATAGCTGCACTCAGTCAGTTTAATAGTGATATTAGTCATATCATGTCTTTATAGCTGCACTCAGTCAGTTTAATAGTGATATTAGTCATATCATGTCTTTATAGCTGCACTCAGTCAGTTTAATAGTGATATTAGTCATATCATGTCTTTATAGCTGCACTCAGTCAGTTTAATAATGATATTAGTCATATCATGTGTTTATAGCTGCACTCAGTCAGTTTAATAGTGATATTAGTCATATCATGTCTTTATAGCTGCACTCAGTCAGTTTAATAGTGATATTAGTCATATCATGTCTTTATAGCTGCACTCAGTCAGTTTAATAATGATATTAGTCATATCATGTCTTTATAGCTGCACTCAGTCAGTTTAATAGTGATATTAGTCATATCATGTCTTTATAGCTGCACTCAGTCAGTTTAATAATGATATTAGTCATATCATGTGTTTATAGCTGCACTCAGTCAGTTTAATAGTGATATTAGTCATATCATGTCTTTATAGCTGCACTCAGTCAGTTTAATAGTGATATTAGTCATATCATGTCTTTATAGCTGCACTCAGTCAGTTTAATAATGATATTAGTCATATCATGTCTTTATAGCTGCACTCAGTCAGTTTAATAGTGATATTAGTCATATCATGTCTTTATAGCTGCACTCAGTCAGTTTAATAGTGATATTAGTCATATCATGTCTTTATAGCTGCACTCAGTCAGTTTAATAGTGATATTAGTCATACCATGTGTTTATAGCTGCACTCAGTCAGTTTAATAGTGATATTAGTCATATCATGTGTTTTGCACTCAGTCAGTTTAATAGTGATATTAGTCATATCATGTCTTTATAGCTGCACTCAGTCAGTTTAATAGTGATATTAGTCATATCATGTCTTTATAGCTGCACTCAGTCAGTTTAATAGTGATATTAGTCATATCATGTGTTTTGCACTCAGTCAGTTTAATAGTGATATTAGTCATATCATGTCTTTATAGCTGCACTCAGTCAGTTTAATAGTGATATTAGTCATATCATGTCTTTATAGCTGCACTCAGTCAGTTTAATAGTGATATTAGTCATATCATGTCTTTATAGCTGCACTCAGTCAGTTTAATAGTGATATTAGTCATATCATGTCTTTATAGCTGCACTCAGTCAGTTTAATAGTGATATTAGTCATATCATGTCTTTATAGCTGCACTCAGTCAGTTTAATAATGATATTAGTCATATCATGTCTTTATAGCTGCACTCAGTCAGTTTAATAGTGATATTAGTCATATCATGTCTTTATAGCTGCACTCAGTCAGTTTAATAATGATATTAGTCATATCATGTCTTTATAGCTGCACTCAGTCAGTTTAATAGTGATATTAGTCATATCATGTCTTTATAGCTGCACTCAGTCAGTTTAATAATGATATTAGTCATACCATGTCTTTATAGCTGCACTCAGTCAGTTTAATAGTGATATTAGTCATATCATGTCTTTATAGCTGCACTCAGTCAGTTTAATAGTGATATTAGTCATATCATGTCTTTATAGCTGCACTCAGTCAGTTTAATAGTGATATTAGTCATATCATGTCTTTATAGCTGCACTCAGTCAGTTTAATAGTGATATTAGTCATATCATGTCTTTATAGCTGCACTCAGTCAGTTTAATAATGATATTAGTCATATCATGTGTTTATAGCTGCACTCAGTCAGTTTAATAGTGATATTAGTCATATCATGTCTTTATAGCTGCACTCAGTCAGTTTAATAGTGATATTAGTCATATCATGTCTTTATAGCTGCACTCAGTCAGTTTAATAATGATATTAGTCATATCATGTCTTTATAGCTGCACTCAGTCAGTTTAATAGTGATATTAGTCATATCATGTCTTTATAGCTGCACTCAGTCAGTTTAATAATGATATTAGTCATATCATGTGTTTATAGCTGCACTCAGTCAGTTTAATAGTGATATTAGTCATATCATGTCTTTATAGCTGCACTCAGTCAGTTTAATAGTGATATTAGTCATATCATGTCTTTATAGCTGCACTCAGTCAGTTTAATAATGATATTAGTCATATCATGTCTTTATAGCTGCACTCAGTCAGTTTAATAGTGATATTAGTCATATCATGTCTTTATAGCTGCACTCAGTCAGTTTAATAGTGATATTAGTCATATCATGTCTTTATAGCTGCACTCAGTCAGTTTAATAGTGATATTAGTCATATCATGTCTTTATAGCTGCACTCAGTCAGTTTAATAGTGATATTAGTCATATCATGTCTTTATAGCTGCACTCAGTCAGTTTAATAGTGATATTAGTCATATCATGTCTTTATAGCTGCACTCAGTCAGTTTAATAGTGATATTAGTCATATCATGTGTTTTGCACTCAGTCAGTTTAATAGTGATATTAGTCATATCATGTCTTTATAGCTGCACTCAGTCAGTTTAATAGTGATATTAGTCATATCATGTCTTTATAGCTGCACTCAGTCAGTTTAATAGTGATATTAGTCATATCATGTCTTTATAGCTGCACTCAGTCAGTTTAATAGTGATATTAGTCATATCATGTCTTTATAGCTGCACTCAGTCAGTTTAATAGTGATATTAGTCATATCATGTCTTTATAGCTGCACTCAGTCAGTTTAATAGTGATATTAGTCATATCATGTCTTTATAGCTGCACTCAGTCAGTTTAATAATGATATTAGTCATATCATGTCTTTATAGCTGCACTCAGTCAGTTTAATAGTGATATTAGTCATATCATGTCTTTATAGCTGCACTCAGTCAGTTTAATAGTGATATTAGTCATACCATGTCTTTATAGCTGCACTATGCAGAAATCATTTTGACATTTCCTAGTTGCCAAAACAGTTTCAGTTTGTGACAAAAACAAGTATATTTTATTTTTATTTAACCTTTATTTAACTAGGCAAATCTGTTAGAACAAATTCTTATTTACAATGACGGCCTACTTGTAAAGCCCCCCCGGCCAAACCCTCCCCTAACCCGGACGACGCTGGGACTCCGATCACGGCCTGTTGTGATACAGCCTGGAATCGAATCAGGGTCTGTAGTGACGCCTCTAGCACTAAGATGCAGGGCCCTAGACACTGTACCACTCAGGAGAGTCATTGTATAATCTAAACCACTGAGAAATATATTTTCCATAATCAATAATATAGTATTTTCATCTATTTGAAGCTGATGTACAAAATCGAAGGTAAAAGATGCAAAAACAGAAGTTACTGCTTCTTAGACTGGCTTTATATGAGAATGACAGATCTATAAACACAGATCTATAAACACAGATCTATAAACACAAATCTATAAACACATTTCTATGTGAATTTGGTCGGTTCACCCAAGAAGTTACATATTGCAGCTTTAAATAAAGGTACAAATTCAGGCATGTGACATTGTGCAAACACAGGGCCCATCATGATGCTCTATGGAAAATGCTCCCACCTCTGGCGCGTAGCTCGTCCTCCTCTTCTGTCTCCATGCCCAGGTCTTCACAGCCACCAGCAGGGGGCAGCCTCAGAGACGTGGAGCGGCCCTGCACCCTGCTAGTCTCCTGGGGACAGAAGAAGAAGACCCTATCAGAACCATATGAGCTCAACATGATCAGCAGTGTGAGGAGACAGCAGTGGAACCATAGTGAAAGAAAACATCACTGAATGATTATTGACTTTCAATGTGAAATAACCATTTACAATGATTGAATATGTACAGTAGATTGTAAAATGTTCATGTTATAGCTTGATTTGGTCGGGGTTGTGGCCTTAGATATAGTAACTGTATTTAATGAGGGAACTTTATCAGTGGTTTGAGAATCAGGCATTAGTCAACCAATCAATTCAGGTATCAATCAGTATATAAATCAATCAATATATCAATCACTCTAGGTATCAATCAATCTAGGTATCACTATATCAATGAATGCAGGTATCAATCTATCAATCACTCAATGCATGGATCATAAATCAACCAATCAATCTTGGTTTCAGAGCGTGCCATTACCTGTGTGTTGTTGGTGTGAGGTGATGTTAGCATCTTAGCGCTGGGGACTGAGGAGTGAGGGCCCAGTTTACGCTCAAGGAACACCTCTTTCCCACAGGCATAACACCACACCCTCAGGGTGGTCAGGTTCACTGTCAGGTTGTGCCCAGTCTCCTGTTAAAGAGGGGTTATAAGCATGTTAATGTTTCTAGATGTTTATATTGCATCATTCATGTGTCTGCATTAGTTTTGGTAAAGAGGGGCCACAACACCCACCCGTATAGAGCAGAGCTTTAGGGCAGATTATATGTGTAGACCGGCGTGCCTGGGACCTCCAGTACTACAAGACCCTGTTTACATCTTCTGTCTTGCCCATTCACCCTCTGAATGAAACGCATACACAATCCATGTCTCAAGGCTTAAAATCCTTATTTGACCGGTCTCCTTCTACACTGATTAAAGCAGATTTAACTTCTGACAATGAGGGATCATAGCTTTCACCTGGTCAGTCTATGTTATGGAAATACTTTTTTGTACATTCATGTGATGCAATAGGAACTGGGACTCTCTTCTCCTCCAACATCCCTTCCACCTCTCTAGAAACTGGGACTCTCCTCCAACATCCCTTCCACCTCTCTAGAAACTGGGACTCCAACATCCTTTCCACCTCTCTAGGATCTGGGACTCTCTTCTCCTCCAACATCCCTTCCACCTCTCTAGAAACTGGGACTCCAACATCCCTTCCACCTCTCTAGAAACTGGGACTCCAACATCCCTTCCACCTCTCTAGAAACTGGGATTCTCCTCCAACATCCCTTCCACCTCTCTAGAAACTGGGACTCCAACATCCCTTCCACCTCTCTAGGAACTGGGACTCCAACATCCCTTCCACCTCTCTAGGAACTGGGACTCTCTTCTCCTCCAACATCCCTTCCACCTCTCTAGGAACTGGGACTCTCCTCCAACATCCCTTCCACCTCTAGAAACTTGGACTCTCCTCCAACATCCCTTCCACCTCTCTAGAAACTGGGACTCCAATATCCCTTCCACCTCTCTAGAAACTGGGACTCCAATATCCCTTCCACCTCTCTAGGAACTCTCTTCTCCTCCAAAATCCCTTCCACCTCTCTAGGAACTGGGACTCCAATATCCCTTCCACCTCTCTAGAAACTGGGACTCTTCTCCTCCAACATCCCTTCCACATCTCTAGGAACTGGGACTCTTCTCCTCCAACATCCCTTCCACATCTATAGGAACTGGGACTCTTCTCCTCCAACATCCCTTCCACATCTATAGGAACTGGGACTCTCCTCCAACATCCCTTCCACCTCTCTCATTGTTTCTTCCCTAATCACTCTCTCTCCAACACTTCCTCTTTTCCTCTTCACACTTCATTCTTTCATCTCACAACCTTCCATCACACCTCCTATTTTCTCCTTTCCTTCTGAACCATCCTGGATATTAATCCAGTCCTGTAGGTATGTGTGTGGGACGTGTAGAGGTCAGGGGTCAATGGTTACTCATCCCGTTTACTGCTCTACTCCTGTAGGTATATGTGGGAGGCGTAGAGGTCAAGGGTTACTCACCTGTGAGTGGACGGTGCTGTGGTCAGAGTGAGATTCTCCACAGCCCACATAAGCACAGCCATTCTACAAAACACAGAAAACAATAGATTTATGCAACAGTCAACATTAACAGTCAACAGCCAACAGCCAACATTAACATCCAACAGTCAACTTTAACATCCAACAGTAACATCCAACAGTCAACATCAACAGTTAAAAGTCAACATTAACGGTCAACAGTCAATTTTCATGAGGCCAAATGGTAATCACACATAAGTCTTAATTAGTGACATAACTTTTCTCTTCACTCACCTCCAGACACGCCCACAGATTTGGTCCTCCAACCTTGCAGTCTTGGCACTGGCCCTAGAAACACAGACAAACACGTGACATCATAACCAACTAGCTCCAGTGACCAAGCCAGACCAGCGAGACAACATAATCCCAGACAGACAACAGCTACAAAACAGTAACATGATAGAGCTTCTCCAATGACAAGATTCTCATAAAACATCCAGGCCTTGGCCATTTAATAACTGTTTCTATTCTAGCTAATGCTATTAGATAATGATAGAAGTTAACTAGGCTAGCTAAACTATCATTATCTAATAGAAGTTAACTAGGCTAGCTAAACTATCACGGAGGGGACTTAGTAGTACAGGTGGACTCACATGTGACTTGTGGATGAGTTCTTCCTTGGTGATCTCTCCTACACACTGCAGATGGGGACAGTCACTGCTAGAACACACAGGCATCACTCACCTGAACCTGTACCTCACCTATTTGAGAGAGAGATATGGGAGAGAGAGAGAGAAAGATGTGGGAGGGAGAGAGGGGGGAGAAAGAGCGAGCGGGGAGGGAGAGCGGGGAAGAGGGGAGAGAAAGAGAGAGAGAGAGGGGAGAGAGAGAGAGGGGAGAGAGAGAGAGAGAGAGAGAGAGAGAGAGAGAGAGAGGGGAGAGAGAGAGAGAGAGAGAGAGAAAGACAGAGAGGGGAGAGAGAGAGAGAAGGCGTCAATCTAGCTGTAAATAACATCAATCATATATTTAGGCAAACAGCAAAAGCAGCACAATTAAAGCTGGGATCAAACAAACCAAACAGAAATACAGAAGACAAATGGTTTGATACAGATTGTAAAAACATTAGGAAAAAACTTAGAACACTATCGAACCAAAAACACAGAGACCCAAACAACAGAGAACTACGCCTTCAGTACTGTGAGACATTAAAATCATATAAACGTACACTCAGAATCAAGAAATCCCAGTACAACAGAAAGCAACTGACACTAATTGAGGAGTCCATAAATAAAAACTACTTCTGGCAAAATTGGAAAAACCTAAACAAACCCAAACAACAGGAATTAGCAATAAAAAAAAAATGACATTTGGACAAAACACTTTAAAGCATCTACAACCCTGTTGACACTCAGGATAATACTGAACAGTGACACATTTATGAAGAGTTGAACAAACTGGAAAAATCTATAAAGGAACCAAAATCCTTTAGACTCCCCAATTACTGAGCAGGAGCTCCTTAAAAAACTTCAAGCCCTCAAATCAAAAAAAGCATGCAGACCTGATGGGATCCTAAATGAGATGCTCAAATTCACTAGTGAAAAATATCAATTGGCTATATTAAAATTGTTTAACTTGATCCTGAGTGTAGGTTACTTCCCTGACATCTGGAACCAAGGACTCATAACACCAATCTTTAAAAACGGAGACAAATCTGACCCCAACAATTACAGAGGGATTTGTGTGAACAGTAACCTGGGGAAGGTTTTCTGTAGTATTATAAATCTAAGAGTCCTAAACTTCCTTAATAAGCACAATATCCTGAGTAAAAGCCAAATTGGATTTATACCAAAACATAGAACAACAGATCATATTTACACCCTACACACCCTGATAGATGAACACGTCCACAAAAATAAGACAAAACTCTATTCTTGCTTTATTGACTTCCAAAAAGCATTTGATTCTATCTGGCATACAGGACTGTTCTACAAAGTCATTGAAAGTGGTGTAGGGGGTAAAACATATGACATTATAAAATCAATGTATACAGGCAACATGTGTAGCATAAAAATTGGCAAGAAACAAACTGAATCATTTAACCAGGGGCGGGGCCTCCGCCAGGGTTGCAATCTCAGCCCTGTGCTATTTAACATTTACATCAATGAATTGGCCAATATTCTAGAAAAGTCCTCAGCCCCTGGTGTTAGTCTCCACAATTTGGAAGTTAGATGCCAGCTCTTTGCAGATGACCTGTGCCTGCTTTCACCCACAGCACATGGCCTACAGCAGAGCTTGGACCTGCTAGAGCAGTACTGTCAGACCTGGGCCCTGACAGTAAACCCCAAAAATACCAAAATAATGATTTTCCAGAGAAATTCCAGATCCCAGGGAATAAAACCAAAGTTCTCAATTGGTGCAAAACATATAGAGTATTGCACACAATACAACTATTTAGGTTTAAAAATAAGTTGGACTGGACACCTAAATAATGCAGTGAATGAACTGAGAGACAAAGCACGCAGGGCATTCTACGCCATTAAAAAACACATCCAAATTGAAATACCTATTACAATTTGGCAAAAACTAATTAAATGCTTGATTGAACCAATCTCACTCTATGGCAGCGAGGTGTGGGGTCCACTTACAAAACAAGATTTTACCCACTGGGACAAACATCCCATTGAGACCTTGCATGCAGAACTTTGTAAGATTCTCCTACATGTCCAGAGGAAAACTACAAACAATGCATGCAGGGCAGAATTAGGCCGATATCCACTAATATTAAAAACTCAAAAAAGAGCAATTAAGTTTTGTTCTGACAGGCAGAACCAAGCTGTTCTGCCTGCCTCTCAACCCCCAAGCTGTCTGTCTGCCTGTCAAACCCCAAGCTGTCTGTCTGCCTGTCAACCCCCAAGCTGTCTGTCTGAATGTCAACCCCCAAGCTGTCTGTCTGCCTGTCAACCCCCAAGCCGTCTGTCTGCCTGTCGAACCCCAAGCACCCACATCAAAACATGCTCAAAAACTCACTGCAGCCCTTTCATATTACATTGCAAAGGACATGATACATTTTTACATTTCAATCTCTAGTGAACAAAGATGCAGACATACAGGATGTCAGACCAGCAGCACCTTATTTCTTAATGAAGGAGAGAACAGACATACAATCAGTGCTGTTCATTTGATTAGTTTACATATTGTGTTGTTATTTTAATGTCAACACCTGCACATTGGATGTGTTTCCATATGGTTGTATTGTTCTTACAGACACATTGGATGTGTTTCCATATGGTTGTATTGTTCTTACAGGCACATTGGATGTGTTTCCATATGGTTGTATTGTTCTTACAGGCACATTGGATGTGTTTCCATATGGTTGTATTGTTCTTACAGACACATTGGATGTGTTTCCATATGGTTGTATTGTTCTTACAGGCACATTGGATGTGTTTCCATATGGTTGTATTGTTCTTACAGGCACATTGGATGTGTTTCCATATGGTTGTATTGTTCTTACAGACACATTGGATGTGTTTCCATATGGTTGTATTGTTCTTACAGGCACATTGGATGTGTTTCCATATGGTTGTATTGTTCTTACAGGCACATTGGATGTGTTTCCATATGGTTGTATTGTTCTTACAGGCACATTGGATGTGTTTCCATATGGTTGTATTGTTCTTACAGGCACATTGGATGTGTTTCCATATGGTTGTATTGTTCTTACAGGCACATTGGATGTGTTTCCATATGGTTGTATTGTTCTTACAGGCACATTGGATGTGTTTCAATCATGGCCGCTAGCATCTCTTAATGAGCATTGATCAAACCAGGTAGTTTTCCTTTTAACAAAACCCCCGGAAGAAGATGCTTCATCAACAGGCGCTAATGATAGAAACACTGTACTGTCTTGGATGATAGTTTAGCGTCTATGAATGAGGTAGCTACCAACAACCAGCATTACTAAGAATGTGGATGTAATGTATTTAGTTACCTAGCTATTATTCAACCATCAAAAGACACATGGGGCGGACGTCTATCTATCTATCTATCTATCTATCTATCTATCTATCTATGGGGCGGACATCTATCTATCTATCTATCTATGGGGCGGACATCTATCTATCTATCTATCTATCTATGGGGCGGACATCTATCTATCTATGGGGCGGACATCTATCTATCTATCTATCTATGGGGCGGACATCTATCTATCTATCTATGGGGCGGACATCTATCTATCTATCTATGGGGCGGACATCTATCTATCTATCTATGGGGCGGACATCTATCTATCTATCTATCTATCTATCTATCTATGGGGCGGACATCTATCTATCTATCTATCTATGGGGCGACATCTATCTATCTATCTATCTATCTATCTATCTATGGGGCGGACATCTATCTATCTATCTATGGGGCGGACATCTATCTATCTATCTATCTATGGGGCGGACATCTATCTATCTATCTATCTATGGGGCGGACATCTATCTATCTATCTATCTATCTATCTATGGGGCCGACATCTATCTATCTATCTATCTATCTATGGGGCCGACATCTATCTATCTATCTATCTATCTATGGGGCCGACATCTATCTATCTATCTATCTATCTATGGGGCCGACATCTATCTATCTATCTATCTATGGGGCCGACATCTATCTATCTATCTATCTATGGGGCCGACATCTATCTATCTATCTATCTATGGGGCCGACATCTATCTATCTATCTATCTATGGGGCCGACATCTATCTATCTATCTATCTATGGGGCCGACATCTATCTATCTATCTATCTATGGGGCCGACATCTATCTATCTATCTATCTATCTATGGGGCCGACATCTATCTATCTATCTATCTATCTATCTATGGGGCCGACATCTATCTATCTATCTATCTATGGGGCCGACATCTATCTATCTATCTATCTATGGGGCCGACATCTATCTATCTATCTATCTATGGGGCCGACATCTATCTATCTATCTATCTATGGGGCCGACATCTATCTATCTATCTATGGGGCCGACATCTATCTGTCTGTCTGTCTGTCTGTCTGTCTATCTATCTATGGGCCGGACATCCCACTGACAGAGGCTAACTAGCTATCTAAGCTAACGCTAATGAAAAAAGCAGTTGGCCCCGTGATCTAATCTAGCTACCAAGAGGCTAACCAGTCGATATGAAATGTGTTTTCGGTCCAATTCAATCCCATGTGAATCAAGAAGTTGTCAGATCATTAACACGAGTCGAGCTAGCAACAATAGGAGTCTTGATGGGAACATGATTGACAGGTGGGTTGAGCTGTCATGCTAACATTCGCTAGCTAATGACGCTAACGTCAACTGCTGCATCTTGTCTCTGCAGAATGCAACAACCGAAAATAATAACATACTGGCTCTTACCTGCACTTTTTGAAGTTACAGTTCGATAGAACTGCTCCTATTACATTGAAAGCTAACGCAGCAGTTAAAGATGTATCTGTGACATTATTTCAAACGATAAGCCTTCGAGATGTCACAGGTGAACGAGAAACCGTTCGATCGTAACGCAAAACTTCCAGGTTGTGGATCCGCCTTCTGACACAACGGCCGTCTTCCGGTTGTGTGGGACTGGGGGTCGAGGCGCCACCTGGCGGCCAACACTGGGATAACCTTTATCTGATTCTGCACAATCCCAGCCCAAGCGCCCCCTACTGACCAGTAAACTCATTGAACTGGATTTCATATTAACATCTGCAAATGTTTTTATTCATTTATCCGTCACAATCATGTTTTGATTTTTTTACATTTATGCCAAAAACTAATTTAAAAAAGGTGGATTTTATTATCACCTTGTATTTCAGAACCAGATTCCCAAGCTCTCTACCTGGCTTTTTATTTTGAAAGCAACCCCTTTGCAACACTGGAACAGCATCTTTGGAATCATGACCTTGCTGATTTAAGATTTACCGGTATAAACTCCAGCAGCAGACATTTCTCAGGCCCCTCAACTCTCAGGCCCATCTCTATATTGCTACCTACTGGCGACCTCATCTCTTAAGCCCTTAACCAACAGTAACTCGAACCGTTCAAGCTAGACACCAAACCAACTTTCACATGTTCAGGCCAGTGTTGTAGTCGAGTCCCAAGTCCCCTGTGCTTGAGTCCAAGTCGTGTCATGAATCCCTATGGCTAAGTCTGAGTCGAGTCCAAATCACCAACGGTCGAGTCACAATGTCTGAAGTAACTTCTAATACCAGTGCTTGACTTGGGCCTGGAGCTGTCTGGAATGACATAACGAATTGCTTAACGGCTCCTCTATAAAAAAACATAGTAGCCTACTGCAGGTCCAGATTCACAAACTGAAGCAAAAAAGTTTGATGAAAGTGGAATGAAGACGGATCTACATTTAATAGAATGGGCTTTAGTTTCCTGATTCCACTTTGTTACAGTTTATTTGCCGCTAGTCTGTGAGTCTGTGAGTCTGAGTCTGTGAGTCTGTGAGTCTGTGAGTCTGTGTCTGTGAGTCTGTGAGTCTGAGTCTGTGTCTGTGAGTCTGAGCGACAATAGGCTGTTGGAGATTGCTCAGATTGAAAACGTGCCAGCCTGAATGGCACCATGTGCTGTTTGGGGTTTTAGGCTGGGTTTCTGTGTAGCACTTTGTGACGTCTGCTGATGTAAAAAGGGCTTTATAATTACATTTGATTTGTTCCAAGTTGTCAAATGAGGGTTTGTAAGGTCATGACAAGTGATGGAAATTAGTTACATAATTGTTGTTTATGTAATTAATGAAAGCAAACTTTTAAATTCTATCAATCAATAAAAAAACGCCACATCAGCCATTACAGGAGTGACCCTTCATTACCGGAGTGACCCTTCAGTGCATGTCTGTGGTGCAGCGTGTGTGACAGTGTGAGTGGGTGTCTGTGGTGCAGTGTGTGTGTCAGTGTGAGTGGGTGTCTGTGGTGCAGCGTGTGTGTCAGTGTGAGTGGGTGTCTGTGGTGCAGCGTGTGTGTCAGTGTCAGTGGGTGTCTGTGGTGCAGCGTGTGTTGGAGGAGAGCAGGACATTTAGACAGATATAACATAATGACTTACAGACTAACTAGATCACCAATTCAAAGCATAACTTCTAGCAGTTCTCCCTAGTTAACTATAGCTATATACTACACTGGTCAGTTCTCCCTAGTTAACTATAGCTATATACTACACTGGTCAGTTCTCCCTAGTTAACTATAGCTATATACTACACTGGTCAGTTCTCCCTAGTTAACTATAGCTATATACTACACTGGTCAGTTCTCCCTAGTTAACTATAGCTATATACTACACTGGTCAGTTCTCCCTAGTTAACTATAGCTATATACTACACTGGTCAGTTCTCCCTAGTTAACTATAGCTATATACTACACTGGTCAGTTCTCCCTAGTTAACTATAGCTATATACTACACTGGTCAGTTCTCCCTAGTTAACTATAGCTATATACTACACTGGTCAGTTCTCCCTAGTTAACTATAGCTATATACTACACTGGTCAGTTCTCCCTAGTTAACTATAGCTATATACTACACTGGTCAGTTCTCCCTAGTTAACTATAGCTATATACTACACTGGTCAGTTCTCCCTAGTTAACTATAGCTATATACTACACTGGTCAGTTCTCCCTAGTTAACTATAGCTATATACTACACTGGTCAGTTGTCCCTAGTTAACTATAGCTATATACTACACTGGTCAGTTGTCCCTAGTTAACTATAGCTAACTAAACATTCAGCCCACACTGAAGATCCGGTCAGTCTATACTACACTGGTCAGGCCTTGTCTGGAATAAGGTGGAGTGCTGTTAGTTGGATGCAGTAAAAAGCAGCAGGCCCAACTAGACAGGGTGCAGAGGAGGGCCTTGAGGATAATCTCCAGATGTGGAGCAGTCCAACCACAGCTCCGAGAACAGGCTGCAGAGCACCTTGTCCTGTATTCTATTTGTCACATTATGTGTTCTGTATTTTAAATGAGTGCTTTGCAATTATTAGTCATGTAAATTCTGTATTTCTTCAGTTTTATCTGTGAGCAAGAATAAATTAACTCAAACTCAATTCGTTGTTGCCTTAATAATAAGAATAATCTGAGGTCTCCAAAGCATAATGTCATGTGTATAAACCGTTAACAGTGAATAATCTGAGGTCTCCAAAGCATAATGTCATGTGTATAAACCGTTAACAGTGAATAATCTGAGGTCTCTATAACATAATGTCATTTGTGAATTTCGGTGAACAGTCTAATGGAGCGACTTGGAATAAGACAGATCCTGCACTTCCTCCATCCCAAATCAAGCACTGTTTAAAACATCATGTTTACTTTGCAGTCAGTTGGTTTCAGTCTTTTCTTGTAGTTTCTGTTCCATATTTCACTTTCACTCTTTGCACCGTCTGCTGAAAAACGCCAGAGAGGAAAACAACCGATTCTGGAATCTTTAAGACATATTTTAAATTTTGGTTACTGCTGATGTATTTATTATGGATCCCCATTAGTTCCTGCCAAGGCAGCAGCTACTCTTCCTGGGGTTTATTAAGGATCCCCATTAGTTCCTGCCAAGGCAGCAGCTACTCTTCCTGGGGTCCAGCTAAAATTAAGGCAATGATGTCCATATTTTGAAACAATACATTTTACAACATTAAGTGTGAACCCTCTGGCCACTCCAACACACAATCTAGGAGTACGTGTGTATGTACCTGTGTGTGACGCTTCACAGTCCCCGCTGCTCCATATAGAGTATTTGTATGTTTAAAAATAAAACTATTCTGCTTGCATTAGTTACCTGATGTGGAATAGAGTTCCATGTAGTCATGTCTCTATGTAGTACTGTGTTCCTCCCATAGTCTGTTCTGGACTTGGGGACTGTGAAGAGACCTCTGGTGGCATGTCTTGTGGGGTATGAATGGGTGCTAGTAGTTTAAAACAGACCGCTCCATGTATTCAACATGTCAATACTTCTTACAAAAACAAGTAGTGATAAAGTCAATCTCTCCTCTACTTTGAGCCAGGAGAGATAGACATGAATGTTAAATGTTAACTCTACGTGTACATTTAAGGTCCAGCCGTGCTGCCCTGTTCTGGAACAGCTGTACATTTCTCAAGTCCTTTTTTGTGACACCTGACCGCACAACTAGGCAGTAGTCCAGGTGCGACAAAGATAGGACTTGCCTTATTGAGATTGGAGTCCCCATTTCAGCTACTGTTGTATCAATATGTTTTGACCATGACAGTTTACAGTCCAGTGTTACTCCAAGCAGTTTAATCTCAACTTGTCCACATTATTCATTACAAGATTTAGAGGTTTAGTGAATGATTTTTCCCAAATACAATGCTTTTAGTTTAAATATTTAGTACTAGCTTATTTCTTTCCACCCATTCTGAAACTAACTGTAGCCCTTTAAGGGTTACAGTGATTTCACTTGCTGTAGTAGCTGATGTGTATAGTGTTGAGTCATCAGCATACATAGACACCTTTTTCATTCTTTACTAATGAGTAAAGCCTAAGGTGCCTAGACAGCTGCCCTGAGGAATGCCCGATTCTACCTGGATTATGTTAGAGGCTACCATTAAAGATCACCCTTTGTGTTCTGTTAGATAGGCAACTCAATCCAGAATATAGCAGGGGGTGTAAAGGTATAACATGTATGTTTACACAGCAGCATACTATGATCGATGTCAAAAGCCACTAACAAAACAGCTCCTACAATCTTTCTATCAATTTCTCTCAGCCATTTGTGTAATTACCATGTTAGATGTCCTGCCCTATAAGTGTGCTGAACGTCTTAATTTATTTACTGTAAAACCGCATCGAATCTGGTCAAACACATTTTTCCCCAAAAGATTACAAAAAAGGGTTGGTAACAGGCTGATTGGTCGGCTATTTGAGCCAGTAAAGGGTGCTTTACTATTCTTGACTAGCGGAATGGCTGTGCTCTGCGGCTTGGAGCGAAACATACTTATGGAAGCTTAGATTGAAGAGATGGCAAATAGAAAAAGGCAATGTTGTCCACTATCATCCTCAGTCATTTTCTATTCAAGTTGTCAGACCCAGGTGGCTAAATCATGTTCACCTCTTCCAAACTCACTTTACAGAATTCAAAATTACAATGCTTGTCTTTCATAATTTGGTCATACTTGGATATGTAGGTTAGGCGTTTGACGCTGGGATGTCATACCTACGTTTGCTAACCTTGCCAATGAAAACAATCTTTGAAATAGTTGCCAATAGTGGGTTTAATGAAGAATGACCCGTCAATCAATGAACGCTTATTATATTTTTTACTACATGTGCCTTTTACTGAGTTGTGGCTTCCGTCTGGCCACTACCATAAAAGGCCTGATTGGTGGAGTGCTGCAGAGATGGTTGTCCTTCTAGAAGGTTCTCCCATCTCCACAGAGGAACTCTGGAGCTCTGTCACAGTGACCATCGGGTTGGTCATCTCCCTGACCAAAGCCCTTCTCCCCTGATTGCTCAGTTTTGCCGGGTAGCCAGCTCTAGGAAGAGTCTTGGTGGCTCCAAACTTCTTCCATTTAAGAATGATAGAGGCCACTGTGTTCTTGGGACCTTCAATGCTGCAGATATGTTTTGGTACCATTGCCCAGATCTGTGACAACACAACCCTCTCGGAGCTCTACGGACAATTCCTTCGACCTCATGGCTTGGTTATTGCTCTGACAACTGTGGGACCTTATATAGACAGGTGTGTGCCTTTCCAAACCATGTCCAATCAATTGAATAAAGTTGATCTCAAGGACGTTCAATTTCCAGTTTCATAGAAAAGTGTCGGAATACTTAGGTAAACAAGGTCTGGTTTTTAGTTTTAGTAAATATGCAAAAAAATAATAAAAATTCAGTCATTTTGGGGTATTGTGTAGATTGATGAGGATTATGTTTTTTAATCCATTTAAGAATAACTTCAAAACATTAAATGAAAACGACCTCTACTTAATTAACAATTTGTTTGGCTTGTTGCTTTCTGAACATGACCCTGGTTTCACTATCTAACCCTCTCCTGCTCTCAGATCAGGTGCTGTTCTTCCTGAAGGATATCTTTGACCTGGACAAGGTGAGTTACTGCAGTGTGAAGACTAGCTGAGGACATGCTCGATCTCCACCGCAGGTCAGAGCTGCTGCGGGCCTACCTGGGACCGTAGAGTTTTATGCTTCTCAGATCTAGACAGTGAGGCATTGGAAGAAACTCAAAGGAGCAGATAACACCATGGCTACATTATGTTCCATCTTTATTATCATTAACGGACAGGCAAAAAAAAAGATCCAGAACAGTCAGTCAGAAAAAATTTAAAATAGGAAACAAAATATGCATTCGATAATCACATTAAACCTTTCATTTGTTTACCTATAAGACAATGCTCCATATATCTGCCTTCTGAATCTACTAAACCACCCAACCTGCCCTCTGACCTCACACTTTGCTCAGAGGAGAGAGCATCTCACACCTCTGGAGAATTAATGATAATATGCTAGAGAGGACATATGGGTTCTAATGAACCAAGAGGGAAAACAGAACGAGAAGGAAACTAATTTACTGCCAAAAGGGTTGAAGGAGCCTGACATTTGAAAGTCAAAAACACAAACAGCACGTCCTGGTCCTTTGTCATCAGACTACATCTCTCAAGCATTGGTGGTTCAGCACAACAAGCCCTAGTTGTCATCACAATGTCTGTGTCCCAAATAGCACCCTATAGTGCACTACTTTTGATCAGGGCTTAAGTAATACATTATATAGGAATAGCTGGTGACAGAATCATTTAGAGAAACGTTATAACGCCACCAGATCCGGTCATTAGATAACTAACAGAAACGCTACTGCATGTCATTTAAAGAACTTATACCTTTTAAAGAGAAGGCTGTACAAAAAAAAACATCCCTGACAAAACATTGCTTTGTTTTAATTGGTTTACCTTATCTGGAGACGGCTCTCAAATGGTCACCTACACCTCCATCACCAGCCCCACCAGAAAGAGTGAAAAGGTGTGACGCCTCTCTCAGCAGTCTCCTCTACAGGACAACTAGCCCAGCCTGCCTGGGGCCTGTTCCTTTCCCTCAGTCTACAACATACTAGAATGTGGAACCTCTGTCTTCCAACAGCATCTGAGTGAGAGGTGGAGGCAGGCAGGCAGCAGGGGTTTATAGAGAGAACACCGTAATAGAACTGCATCATTGCATTGTGGGGCATTATATTATAGAATAGATAAAAGCTTTGCATCACACCAATGATCAGTCAGAACATGAACATCCTCATATAAGATTATGGTATCATGTACTTTTATAACTCGTAGACATGTATGGCTTTCTGACAACAGTTACACTACATGCACTTTGTTTCTTATGTTATAGTCATCTTAAAGTAGCCTGTTTGTGCCATCATTGTACTCCTTGCCACCCAGTCATGACAAGGACTACAATGATGGCTAAACAGACTGGTACCCAGGCTAGACCAAGGACTACAATGATGGCTAAACAGACTGGTACCCAGGCTAGACCAAGGACTACAATGATGGCTAAACAGACTGGTACCCAGGCTAGACCAAGGACTACAATGATGGCTAAACAGACTGGTACCCAGGCTAGACCAAGGACTACAATGATGGCTAAACAGACTGGTACCCAGGCTAGACCAAGGACTACAATGATGGCTAAACAGACTGGTACCCAGGCTAGACCAAGGACTACAATGATAGGTAAACAGACTGGAACCCAGGCTAATGTTAAACTAGTACAGGACTAGAGCTACACTTCAGACAGTCACACTGCAGAGACTGACCAGGAGAGTAATGCATTATAATAGATCTTACCATGGGGAGACTATGCTACTCATACACCTTCAAAAACACCACATTATCAGAGAAAAAATATAACTAAAGTGGAAGAAACTAAAAAAATGGTACTAAGATAAAAGTCAGGTGAGAAAAGCCATCATGAAGCACATTGCATGGGCTAGGAGTTGCTGCTACTAAAACAAACCATCCAGTTCAACATGTTGTTCCATGCAAGTAATTCATCACATTATCATGTTTAGAGTGTTTGAACAAACTGTTGATATCACTACAAATCCTACCTGGCTTATTAAGATCCTTACCATAGCTGGACTGAACATGTTACTACACAGGTATGCTTGGCAGGTAGACTAGCAGGTACTTTCAGGTGAGCATAAATGGATCATATCTGGGTGTATATAAAATGTAGATGACAGGTCAGGCGTTTTCCTTACCTGTGTGACTCACTGCCAGCAGCAGAACCTAAGGGTCAAGGTCTGGGGTGACAGTGACACTGCAAAGATCACACAGATGATATTGCACTGTATGCCATCATAGATCACGCATTCAGTTCAAACAACCTTAGTTCAATCACACTACAAGAACAATGCTCAATATTAATAGAATGGCATGTCATATCGGAGATATCAAATCAACGGAATATCTGCATCACTTTTAGAATCCGAATAACTTGTAGAACATTCTACTGAACAAGCCACATGCTGATAGGAGACATCAATAAACAGCAGAGAACTTCAACTTACTATGGGAAACCTAGAACATTCCAGAATTAAAATCAGTCACTGCAGTGAAAATGTATTTCTAATAGCAACTTACATATTGACTATCAAATGGCATTTATTTTCAAATAATGCATCAACTACCATCTCTATATTCTGGCTAAGAAAAACTATTCTTATATAACCATGAACTAAGGAATTCTAACATTACTACATCATGAGAACAGCTGCACAAAGCAGTCTGCCAATAGTACATGACTAAGCTGACAGGAAACAAAGGTTACACTTTAGTTCAAACAAAACAGTCAGACTGGTATTACATGTTCCTACGTACAGAGTCCAGATAGAACAAACTACAATTCAATACACCCTGAACTGCACAACTGTCCAAATTGTCAAAAATTACAAGTTTAGTTCAGGAATGACAAAAAGTGCAGTACTTTCTCTACCTGAACTTGATACTTACCCCAGTATTTAAGGACAAAATTAGCAATTTCACTAAAACAAAAATAAATACATCAGCCAAAGAAATACATTGACAGCGAGACAACTGGGTTTGTTATACAGTCTCACAGCAGTAGTGCTCAGTCACTGGGTTTGTTATACAGTCTCACAGCAGTAATGCTCAGTCACTGGGTTGTTATATATAGTCACAGCAGTAGTGCTCAGTCACTGGGTTTGTTATATATAGTCACAGCAGTAGTGCTCAGTCACTGGGTTTGTTATATATAGTCACAGCAGTAATGCTCAGTCACTGGGTTTGTTATACAGTCTCACAGCAGTAGTGCTCAGTCACTGGGTTTGTTATACGGTCTCACAGCAGTAGTGCTCAGTCACTGGGTTTGTTATATATAGTCACAGCAGTAGTGCTCAGTCACTGGGTTTGTTATATATAGTCACAGCAGTAATGCTCAGTCACTGGGTTTGTTATACAGTCTCACAGCAGTAATGCTCAGTCACTGGGTTTGTTATATATAGTCACAGCAGTAGTGCTCAGTCACTGGGTTTGTTATACAGTCTCACAGCAGTAATGCTCAGTCACTGGGTTTGTTATATATAGTCACAGCAGTAGTGCTCAGTCACTGGGTTTGTTATATATAGTCACAGCAGTAGTGCTCAGTCACTGGGTTTGTTATATATAGTCACAGCAGTAGTGCTCAGTCACTGGGTTTGTTATACAGTCTCACAGCAGTAGTGCTCAATCACTGGGTTTGTTATATATAGTCACAGCAGTAGTGCTCAGTCACTGGGTTTGTTATATATAGTCATAGCAGTAGTGCTCAGTCACTGGGTTGTTATATATAGTCACAGCAGTAGTGCTCAGTCACTGGGTTTGTTATATATAGTCACAGCAGTAGTGCTCAGTCACTGGGTTTGTTATATATAGTCACAGCAGTAGTGCTCAGTCACTGGGTGTGTTATAGTCATAGCAGTAGTGCTCAGTCACTGGGTTTGTTATATATAGTCACAGCAGTAGTGCTCAGTCACTGGGTTTGTTATATATAGTCACAGCAGTAGTACTCAGTCACTGGGTTTGTTATATATAGTCAATGCAGTAGTGCTCAGTCACTGGGTGTGTTATAGTCACAGCAGCGCTCAGTCACTGGGTTTGTTATATATGCACAGCAGTAGTGCTCAGTCAATGGGTTTGTTATATATAGTCACAGCAGTAGTGCTCAGTCACTGGGTTTGTTATATATAGTCACAGCAGTAGTGCTCAGTCACTGGGTTTGTTATATATAGTCACAGCAGTAGTGCTCAGTCACTGGGTTGTTATATATAGTCACAGCAGTAGTGCTCAGTCACTGGGTTTGTTATATATAGTCACAGCAGTAGTGCTCAGTCACTGGGTTTGTTATATATAGTCACAGCAGTAGTGCTCAGTCACTGGGTTGTTATATATAGTCACAGCAGTAGTGCTCAGTCACTGGGTTTGTTATATATAGTCACAGCAGTAGTGCTCAGTCACTGGGTTTGTTATATATAGTCACAGCAGTAGTGCTCAGTCACTGGGTTTGTTATATATAGTCACAGCAGTAGTGCTCAGTCACTGGGTTTGTTATATATAGTCACAGCAGTAGTGCTCAGTCACTGGGTTTGTTATATATAGTCACAGCAGTAGTGCTCAGTCACTGGGTTTGTTATATATAGTCACAGCAGTAGTGCTCAGTCACTGGGTTTGTTATATATAGTCACAGCAGTAGTGCTCAGTCACTGGGTTTGTTATATATAGTCACAGCAGTAGTGCTCAGTCACTGGGTTTGTTATATATAGTCACAACAGTAGTGCTCAGTCACTGGGTTTGTTATATATAGTCACAGCAGTAGTGCTCAGTCACTGGGTTTGTTATATATAGTCACAGCAGTAGTGCTCAGTCACTGGGTTTGTTATATATAGTCACAGCAGTAGTGCTCAGTCACTGGGTTTGTTATATATAGTCACAGCAGTAGTGCTCAGTCACTGGGTTTGTTATATATAGTCACAGCAGTAGTGCTCAGTCACTGGGTTTGTTATATATAGTCACAGCAGTAGTGCTCAGTCACTGGGTTTGTTATATATAGTCAATGCAGTAGTGCTCAGTCACTGGGTTTGTTATATATAGTCACAGCAGTAGTGCTCAGTCACTGGGTTTGTTATATATAGTCACAGCAGTAGTGCTCAGTCACTGGGTTTGTTATATATAGTCACAGCAGTAGTGCTCAGTCACTGGGTTTGTTATATATAGTCACAGCAGTAGTGCTCAGTCACTGCCCAACACCTCCGCCCTACAAACAACCTACGTTCTTACGTTGGCTAAACAGAACAATGCATGGGCAGAGCAAACTTAAATATTACTTTGGCATTTCATATTTCTTTATAGTATTAAAAATAGTTTAGAAAAGGCCAGCAAATAGGGGGGGGGGGGGGGGGGGGCAACGTTTGAATGCAGTGCATGTTTCAATACAGCAGAACAGAACACACCAGTTACCTGTCCTGGAAGAGACAGAGAGCAGAAAAAATACACTAAAAATAAAAACTAACGCAACATTTTTGCAGTGAGAGACAGAGGAATATTTGGGATAAAAACATTTTAAAAATCATATATACTTGCTTTGCTTACCGCTTGTCTAAGCTTGGCTGTGAGGGAGGAAGTAGCTGTCATTATAAAAACAGTGCAGCACACGAAGGCTTTGTTGACACATGCAGCCCAATTCAGATATTATATCCACTAACTCGTCTTTTGACCAGTCACATCAGATCTTGAGAAGAATAAGAAAAACTGAATTGGGCTGCCTGTGTAAACGCAGCTGTAGTTGACCATAAGTCAGTTCAGGCTGCGTCCCAAATGGCACCCTATTCCCAGTATAGTGCACTACTTTAGACTAGAGCCATAGGGAGCACAGAGCACTAGAACAGGAATAGGGTGCCATTTGGGACACAGCCAGTCAGCACTCCAGGAAAGATTAAATCAGTTGAGTTTGAAAGAGATGCCAGAACACTGCAGGTAATGAGACATCTAGATCAGAACTCTACTAGTACTACATTATGGTATAAGGTACATCTGCCTGGTCATACAGTTCAGGCAGAGCAGTGGAGGTAGAAGAGTCAAGACGGGGTAATAATTCTAAATTGGTCCTAGAACAGAACCTTGGGGAACTGAACCCCAGTCAAAGACAGGCAGAGCAATGAACACACATCTAAATAAAAACATTGTACTGTTACCAGGAGCTGTGTAGACCATTGGAGAGAGACAGGACAACAACTTTCAGGCAGTGATCAAAATCATTTGACAGTCAAAGGAGAGTGAGAGGAGAGAGAGGGGGAGGGGCCTGTATTTAGACTATTTTTTTTTTTTTTAAACGATTTTCCATTATGGAGTTGATTTCATATTTAATCATATCTATTACCAACCCAACTTACCAACACAGGAGGTTTCACTTTAGTTTATTGCAAAACACAGGCATATTATTTAAAAATGGAGCTGATTTCACATGGTAGACAACTAGCTAGAGATAATAACAGGAGCTCTAACCACATAGCATGACAGAGGTGAATAGATACAGGGGCTGGAATGACCATATGACCTCACTAAAAACAAAGAAACAAACCGTTCATTTACAAGAAAATCAACAACAAAAAGCTGAATAGATAAGGACGTGGTGGTGTGTGTCTCCGGATACACTTCGCTGTCATCACATCTATTGTGAAACACTTTAAACCAACCAACCAACCAAGAGGGAAATTAAGATCTTCATCAAGGCGTCATCTGCACCATCCAACACATTTAACAAAGGGTTTTGTTTTGTTTCCACAATGTAGCATTTACTTTATGTCCACTTCACATTACTGGCCCTGTGCAGAAGAAATACATAGAAGATACAGGCCATGTTAACAGCAGAACACATAGACACAGCTTCTCTTTCTCTCCACACACACACACACACACACACACACAGGAGGGAAGAGCAGCGTTAGTTTGTTCTCAGCTACACCGACTCCTCCACTCCCCTACAGAAAGGAAGAGTTTTAGCTACACCGACTCCTCCACTCCCCTACAGAAAGGAAGAGTTTTAGCACAACAGATGAGATGGATAAAGACAAGACTTTAAAAAACACAGCAGGGGAAATTAGGGTTAATAGTCAAAGCAACAGCATCAAAACTAGCTCTGACAAATTAATAGACACAGGAAACAGAAATAGACAGTTGAAAAGGCGAACGAGGGGGCTGAGAGGAGGAGGAGGAGGAGAGGGAACGAGGGGGCTGAGAGGAGGAGGAGGAGGAGAGGGAACTGAGAGGAGGAGGAGGAGGAGGAGAGGGAACTGAGAGGAGGAGGAGAGGGAACGAGGGGGCTGAGAGGAGGAGGAAACGAGGGGGCTGAGAGGAGGAGGAGGAGGAAACGAGGGGGCTGAGAGGAGGAGGAGGAGGAGGAGAGGGAACGAGGGGGCTGAGAGGAGGAGGAGAGGGAACGAGGGGGCTGAGAGGAGGAGGAGGAGAGGGAACTGAGAGGAGGAGGAGGAGGAGAGGGAACTGAGAGGAGGAGGAGAGGGAACGAGGGGGCTGAGAGGAGGAGGAGGAGAGGGAACGAGGGTAGGGGGGGTACAGGTGGACGGTAGAGGTCTTATTGGTGGCGTACCTGAGGTGTTTGTGGCTGTGCTCCCATGGACTGTGGGCTTCCCTGTCCGTAGTATGCAGCCTGCTGGCGGTAGTACTCTGCCCAGGCGGCACTGTAGTCTGGCTGACCACCTGGCTGACCACCTTGCTGACCACCTGGCTGACCACCTGCTGCCACTGCCACTGCCTGGGGGGCCGCTTGACCTGGGGGGAGGGGGTAACAAGCAATAACACTAATTCAATATGATTTAAGGGCGTCAATGTTGCCTAAGCTAAGTCATCCAGATAAGATGAAAACCGCAACAATGAGAAGTGGCCGTTATACTAATAGTCAATGTCAAGCCTTGTGATTGGAACCTGTCTCCAAGGGAACCAAATTGGACCAGATGGGATCATTTGACTGCCAAAGGCTGATGAATAGTTGACGACCTGAAGCAGCTAAACTAGTTCTGGAGGAAAACGGTACTGGAGGAAAGGTGTGTGAAACACTGAACAACAATATAAACGCAACATGTCAAGTGTTGGGCCCATGTTTCATGAGCTGAAATAAAAGATCCCAGACATTTTCCATAGGGAAATAAATGTTCTTAAATTCTTTTCCCCCCCATTCCCGTTAGTGAGCATTTCTCCTTTGCCAAGATAATACTATCGATGTGTACGACAATGTGTTCCAATTCCCGCCAATATCCAGCAACTTCGCACAACCTTTGAAGAGGAGTGGTACAACATTCCATAGGCCACAGTCAACAGCCTGACTCCAAGCAAAGGAGCTGTGAAGTCTGCATGATGCAAAATGGTGTTCACCCCAGATACTGACTGATCCCCGCCCCTAACCTTTATTTAAGGTATCTGTGACCAACAGATGCATATCTGTACTGCCAGTCATGTGAAATCCATAGATTAGGGAATCATTTCTTTCAATTGACTGATTTCTTCATATGAACTGTAACTCAGTAACATTTTTGAAATTGTTGCCTGTTGCGTTTATATTTTTGTTCAGTGTACATTGTGTGAGAAGGGGAACGAACCCACCACTGGTTCTTTGGGTGGCAGGACAGAAACCCTCTGCCTTGCTCTGGGGCAGCTGTGGTGACAGACCCTCTACTACAGAGAGAGCTGGAATGGGGCACAGCTGCCCACAACATGACCAATGACAGTTGGCATTACTCAACTATTAAATGTTTAAAACTGATATTTGTAGGTTGTCACCTTGTTTCTTGTAGTACTCCTCCCAGGCTTTGGTGTAATCCTGAGGTTGCTGACCTGTAATTTAGAACATAACACTGGTTCAGGCTCAACATTCAAGCCTCTGCATCCAACTTCAGAATCAGGCTGCCTGTGTAAACACAGCCCTAGTCACTATATTGATTACATACTCAATTACAGTGTTAATGGATAGACTAGTACAAATGGTGTCGTCGGAGATGTCGGTGAGTGGGAAGCCCACCTCTACCATCCCTTCTATTGTCCAAAGTGCAATCACTGGAAAATAAACTGAATCATCTACGATCAAGACTATCCTTTCAACGGGACAATAAAAACGGTAATATCTTATGTTTCACAGAGTCGTGGCTGAACGACGACATGGATAATATACAGCTGGCTGGGTTTTCCGTGCATCGACAAGATAGAACAGCTGCCTCCGGTAAGACAAGGGGTGCGGACTGTGTCTATTTGTCAAAAACATGCTGGTGCACGAAATCAAATATTAAGGAAGTCTCAGTGTATTGCCCGACTTAGGAATACCTCCTGATAGGCTGTAGACCACAGTATTTACCAAGATAGTTCTCATCTATATTATTCATAGCCGTCTATTTACCACCACAAACCGATGCTGGCACTAAGACCCACTCAACCAGCTGTATAAGGCCATAAGCAAACAGGAAAATGCTCATCCAGAGGCGGCGCTCCTATTGGCCGTGGACTTTAATGAAGGGAAACTTAAATTGTTTGTGCAACTAGATGGGGAAAAATAAATAAAAATAAACTCTAGACCACCTTTACGCCACAGAGAGACGAATACAAAGCTCTCCCTCAACTTGGCAAATCTGACCATAATTCTATCCTCCAGATTCCTGCTTACAAGTAAATACTAAAGCAGGAAGCACCAGTGACTCGGTCAATAAAGAAGTGGTCAGATGACGCAGATGCTAAACTACAGGACTGTTTTGCTGCACAGAATGGAAAATGTTCCGGGACTCTTCAGATGGCATTGAGGAGTACACCACATCAGTCACCAGCTTCATCAATACATTCCCAACCACAAGCAGTGAATTACAGGCAACATCTGCACTGAGCTGAAGGGTAGAGTTGCCGCTTTCAAGGAGCCAGACGCTTATAAGACATTCTGCTATGAACCATCAAACAGGCAAAGAGTAAATACAGAACTAAGATTGAATCCTACTACACCGGTCCGACGTTCGTCTGATGTGGCAGGGCTTGCAAACTATTATGGACCACAAAGGGAAGCTTAGCCGCGAGCTGCCCAGTGACGCGAGCCTACCAGACGAGCTATATTACTTTATTTACGCTTCGAGGCAATTAATACTGAAGCATGCATGAGAGCACCAGCTGTTTCTGACGACTGTGTGATCACGCTAGCCGTAGCTGATGCGAGTAAGACCTTTTAAAACAGGTCAACAGACATTTCCAGGACGTGTAATCCGAGCATGAGCTGACCAACTAGAAATTGTATTCACTGACATTTTCAACCTGTCTCTGGCAGAGTCTGTAATACCTACATGTTTCAAGGAGACCACCATAGTCCCTGTGCACAACACCACCAAGGTTTTAGGCTGGAGTTTTGTATAGCACTTTCTGATTGGCTGATGTAAAAAGGGCTTTATAAATACAACAATTCATTGAAATGTATTGCTTGATGCATTAACTCATACATGCCTGTCTCTGGGAAATTGTCCTCAAAATCTTGGAATTTATTTCTATAGAATATCGGCCTAAGGCCTCACTGACCACCAGAAACCGGTACAACCCTAACAAATTATGTCTGGTTGTCTTACTCGTGAAATAAAGCTCTCTGTATTCCTTGGACAACCTGGCCCTGTCTGTGGAATGAAAGACTGATGGGTAGACCAACAGCAGTCTAAACAGACACCATTAGACTTTCAAAGCCACGTGGCTGTTTACACAGATCTCTAGTTAGTACTGCTGACAGATCAAACTGAAGCTGCTTGCTTTGGCAAAACATTGATTTATGTTAATACTAGGGGTGACAAATGGGAAAACACTTAAAGAATAAAATACATACAATTCCATAGTGCAGATGGACTACATAGTGCAGATGGACTACATAGTGCAGATGGACTACATAGTGCAGATGGACTACATAGTGCAGATGGACTACATAGTGCAGATGGACTACATAGTGCAGATGGACTACATAGTGCAGATGGACTACATAGTATAGTGCAGATGGACTACATAGTATAGTGCAGATGGACTACATAGTATAGTGCAGATGGACTACACAGTGCTTCCAGAGGAGAAAGAAATGTTATTGATGCTGCTGCTGGTCTTGCGTTACACGAGGGTGCTGTCGTCCAATCCCAAGTCATCAAACCGGCACTAGGCTACAGTCAGAGCTAGAGTTATTAGGAGAAATCTAGACTGATCAATGGAAGATGGAATTAAAATGGTAGGTACTGAAAGTTAAATGAGAAGGACAGGCTTCACCAAGAGCCAACAGGTAGTGATTTACTGTAGTTTCAATTAGCCTCGCTGGCTAGCCTAACTAGCTTCTCGGTTTGATACAGTCAAGATGGGTGCTATGTAATCAGATGAGAAATAACTTTCACCCCCATGTGTTTGACAACATCTGATAAATCAGAATAGCAGACAAGCTCTACAGAAACTTATTGAATGTCAGAACAAGCGCCATTCGATGACACCTCAGTATGGACGAGTAGTATGTTGCTTACTGTGTATCTTTCTACTAAACAGTATGTAGTATGATTAGTACACAGTATGTAGTTTTAGTAAGTAGAGGCAAGACCGATTTGGGACACGGACACTCTGGCCGAGGTTCAAAACGACAAATTCAGGTAGGTCCCCGTTTGGTTCTGAGTGGATACACCCCAGCAGAGAACCAGAGGCTGTGGTAGAGATGGGATAGGAGGTAGGTACCTTGCCCGTTGGCCGGTGTGCTGCCGGGGGCTCCGCCGGTGGGTGTCATGGGGGCCTGAGGTTGCTGCTGGTACTGGGAGTAATACGCTGCCCAGGCAGCTGCATTGGCATCAGCTGCAGCTTTACCTACAATCAATACACACACACAGGTTAGACGTGCATTATCTGCAGCACAGAAAATGGTGCAAATCAACACAGGAGATAAGCGCTAAAACACACTAGTAATGTATTTTGTAGGAAAGGGCCATAATTTTAACATCTATTTAGACCAGTATATGCATTTCCACAGCAGATCTGTACAAAACCAATGGGTACAAAGTTCTCAAAGTAGTTGTTATAAAGCCTTACCAGGATCAGGCTGTGCCTGCTGCCAGTTGGGGAACCCGTTGCCCCAACCCTGAGGCTGGTAGGGAGCAGGAGAACCACTGAGAGGAGAAGACAACCATCACAACACCATACAAGCCTGTCTCAGGCTGTTTCACTCACTGCACAAGTCATTTAGATTTAAAAATATTGCTTTCCTGCTATTTTATTGTAATTAATTATGTGCAAATTATCAAAAATTCACTTAAAAGCAAAGAGAAAGCGAGAAATGTAACCATCAGTAGGAGAGATCTTACTGTTGTCCTGGGGGTCCCTGGTTGTAGGGGCCGGGGTTGTAGGGGCCCATTTGAGCAGGGGGTCCAGGTGGGCCGGGGGGGCCGTGGGGAGAGGGACCTCCATGGGGACCTGGTGGGCCATGAGGACCACCCATTGGACTGACTGGACCCTGGCGAGGTGGACAGGAGTTAAACAACATACTAGACTGAGATAAGAGTTCAAACCACTAGAACTAGTCTTGATAAATTTAACGCTTTTGGAAGTTGAGAATGTGTGAACGAAGTTAGATCAAAGATTGGAGGCTTAGTGCTCACCGTCCAGCCAGCTCTTCTACACCAGTGTCCAGTGACTGAGCTTCACATAGTTATGTACGATTTCTACTACACACACCAACACTGAAATCCACTCACCCCAATCTTCTCCTCGACCAGCTGCCGTGCGTAGTCTATCTGTTGGTGCGATCCTCGGACGGTGAACATCTTGATGTTGGGGTCTGAGTTGGGGGGAAGATTCCTCTGTAGCTCAATACGAGCCCCAGACTGCTGGCTGATGCCCTTGATGGTTTCTCCTCCTGGAGCGGGACAGATTAGGGAGGAGCTTAGGACTCTAAATCAACAATAATGCTGTCCTACTACAGAAAACAGCCTGAATGTTGACTAGGGGATAGTTTCACTTCCTTGTATATATGAATGGAGAAAGCAAATCACATTCCAACGAACGGTCAGGAGGAATATTGGACCGTTCCTCTGGTGTGAACTGCTCTCGAAGGTCATGCCACAGCATCTCAATCATGTTGAGGTCAGGTCTCTGACTGGGCCGCTCCAGAACGGGTATCGTCTTCTGTTGAAGCCATTGTGCTGTTGATTTACTTCTGTGTTTTGGGTCTTTGTCCTGTTGCATCAACTTCTGTTGAGCTTCAATTGGTGGACAGATAGTAAAATTTCTTGATAAACTTGGGAATTAATTTCCGTCGATGATAGCAAGTTGTCCAGGTCC
Organism: Thymallus thymallus; assembly: GCA_023634145.1. Classification (NCBI taxonomy): domain Eukaryota; kingdom Metazoa; phylum Chordata; class Actinopteri; order Salmoniformes; family Salmonidae; genus Thymallus; species Thymallus thymallus. The sequence continues at coordinate 1,220,363 of CM042383.1, forward strand.
TGAAGCAGCAAAGCAGCCCCAAACCATGATGCTCCCTCCACCATACTTTACAGTTGGGATGAGGTTGATGTTGGTGTGCTGTGCCTTTTTTCCTCCACATAGTGTTGTGTTCCTTCCAAACAACAACTTTAGTTTCATTTCTCCACAGAATAATTTGCCAGTAGCGCTGTGGAACATCCTGGTGCTCTTCCGCAGTGTCCTCCCATGAACACCATTCTTGTTTAGTGTTTTACGTATCTTAGACTCGTCAACAGAGATGTTAGCATGTTCCAGGGATTTCTCCAAGTCTGCAGTGTCTTTGCAGGACGGCCACTCCTTGGGAGAGTAGCTGAACTTTCTCCATTTATAGACAATTTGTCTTACTGTGGACTGATGAACATCAAGGCTTTTAGAGATACTTTTACTGTAAGATACTGTAACCCTTTCCAGCTTTATGCAAGTCAACAATTCTTAATCTTCGGTCTTCTGAGATCTCTTATGTTTGAGGCATGGTTCACATCAGGCAATGCTTCTTGTGAATAGCAAACTCACATTTAGTGAGTGTTTTTTTATAGGGCAGGGCAGCTTAAAACAACATCTCCAATCTCATCTCATTGACTGGACACCAGGTTAGCTGACTCCGGACTCCAATTAGCTCCGGACTTAATCATTAGCCAAGGGGTTCACATACCTTTTCCATCCTACGTTGTGAATATTTAAATGATGTATTCAATATAGACAAGATAATTACAATAACTTGTGTGTTATTAGTTTAAGAACACTTTGTCCGTTGTTGTGACTTAGATGGAGATCTGATCAAACGTTTTGACCAATTTATGCAGAAATCCAGGTAATTCCAAAGGGTTCACATATTTGTTCTTGCCACTGTACCTTTGCCAATGATGAGTCCAGTCTTCATGGTAGGGACGGTGAAGGTGAACTCCTGCAGTCCTCCAGGGGGACCCATGTTCCAGTTACCCCCCCCATTACCCCCCCTGCCTCTCCCCCTGCCCCCTCCGTTAGGCCCGCCCGGACCCCCCTGCTGGACACTCCTCAGAAGGTCAGAGATGATCTCTGCTGCATGCTGGGACTGGTCTGGAGGACCTATGATCTGGGCTATCCTCTCCGGGGTACTGCCGTCATCTGGAGAGAAAAGGAATGGGATGAAGAAGAGCAGGAAGACAAGAAGATGAGAAAAGGGGCTTTAGGGCTGATGTCAGCATTTCCCTTAGCCCCCCAGCCTAAAAGGGTTTAGTATCTAGTGGTTTCCATTATCAGAATAAGGGTAGGCAATTCAAGACTGGTGAGCTGCACTCTCAGTAAAGTTTCCCTCTAGTGAGCCACTTCACTGTGTATTGAAACTGGGTCTGACAATCAATTGTTAGTCTTTATGAAAGCAGCAGTGAAACTTATGATGGGTTGACAGCACAGGTGGCTTAACCATGGGGAGAGGTCAGGTTGAAGTCAACACTCAAACCATCTACACTCAGTACTATGGCTGCCCAACCGTGTTCCTGGAGCGCTACAGTCCTACAGGTTCAATACAACCAGATTCAAATAACAGGTTGATAAACAAAACAGGTTCGTTCCAAATGGGACTGGAGCTAAACCCCTACTGGAGACCATCTCTCCAGGAACAGGGTTGGGGAGCCCTGCCAGGAACAGGGTTGGGGAGCCCTGCCAGGAACAGTGTTGGGGAGCCCTGCCAGGAACAGGGTTGGGGAGCCCTGCCAGGAACAGTCACCCCTCACCTGGTTTGAACTGGATCCTGACTCCTGTGTCGCTCTGGATCTTCTTGATCATCTCTCCGTTTCTCCCGATCACGATTCCCACCGCAAACCTGGGGACAGGAACCTGAGGGAGGAGGTCAAGTCAGGTTAGGAGTCAACTCAAACCTGGGGACAGGAACCTGAGGGAGGAGGTCAAGTCAGGTTAGGAGTCAACTCAAACCTGGGGACAGGAACCTGAGGGAGGAGGTCAAGTCAGGTTAGGAGTCAACTCAAACCTGGGGACAGGAACCTGAGGGAGGAGGTCAAGTCAGGTTAGGAGTCAACTCAAACCTGGGGACAGGAACCTGAGGGAGGAGGTCAAGTCAGGTTAGGAGTCAACTCAAACCTGGGGACAGGAACCTGAGGGAGGAGGTCAAGTCAGGTTAGGAGTCAACTCAAACCTGGGGACAGGAACCTGAGGGAGGAGGTCAAGTCAGGTTAGGAGTCAACTCAAACCTGGGGACAGGAACCTGAGGGAGGAGGTCAAGTCAGGTTAGGAGTCAACTCAAACCTGGGGACAGGAACCTGAGGGAGGAGGTCAAGTCAGGTTAGGAGTCAACTCAAACCTGGGGACAGGAACCTGAGGGAGGAGGTCAAGTCAGGTTAGGAGTCAACTCAAACCTGGGGACAGGAACCTGAGGGAGGAGGTCAAGTCAGGTTAGGAGTCAACTCAAACCTGGGGACAGGAACCTGAGGGAGGAGGTCAAGTCAGGTTAGGAGTCAACTCAAACCTGGGGACAGGAACCTGAGGGAGGAGGTCAAGTCAGGTTAGGAGTCAACTCAAACCTGGGGACAGGAACCTGAGGGAGGAGGTCAAGTCAGGTTAGGAGTCAACTCAAACCTGGGGACAGGAACCTGAGGGAGGAGGTCAAGTCAGGTTAGGAGTCAACTCAAACCTGGGGACAGGAACCTGAGGGAGGAGGTCAAGTCAGGTTAGGAGTCAACTCAAACCTGGGGACAGGAACCTGAGGGAGGAGGTCAAGTCAGGTTAGGAGTCAACTCAAACCTGGGGACAGGAACCTGAGGGAGGAGGTCAAGTCAGGTTAGGAGTCAACTCAAACCTGGGGACAGGAACCTGAGGGAGGAGGTCAAGTCAGGTTAGGAGTCAACTCAAACCTGGGGACAGGAACCTGAGGGAGGAGGTCAAGTCAGGTTAGGAGTCAACTCAAACCTGGGGACAGGAACCTGAGGGAGGAGGTCAAGTCAGGTTAGGAGTCAACTCAAACCTGGGGACAGGAACCTGAGGGAGGAGGTCAAGTCAGGTTAGGAGTCAACTCAAACCTGGGGACAGGAACCTGGGGACAGGAACCTAAGGAAGGAGGTCAAGGCCCAGTTTCCCAAAAGCATCGTTAAAGTAGCTGAAACGCCTCAGACCACTAGAACAGCTAAGAATGTCATTAGATGCTTTTTGCCCTCGTTATACAGAGGTTCTCAGATAAACATGGTAAACTGTGACCGCCAATAAAGTCAGAACATAGTTGCCTACAAATACAAAGTTACCAACATCTTAGCAATTGATAAAAACAAAAAATATGCTTCAAATGAAGTGTATAAGGAGAAGACAAGCTGAGGCAGAGCCAGGTGAGAGAGGTGTGGAAGGGTATGAGAAATATCACTGGCTTCAAAAAGTCAAACAGTGGGCAGACGGAGGGGACCCAGGACAGAGCCAATGAGCTGAACCAATTTTTTTAACAGGTTCGATACTGGCCCTGTCCACCTCCCCTCCAGCTCCCCAGGCCACACACCCTCACGGCTGTCCCACCCCCACTTCTCACAGCACCTCTGTTGAGACAATAATCCTGCCTGGTCCCAGTGCCCAAGAAGGCAAACCCCACAGTCCTGAGTGACTTCCGACCTGTAGCGCTAACATCCCACATCATGAAGACCCTGGAAAGCTCAACATCAGCAAAACAAAGGAGATGGTGGTGGACTTCAGGAGAACCAAGGCCCAACTGACTGCAGTCCCTATACAGGGGATGGATGTGGAAATGGTTGGGTCATACAAGTGGGCTGGTAACACTGGGGCTCTATACAAAAAGGGCCAGAGCAGACTACTTTCTGAAGAGGCTCAGGTCCTTCAACATGTGCAGTAAACTATTGCATACTTTCTACCAGTCTGTGGCTGTGCTGGGGCGCCAACATAAAGTCTGGTGATGCTTCTTGGTTAAATAAGCTGATCAGGAAGGCTAGCTTTGTTCTGGGGATTAACCTTGACATACTAGAGGAGGTGGCGGAGAGACAGATCCTGGCCACCATGGACAACTTCACCCACCCTCTGCATGCCATGGTTATGATGCAGAGGAGCACTTTCAGTCACAGACTGATCCCACCACGGTGTGCCAGAGAGCGCTACAGGAGGTCCTTCCTGCCGGCGGCTAATAGACTATATAATGCCTCACCGGGGTGCCGCGCCGTCGGCAACATAGACCAGGAACTGTTGGGGTGTTAGGACCTAGTTTAACAATTAGGCATCCATCCATCCGTGAGTAACTCTCTGGTCTGTAATCACTCATTCACTCAGGACTTATTCAGCCCTCATTCATTCAGGATTGTATATACATATACAGTTATTTCATGTGCAATACTGTAAGTAATTATTGGACTGAACTTACGTAGTCATTCACTCAGGACTGTATATTAGTATCCTGTCAGTTGTATCTTTTTTCATTGCTTTTAGTATATCGAATGTACAATACATGCATTTATCTATAAATAAACCCTGTACTAAGGACTGTATTTTAAGGGAATTATTATTATTACCCTAAATTATATCATACACACATTTAGCTATTTAAGTATCTCTTCCTGTCATTTACCTGATCAGTTAATGTAACCATGCAAAATATTCACTTACCTGTACATTTAAACAGACTGTATATTAAGTAAACTATTATTACCCTCACTTATATCATACGCACATTTAGCTATTTAAGTATTTCTCTGCCATCGACCTGTATAGTATAGTTAACCATGCAAATATATTTGTATTTATTTATATCAACTTGCAATAATTGTATAATTTTTCTACCAAACACTCTGTAACAATGTATAGTGTACATATTCAGACATCCACCCATACTATGCAATGTCTTTTTATAGCTTTTTTGCACTCCAGACTTCTTGTATTTCTATACGTTTTCATACTGCTGCTCTATGTATCATGTATCGTGTATCCGTCTTTTGTTTATTTCGTTGTGGCATTTTGCACCTGCCCTGTGTTTTGTTGTAGCTGCTTGACAAAGACATTTCCCCTCTGGGATCAATACAGTACCTATCCAAAAACAAGACGACTGCATTCAAATATAAAACAGTAAGCTATAGGCCTATTTCAGTCATTAAAATACATTTCACGTTCATTCAATTCAGTTTGCTACTTGTAAGCTACTGTCTAATTTGACTGAACATATTTAATGTGCAGCCTAAGTTGCACAATGTGCCAAATCTGTGATTTAATGCCTTCTTATTGGGTAAGCATTAGTATAAGCTGCCTAAACCACCTCAATACTAGCAGCCGTAGGTGGTAATATATCTAGAAACTGATCCGTTGTCAGTATTGTGACATAATTCTAATGTTAAGGAAAGATTTTAATGGAGAAAAGCTGATCCGAGAGAAGTGCTCCATTTCTTTTGATCCAATCAGTACCGACACACTTAGTGAACATTCTCTCAGCGTGTTGATTTGGGAAACGTTGTAAGAAAGATACACTGTTAACACTCTTAAGTCTAAGTTCCATTGCTATCAGGAAACCGGGCCCTGGCTAGAAGTAATCTCAAACGCCTTTAGATAAACTGACACACATTAAACAAAGCATGCCATTACATAGTCTCCTCCCAACCCAGTTGGCAGGTCCAATCTTTAAAAACTGCTGTTCATACTGAAAGGTAGACTCAGCGAGATGATGTTGCATGTTCAATATCTGCAGTGCTGCTGGTTGAGTCGCTGAGTTTACCTCATCACTGAATCCATTGTGTGGTAGTAAAGAGTGTATGCTGTGGACTTACATCCAAGCCCTCTCCTCCTCCTCCTCCTCCGCCGCCTCCTCCTCCTCCTCCTCCTCCTCCCATCCTGGAGCCGTACTCTCCTCTCTGCTCCCTGAAGCCTTGTTCTCTGATCAGCTCCATCACCATGTCTTTGGCTTGCTGAAGAACAGAGTCGAGACCAGTCAACATGACAGTATGATGGTACCTTGTTCAGGTGACAGCACCACTCTGTCAGGTATCATTGGCAGCCCAACATAGGTTTGCCTAGTTAGTGGCAAAAGACTAGAATTAAGCTGCCTGTGTAAACGCCGCCATACACCAGGCTCTGAACAAACTATTGTCCACTCTGCACCACTAACATTCCAGCTGTAGCTAACACCAGTCCACTCTGCACCACTAACATTCCAGCTGTAGCTAACACCAGTCCACTCTGCACCACTAACATTCCAGCTGTAGCTAACACCAGTCCACTCTGCACCACTAACATTCCAGCTGTAGCTAACACCAGTCCACTCTGCACCACTAACATTCCAGCTGTAGCTAACACCAGTCCACTCTGCACCACTAACATTCCAGCTGTAGCTAACACCAGTCCACTCTGCACCACTAACATTCCAGCTGTAGCTAACACCAGTCCACTCTGCACCACTAACATTCCAGCTGTAGCTAACACCAGTCCACTCTGCACCACTAACATTCCAGCTGTAGCTAACACCAGTCCACTCTGCACCACTAACATTCCAGCTGTAGCTAACACCAGTCCACTCTGCACCACTAACATTCCAGCTGTAGCTAACACCAGTCCACTCTGCACCACTAACATTCCAGCTGTAGCTAACACCAGTCCACTCTGCACCACTAACATTCCAGCTGTAGCTAACACCAGTCCACTCTGCACCACTAACATTCCAGCTGTAGCTAACACCAGTCCACTCTGCACCACTAACATTCCAGCTGTAGCTAACACCAGTCCACTCTGCACCACTAACATTCCAGCTGTAGCTAACACCAGTCCACTCTGCACCACTAACATTCCAGCTGTAGCTAACACCAGTCCACTCTGCACCACTAACATTCCAGCTGTAGCTAACACCAGTCCACTCTGCACCCCTCACCTGGACTTTAAAAGGTTCCCCAGAGATGCGTAGAGGTTTGTCTGCTCCCGTGTTCTGAGGCCCTTCCTGGATCATCACCATCTTGACCCCGGCTCTCTCCTGCAGCTGTTTGATGGTCTCTCCTCCCTTCCCGATAACCAGGCCAGCCTTGGAGGCAGGGACCAGCATCTCCTGAACAGACATACCAGGGCCGCCGGCGTCGTTGTGGTGGAAGGCTGGAGAAGGACGACCCTTATCAACGATCTCTGTCAGCAGCCTCTTAGCAGCTCTGGTTGGGGACAAGGAATAATTTAACTGCATGGACTATACCTCCAGAAAAGAACCAGCCTAGACACTTGTAGCCTCTTGGCAGCCAGGTAACACAGATCAGGGAGAGAGTCAGCCATGGTGTCTGACGAGGGCCAGAACTATGGCAGTGGAAACATCAACTAATGTAATGTCACCACAGAGAGCAGAGCAGAGAACAGATAAGTACACGTACTGTATTGAGTCTGGGGATCCTGTCAGTGTCACCAACCTATCAGGCATACCTCCACTGTCTGCAATACAGAGAGATTAAGACAGTTAATCAACTGATTATCACAAGGGGCCTCAAGTTTCATGACCTGGAAAAACTCTGGGCCTTAGTTACAGATCTGTGCATCAAACAATAAAGATATGGTTAAAAGTGTATATATTATTATATAAGATCAGTGTCTGGAATTCAGGGAATCTTACCAGGGGCGATCTGGATTTTACAGCCTGACTCCTGCTGCATGCGGGAGATCTGCTCTCCTCCTCTTCCAATAACTGAGGTAGAGAAGATTTGGCAATCAACCCCCTAAGTCCATCTGCACGCTGTGTGTGTGTGTGTGTGTGTGTGTGTGTGTGTGTGTGTGTGCTCTGCTACCTGACCCCAACATTATACATTGGGTTAGGGCCGGGTAGGTCAAATTTTAGACAGGAGAGATTATTTCACAGAAAATAACGTTCCTTGAGTTGTGTCTGAGTTTATAGTGAGTAAAGTAGCAAAGATACAACCCCTCTCACGTGTCCAAGCAGAGCCGTTGCTATGAGAGTGACCGAGAGTACCAGCTAATAGATTTACTAATGGCGGATATTACGGTATTTCTGGCAAGGCCTTACATTTGGCAGAAGCAATCAGGCCAGAGTAGGGCGTGAACGTAGCGTGCGTAATGTGTATCCGTGTGTGTACTTACTGAATCCAACCATCCCGTCAGGAACCTTGAAGTCCTCTGATGACGAGCGTGGTCCACCACCTCCCATCCCCCCCATACCCATCGCTGCAGAGAACGCTGCCATGAGGAAACCAAAACACAAAATCAGATAGACGACTACCACTGAAGAAGAAAAACCCTGGTGTTTTTGGTCAAATAACCAGAACAGATTGACACTATATAGTAGGGTTACCAACTGGCCCCCTAATCACTATATAGTAGGGTTACCAACTGGCCCCCTAATCACTATATAGTAGGGTTACCAACTGGCCCCCTAATCACTATATAGTAGGGTTACCAACTGGCCCCCTAATCACTATATAGTAGGGTTACCAACTGGCCCCCTAATCACTATATAGTAGGGTTACCAACTGGCCCCCTAATCACTATATAGTAGGGTTACCAACTGGCCCCCTAATCACTATATAGTAGGGTTACCAACTGGCCCCCTAATCACTATATAGTAGGGTTACCAACTGGCCCCCTAATCGCTATATAGTAGGGTTACCAACTGGCCCCCTAATCGCTATATAGTAGGGTTACCAACTGGCCCCCTAATCGCTATATAGTAGGGTTACCAACTGGCCCCCTAATCACTATATAGTAGGGTTACCAACTGGCCCCCTAATCGCTATATAGTAGGGTTACCAACTGGCCCCCTAATCACTATATAGTAGGGTTACCAACTGGCCCCCTAATCACTATATAGTAGGGTTACCAACTGGCCCCCTAATCACTATATAGTAGGGTTACCAACTGGCCCCCTAATCACTATATAGTAGGGTTACCAACTGGCCCCCTAATCACTATATAGTAGGGTTACCAACTGGCCCCCTAATCGCTATATAGTAGGGTTACCAACTGGCCCCCTAATCGCTATATAGTAGGGTTACCAACTGGCCCCCTAATCACTATATAGTAGGGTTACCAACTGGCCCCCTAATCACTATATAGTAGGGTTACCAACTGGCCCCCTAATCACTATATAGTAGGGTTACCAACTGGCCCCCTAATCGCTATATAGTAGGGTTACCAACTGGCCCCCTAATCGCTATATAGTAGGGTTACCAACTGGCCCCCTAATCACTATATAGTAGGGTTACCAACTGGCCCCCTAATCACTATATAGTAGGGTTACCAACTGGCCCCCTAATCACTATATAGTATGGTTACCAACTGGCCCCCTAATCACTATATAGTAGGGTTACCAACTGGCCCCCTAATCGCTATATAGTAGGGTTACCAACTGGCCCCCTAATCGCTATATAGTAGGGTTACCAACTGGCCCCCTAATCACTATATAGTAGGGTTACCAACTGGCCCCCTAATCACTATATAGTAGGGTTACCAACTGGCCCCCTAATCACTATATAGTAGGGTTACCAACTGGCCCCCTAATCACTATATAGTAGGGTTACCAACTGGCCCCCTAATCGCTATATAGTAGGGTTACCAACTGGCCCCCTAATCGCTATATAGTAGGGTTACTCCACAATGAACTGAATGGTTTTAAAATGTGTTTTTACAATGTTTACAAACTACTAGCCTAAATGTGATTAACATTTGAAAATCAGTTGTTTAAATGTAAATCCTGAAATGGACTCATTTACTATCCTTAGAACATTAGTATTGAACCTGCAAACTGTTTTTCTTTTGGTCAGTCGCTCTTCAGAAATATTCATATAAACATCTTTCAACCAGTTGGCGTAAATGTTGGCCAATTTTAAATGCCAACAGCACACCATAGGATAGAGGGAAAACGTCTGTTGCTCTGCCCCTGAACAAGGCAGTTAACCCACGGTTCACCGGTAGCTGCACATTGGAAATAAGAATTTGGTCTTAACTGACTTGCCTAGTTAAATAAAAATATAAAAAACCGTCTGAAAAGCAGATTTGGTGAACAGGGACGTTTACACTAACTACTACACAGTGCTCTCCTTTAGACTAAAGCCTTATGGCCCTGGTCAAACACAGTGAATTACTCCTTTAACTAAATACTGGTCCATGTGGGTTTTGTCCTTTAACAGTGAGCCAGAGATACTAGTGATGAAGGAGGAAATGGATAGTTACACATCAGGATAATATGTGACAATATACTGTATCATGTATTTTTACTAACACCTTTCCTCCACATTCATCGTATCCAGCTGGTAGTTCCAGTCTGGTCCCATCGCTGCAACTCCCGTACGGACTCTGGAGAGGCGAAGGTCAAGAGCCGTGCGTCCTCCGAAACACGACCCCGCCAAGCCGCACTGCTTCATGACTCACTGCCCGCTTAACCCAGTAGCCAGTTGGTAGCCAGTTGGTAGCCAGTCGCACCAATGTGTCGGAGTAAACACCGTACACTTGGCAACCGTGTCAGCGTGCTCGCCACAGGAATTGCTAGAGCGCGATGGGACAAGGACAACTCGGCCAAACCCTCCTGGACGACGCTGGGAAAATTGTGCGCAGACTCATGGAGATCAGGTCTCGGCCGGCTGTGACAGCCTGGAATCGAACCAGGATCTGTAGTGATGCAGTGCCTTAGACCACTGCGCCACTCAGGAGGGAATTGTATTTGATTTTATGATTTGTTTTCAGCCCTTTTAGTTCCATGCAAAGCTTGTTTTCTCACGTCCCTCTCTTATTGTGGTGAACAATATGTTCGGAACATCGAATCGCAATACATATAGAACTGTGAGAATAGCAATAATGTCGTATCGGCACCTAGGTATCGTGATAATATCGTACAGAGAGTTCCCTGGCAATTCCCAGGCCTAAGAGATACTTACAGTCATTAGGTGCCACCTTCTTGGTCTCTGGTTGGTCTGTAAGGAGAAGAGGAGACTGTCGTTAGACATGCTGACAGAGTTACTGCCCTGCCAAGGGGGCTGAACACACAACACAAGGGATATTATCCTGCCTAAAGAAATATAGAACTAAACCAAGTCAAGCATTTTGTGCCAAGCCTATAAAAAGTGTTAAAAAAAAAATACTGTCAGGAAATCATTTCTAACCGTACCAAGCACACTAAGTAACCTATATTGTACTGTTGATAATCAGTATGTCTATGCCATCTCATACAGTACAACACCAGGTGAGGTTTAAACAATTCAGACGGCATAAGTGCCTAATGGTTATTTATCAAAAGGGCCTGAGAAAGGAATAGATAGATAATGATATAATGGAACAGTAGGCTGTAGTGTTCAGAAATAGCATCATAACTGGATGGTAGGCCTGATGTGCTGTTTAAAGCCTGGGCAGAGGTTAACTGCTGGGAAAGATGTTGTAAACCTAGGCAGAATCTAGAGTCAGAATAGGATGTTCATATGATAGGGAAGACAAAGCCTAAACTAACCAAGACTTAAAAAGAACTGATGTTGGCACAAGATGGAGGGAAAGTTGGAGCATGAGTAACAACATGTACGCTTATACAGTATAAACTAACGTATAGAATATATTATATACATGAACAAAAATAAAAACGCAACAATTTTACTGAGCTAATAAGGAAATCTGTCAATTGAAATAAATGAATTAGGCCCCAATCTATGGATTTCACATGACTGGGCAGGGGTGCAGCCATAGGCCCTCCCATTGGGGAGCCAGGCCCTGCCAATCAGAATGTGTTTCTCCCCACAAAAGGGCTTTATAAGCAACATAAATACTGCTCAGTTTCACCAGCTGTCTGGGTGGCTGGTCTCAGACGATCCCGCAGGTAAAGAAGACGGACGTGGAGGCCCTGGGCTGGCGTGGTTACACGTGGTCTGCGGTTGTGAGGCCGGTTGGACGTACTGCCAAATACTCTAAAACGGAGGCGGCTTATGGTAGAGAAATGAACATTATATTATCTGGCAACACCTCTGATGGACATTACTAAGGACCCTGGGATTTAACACCTCCCTCTGCAACAGTGGTAGGCCTGATCACCGACAACGATGAGACAGCCTATAGGGAGGTCAGAGACCTGGCCGTGTGGTGCCAGGATAACAACCTCTCCCTCAATGTGATCGAGACAAAGGAGATGATTGTGGACTACAGGAAAGGGAGGACAGAGCACGCCCCCATTCTCATCAACGGGGCTGCAGTGGAGCAGGTTGAGCTTCAAGTTCCTTGGTGTCCACATCACCAACAAACTATCATGGTCCAAACACACTAAGACAGTCGTGAAGAGGGCACAACAAAAGATTTGGCACGGGTCCTCAGATCCTCAAAAGGTTCTACAGCTGCAACATCGAGAGCATCACTGCCTGGTTTGGCAACTGCAGGCCTCCGACCGCAAGGCCCAGTACATCACTGGGGCCAAGCTTCCTGCCATCCAGGACCTCTATACCAGGCGGTGTCAGAGGAAGGGCCTAAGAATTGTCAGACTCCAGCCACCCAAGTCATAGACCATTCTCTCCGCTAACGCACGGCAAGCGGAACAGGAGCACCAAGTCTAGGACTAAAAGGCTTCTCAACAGCTTCTACCCCCAAACCATAAGACTCCTTAACAGCTAATGAAACAGCTACCCGGACTATTTGCATTGCAAAAACACAAACAGATCTGAGTCTAGGTTTGGGGATCAGACCGGCAAGTGATGATCAATGAAAATATGGAGGTATGAAATGTGTGGGGGGGTAGCCTACCGTACTCACCAGCATCTTCAAGGGGTCTCTTCTGGCCTCCATAGGCAAACTCACTGCCTGAGGGCGCGGAGGGTACGCCGTCTCCCCCAATCTTTGCCGCAATCTGAAACACAAAAGCACTTTAATGAGTTTTCGATTTGGTGAGACAAAACATGCATATACTTTAGAAACTCTCATTTCCGGGTAACTTACCTGCCTAACCTGCGCGGAGTTAAAAGGTGCGTTTTTGGGTTCATTTTACACAATCACACTACACACTGTAGAATGTAACAGCATTTCTGAACAATAACGGGGAATTCACCGACGACCAAAACACGTTGAACCAGATAACGTTAGCTAAATTAACTAGCAATACCTGGTTAATTAGCTGACTAGATAGTTAGATAGTTAGTTCGCTACATTCCTGTTTGGCTTTGTTGGAGACCCAACTTCCGAAGGCCGCAAATAGGCTCGTTGGCAAGTTCCCGAGCTGGAGGTTTGGCTAACAATGTCAACGCATTGAACTATCAATGTTATATTATTTATATCTTACCTGTCTAGCTCGCTGAAGTGCGTCTTTAAAAGCGTCGTTCATTCCTGCGCCATTTCCCGACGGCGGAGCCACGTTTGAATAGTCAGCCATATCTTTTGCAAATACTCAAGTCCGGAAAGAGAAAATGGCCGCTCTCATTGAACAAGATCCTAGCGCCACATACAGAACAAGGATACTGATCTTTCACCGGATGTATAAATGTGAAGCATCCGCTTGGCATTTCCACACACAAATATGGTAGTGAGGAAGCCCACTGGCCGGCAGTGGGAGAAGATGGAACAAGATGGATTTTGGCCGACATTCTGCAGTTGTTTTAATCGATCAAACATTTGATCTCAATACAGCTTTCAGTTACCAAAACTAAAATATGTTATGAACAGAGTGTATTACGTTTTGTAGACTTTGTCCTTCCATTTTTTTTTTTTTTTATCGATGTTTAGGAGTGCAAAGGCGAATTGAGTTACTGCACACGCGCACTTCAGATGAGGCGTTCCCTAACGGAAATATGCAGATGACTACTAGAACGCGCCAATAAGAACTCGCTAACTTGTGCTTGGCTCTGCCCACCTCCTTGGTTGTACTGCCCACTATGACTCATTTGTTCCCATTGTAAACAACAGGTTGTGTTGTTGGTTGAGTTATACAAATATTTGCTGTGCGTGCTGCGATACAGCAGAAAAGGCCACACAACTCTCACAAACGTGCTCTGTCATGCGTCCATCAAAGAAGAAGGCTGCTATAATATCATGGCGGTCAGCAAACAAACATTTTAAACCAGCACCTACAGTGCTGGAATGTACGATCAATCATGACCTGTCCAATTCTGTCCTGAAATAAATCTGTCCAATTATTTACAACCGAGCCCAACTTCTGGATTTAGCACACTCAGAGCAATTGCACCCCAGGGAAAAGTTCGATATTCCGCACGAGTTGAAAAGGCCACAGCGTGGATGAAGGGTAGGTCGGAAGTGTAAGGCAAAGTTGAGTAAGTACAAGCCGGGTATACCGTCTATCATTATGGGCAGCGTGAGATCGCTACATAAGGTGGATGAGCTTGAGGGGCTGGTCCGTGGACAAAGAGACTACAGGGAAGCTAGTCTACTGTGCTTTACAGAGACATGGCTGAATGATAACATCCCCATAGAGAAGGTCACTATCGAGGGTTTCCAGACCATCAGAGCGGACAGGGATAGCGCTTCTTCCAGTAAGAGTAAGGGTTTATTAGTTAACAACAGATTGTGTAGTCCGAGCCATATTACCCCCTTCCCTCCACCCCCCCCACCTGGGCTGGCTTTCACCACCAACCAAGTGAAGAGAGAGCTGGAGAGACTACATCAGTGGAAAGCGGCGGGCCCTGATGGCATCAGCCCAAGGGTGCGTAGGGTCTGTGCTGACCAATTGTGTGGAATACTCCAGCGACCCTTCAACCTTAGCCTGAGCCTAGAGCCTAGAGCCTAGAAAGGGTCCCTGTGCTGTGGAAAACATCCTGCCTGGTCCCAGTGCCCAAGAAGGCGCACCCCACTGTCCTGAATGACTTCAGACCTGTAGCGCTAACATCCCACATCATGAAGACCCTGGAAAGGTTAGTCCTCGCTCACCTCAAACCCCTGGTGTGTACCAAGGTTATTATCGTTAACGAAAACTAACGAAATAACGAAAACTAGGTGTGGAAAAACATTTTCATTAACTGAAATAAAAATAAAAACGAGGCTTTACAAAAAAACAAGAACTAACTGAAACTGTTTTGTGATATATCGTTAATTTTCGTTTTACGATAAGCACAACTTTCTGACATCATATGATAAACAATAGGTTAACGCTTATTGAATTGAGTAATGATGGCGGCGAAAGTCGGTAGAAAGCGGCAGAGCCCAATTTGGGAATATTATGAATACGACTGTGTCTCAGACAAAAGAAAGTGCCTTGTGGTCGGAGCAGATAATACAATATGTGGTACACTTATTAAGGGCAAAAATCCCACAAATTTAAAAACACATATGAAAAGTGCGCACAAGGAGGCTAGCCTAGCTTTCCTTCACAACATTTCCACCGAAACAGCTAGGTCTAACCCTAGACCTAGCAGCGTGGTGGAGCACGAACAAACGGTTGGGCAGAAAACATTAATGCAGTGCTTCCACGGGTGACCCTGCTGATTAGTACATTCGCAGGAATACCAGAAGCGTGAAGAAGCATTGGTTATAATGTTTATTGAGACTGCGATGTCTACACGACTGTGTGAGTCGATTGCCTTCAAAAAGTTCTGCACTTCACTCGAACCAAAATTCAAACCACCCGGAGCCGCAAGAGTCAATGGCCTTATTGGGGCTAAGATGGAAACGGCAAAGCAGAAATTAAAAGAGAAGGCTAGGAAGCTAACCCTATGTGTAGATGGATGGAGCAAAAGAGGATTAACAGCATCTTACATGGGTGTGTCAGCTTGTTTTTACCATCCGCCCTGAGGCCAGGTTCATCATGCTCTTCTTAATCTACACCGAATGGAGCACCCTCACACCGGGGAGTCCATTGCCCGCTGCATTGATCAGACATTGGAAGCATGGGGTTTAGGAGAAGACAAGGTTCTGCTCATTGTGACAGATAACGGCTCCAACATCGTCAAGGCTGTGCGGCTGCTTAGAGATAAAAGGCGAGTGCAAAGTAGCGAGTCCCTAGAAGATGGTGATGTAATGTTTCTCGGGCGAAGCCAAGAGATGCTGGAGACCAGCAGGATGAGTTGTTGATGGAGTCAGAGTCGGAGGAGTCAGACGTGGAGGAGTCAGACGCGGAGGGTGAGGAGAGTGGAGGCATCGGTGAGTGTGGTTATAGTGACTAATGAAAACATTTAAATGTTTAAACCCCAGAGTGGTTAGGACGGTAAATTAACCGTTGTTGATATCAGCTAAAGAGTCGAGCTTCAACTGAAAGGTCTCAGTCCTTAATTAGAACAATAAATATAGATCAGTATAGGTTTACATAAATATGATCCTGCTCCAGAATCTACGCTCTTAAAAAAATAATCCAAAAAGTTGTCCCCATCAGGGAACCCTTTTTATGGTACCACATTGAACCAAGTTATGGTTCCAGTGAGAACCCTTTTTGGTTACATATAGAACCATACATATGAGCTCTGAAAAATATGAAGAGACCACTGTTTACCTGGTTTTGCTATTTGGTTGAAAACTACTCACAACATTTCTCCCAAATTCCAAATAAAGATATTGTCATTTAGATCATGTATTTGCTGGAAATGACAACTGGTCAAAATAACAATAAAGATGCAGAGTTGTCAGGCCTCGAATAATGCAAAGAAAATAAGTTTTTTTTTTTTTTTTTAACATACAATACTAATGTTTTAACTTAGGGAGAGTTCAGAAATCAATATTTGGTGTAATAACCCTGTAAATAACCCTGTATTTCCATGCGCCTTGGCATGCTCTCCACCAGTCTCACAATGATGTTGGGTGACTTTGCCTCTCCTGGCGCTGTTGGAATTCAACAGACACTGGAATGGAATGACTGTGATACATGTAGAGTTGCTAATAATGAAAAATTGGCAAGTGGTCTCTTAATTTCTTCCAGGATTCTACATAGAACACAAAAGGGTTTTCACCGGAACCAAAAATGGTTCCTTGTGTAACCATAAAAAGGGTTCCCTTTTTGGATTCTATTTCTAAGAGCGCAGGGTTACAGATAAAATCCCCAAATCATGAATCAGTTTTTATTAAATCAAATACACGGCTCAAGTTTGATTATAACAGAACTGTATGACACTTTTTTGTGCGTTTTACATTTGATGCTTAAATTATCGAATTGTTTGTCTGTTTTCTCTTTTGCTTTGCTAAGAACTTGACCTGCCAGAAGATGTGGAGAATAACCAGTTCCAGAGAATGCCATGCCTGGCCCACACCCTTCAGCTCACACTTAAAGATGCCATGAAGCACCCAAGTGCTGATTCGGTCATAATGAAAGTAAGAAAGCTGGTACACGCTGTGAGGAAATCGTCAGTGGCAAATGAAGAATTGATCAAAAGGTGTGGCATAACTCTGGTCCGGGATTGTAGTACACACTGGAACAGCACTTTTGATATGCTGAGAAGGCTGCTGGAGAATAGAGCTGAACCTAACCAACTACTTGAGGATAAGGGCATTGACACACTTCTCACAAGCGATTGGGCTAAGCTGGAGATCCTTGTCAAGCTGCTTGAGCCCTTTGAAGTTCACACAGACCAGCTTCAGAGTGACAGCCAGTCACTCTCACAAGTAGTGCCATGCCTGCTCAACCTCGAGGCATACCTGCTGACGACTACTACAGGTAAGCAATTAGCTCAAATGCTGCTAAAGTCCTTGCGAGAACGTTTTGCTGGCATTCTTAGCCCTGATTCCACACAGTTTGATCCTACACCAGCAGGAGCCAGCCTAATGGATCCAAGTGTTTCGCTGGTTCTTCTTCAATCACCAGACACAGTGCCATTGAGGAGGGCAGCATAGTCCTTTGTGCAGAACCTGGCAGCTCAGTATAACCCAGCTGCTTCTCAGTATGATGTTGCCACTGCAAGTGCCACGCAAACTCCAACAGGAGCCTCTCTTGCTATCCTTCAGAAATACCGCTTCCTCGCATCCCGTATAGAGGTCAACGTGTCCTCCACAAATCAGCCTAGCGTGACCGATAGTCTGTTGAGCGAAATGAACAAGTATGTCTGCGAAGTCAAACAGAGTGTGTTTAATGAGACACCATTGCAGTTCTGGAGATCAAGAGAGGCTGTGTATCCAAAACCTGCCCCTGTGGCATTGGATCTCGTTAGTGCCCCTGCCTCTCAAGCTTTTGTACAAAACTATTATAACCCTGGTGTGTACATCACTGGACCCCCTGCAGTTCGCATACCAGCGCAACATCGGGGTGGATGATGCAATCATCTACCTTCTGCAGAGGGCCTACTCTTACCTGGACAACGCAGATTGCACTGTGAGGGTTATGTTTTTTTACTTCTTCAGTGCCTTCAACACCATTCAGCCCCTGCTACTGGGTGAGAAGATGAGGAGGATGAAAATGGAAGCACCCTTAGTCTCCTGGGTTACTGACTACCTGACCGGTAGGCCACAATTTGTGTGGCTACAGAGCTGTGTGTCAGAACGGGCAGTGAGCAACACAGGGGCCCCCCAGGGAACGGTCCTGTCCCCCTTCCTGTTCACCCTCTACACCTTGGACTTCAGATATAACTCTGAAACATGCCACCTGCAGAAGTTCTCGGATGACTCCGCAATTGTAGGGTGCATCAGGGGTGGGCAGGAGGAGGAGTACAGGAGCACAATCAGTGGCTTTGTGGTGTGGTGTGAGCAGAACCGCCTTCAGCTCAATATCAGCATAACAAAGGAGATGGTGGTGGACTTCAGGAGAACCAAGGCCCAAACATCTGCAGTCCCTATACAGGGGATGGATGTGTAAAGGGTTGGTTCATACAAGTTCCTGGGAGTCCATATGGACAACAGGCTGGAATGGGCTGGTAACACCGGGGCTCTGTACAAAAAGGGCCAGAGCCGACTCTACTTTCTGAGGAGGCTCAGGTCGTTCAACGTGTGCAGTAAACTACTGCATACTTTCTACCAGTCTGTGGTGGCCAGTGCCATCTTTTTTGCAGTGGTGTGCTGGGGTGCAAACATCAAAGGCCGGTGATGCTTCTCAGGTAAATAAGCTGATCAGGATGGCTAGCTCTGTTCTGGGGATTAGCCTTGACACTCTAGAGGAGGTGGCGGAGAGACGGATCCTGGTCAAACTGCTGGCCATCATGGACAACGTCACCCACACTCTGCATGCCATGGTTATGATGCAGAGGAGCACTTTCAGTCACAGACTGATCCCACCACGGTGTGCCAGAGAGCGCTACAGGAGGTCCTTCCTGCCGGCAGCTATTAGACAATTTAATGCCTCACCGGGGTGCCGTGCCGTCGTCAACATAGACCTGGAACTGTTGGGTTGTTAGGACCAAGTTGAACAATTATGCATCCATCTGTGAGTAACTCTGGTCTGTAATCACTCATTCACTCAGGACTTATTCATTCAGGACTGTATATACATATTCATGTACAGTTGTTATATCATATCACATGCAATATTGTAAGTAATTCTTGTACTGAATTACGTAGTCATTCACTCAGGAATGCATATTAGTATCCTGTCAGTTGTATCTTTTTTCATTGCTTTTAGTATATCGAATGTGCAATACGTGCATTTATCTGTAATTAAACCCTGTACTAAGGACTGTATTTTAAGGGAATTACTATTATTACCCTAAATTATATCATACACATTTAGCTATTTAAGTATCTCTTATTGTCATTTACATGTACTGTTCCTAGGCTGTCATAGTAAATAAGAATTTGTTCTTAACTGACTTGCCTAGTTAAATAAAGGTTACATAAAGGTTACATAAAGGTTAAATAAAGGTTACATACGTATCGATTACATTTTGATTACTGTTAAAAAGCTATTTGGGTTGTTCATGGGATTTATCCCGACATCCATGATTTATTATCGTTTTTAAAAACTTTAAAATGTTATAAAACATTTAAATTATTTGCTACTTGTTAGACTTTTTACTGCATTGTTAGAAGCTAGTTAAGGTGCGAACGCTGAGTCATTATCAGCCAATCAGTGGATTCACTGATTCACTGCTCCTCTAATCCCTTCAGGCACCATGATGAAGTGGGATCCTACTGTAGAATCCATTAGGCATGAGCCTGCACTTCCACTGCTGTCCACTAGATGTTACGTGGACAAACAGGCTGGTCCGGTATATTTCCCTCAAATCAAAACTGAACAACAATATAAATGCAACATGTAAAGTTTTGGTCCCATGTTTAATGAGCTGAAATAAAAGATCCCAGAAATGTTCAATGTGCACAAAAAGTGTATTTCTCTCAAATGAAATGTTTCCATCGCTGTTAGTGAGCATTTCTCCTCCAAGATAATCCACCCACCTGACAGGTGTGGTATATCAAGAAGCTGATTAAACAGCATGATCATCACACAGGTGCACCTTGTGCTGGGGACAAAGGCCACTAAAATGTGCAGTTTTGTCCCACAACACAATGCCAGATATGTCTCAAGTTTTGCAATTGTCATGCTGACTGCAGGAATGTCCACCAGAGCTGCTGACTGCAGGAATGTCCACCAGAGCTGCTGACTGCAGGAATGTCCACCAGAGCTGCTGACTGCAGGAATGTCCACCAGAGCTGCTGACTGCAGGAATGTCCACCAGAGCTGCTGGCTGCAGGAATGTCCACCAGAGCTGCTTTTTAGAGAATTTAATGTGAATTTCTCTACCATAAGCCGCCTCCTACGTCATTTTAGAGAATTTGTTAGTACGTCCAACTGGCCTCACAACTGCAGACTACTTGTAACCACGCCAGCTCAGGACCTCCACATCTGGCTTCTTCACCTGCGGGATTGTCTGAGACCAGTCACCCGGTCAGCTGATGAAACTGAGGAGTATTTATGTCTGTAATAAAGCCCTTTAGTGGGGAAAAAAAGATGTCTTATTGACTGGGCCTGGCTCCCCATTAGGCCCTAATCTATGGATTTCACATGACTGGGCAGTGGTATAAGCAATGGGTGGGCCTGGGAGGGCCCCTGCCCAGTCATGTGAAATCCATAGATTAGGGCCTAAAGAATTTATTTCAATTGACTGATTTCCTCATATGAACTGTAACTCAATAAAATCTTTGAAATTGTTGCATGTTGCGTTTATATTTTAGTTCAGTATATTTCAGATGTGGGAGGTCTGTCCTCCCTCATCTGGGCCCAAATACAAATAGACCATGACAACGTGACCCATGACAAAAAAACATCCCAATCTAACTCCCTATAATTTGCTGTTCAGTGACGTAGGTAGGCTAGGTGTTAATGGTTCACCCTGTTTGTTATCAAAGGTAAGAAGTCCAGCATATTGTTCAAGGATCAAGACACTGACATGCTGGAAGGTTGGGGAGGGGACAGCACAGAGATCAATATCTGGGGGTCAAACAGTAGGATATACACTGAGTTTACAACACATTAGGAATTGCTCTTTACATGACAGACTGACCAGGTGAATCCAGGTGAAAGCTATGGTTACTTATTGATGTCACTTGTTAAATCCACTTCAATCAGTGTAGAAGTTTTTTTTTTGCCTTGAGAAAGTTGAGACATGGATTGTGTTTGTGTGCCATTCAGAGGGTGAACGGGCAAGACAAAAGATGTAACTGCCTTTGGATGGACATCCAGCCAACTTGAAAGAACTGTAGGAAGCACTGGAGTCAACATGGGCCAGCGTACCTGTAGAATGCTTTCCACACCGTGTAGAGTCCAAGCCCAGATGAATTGAGGCTGTTCTGAGGGCAAAAGGGCGGGGGTGTAACTCAATATTAGGAAGGTCATAGTTCATTCAGATCTAGGCTATCACCCTTGTACCAGAAGACAGGTAACGTCCCAAATAGCACCCTATTCCCTATGTTGACCAGCAGTGCACTATGTAGGGAATAGGTTGCCATTTGGGACAAGACTCATAGTAGTCATGTGTCCTGTAGATCTGTCTAACTGGGCTCATACTGGAGGAGATCTGTCTAACTGGGCTCATACTGGAGGAGATCTGTCTAACTGGGCTCATACTGGAGGAGATCTGTCTAACTGGGCTCATACTGGAGGAGATCTGTCTAACTGGGCTCATACTGGAGGAGATCTGTCTAACTGGGCTCATACTGGAGGAGATCTGTCTAACTGGGCTCATACTGGAGGAGATCTGTCTAACTGGGCTCATACTGGAGGAGATCTGTCTAACTGGGCTCATACTGGAGGAGATCTGTCTAACTGGGCTCATACTGGAGGAGATCTGTCTAACTGGGCTCATACTGGAGGAGATCTGTCTAACTGGGCTCATACTGGAGGAGATCTGTCTAACTGGGCTCATACTGGAGGAGATCTGTCTAACTGGGCTCATACTGGAGGAGATCTGTCTAACTGGGCTCATACTGGAGGAGATCTGTCTAACTGGGCTCATACTGGAGGACAGTCAGTGGGTCTGTGTGGGTTAGGGTCTTTTGTTTTTTACTTTTATTTAACTAGGCAAGTCAGTTAAGAACTAATTCTTATTTACAATGACGGCCTACCTACAGGGTCAGCCCCTGGAGCAAATTAGGGTTAAGTGCCTTGCTCAAGGACATCGACAGGTTTTTCACCTTGTCGGCTCTGGTATTCGAACCAGCGAGTCTGTCTCAAGTGTTGGCTGTAAGCCTGGGTAGTAGGCCTATGGGCCAGAGGTTAGAGTCTGTCTCAAGTGTTGGCTGTAAGCCTGGGTAGTAGGCCTATGGGCCAGAGGTTAGAGTCTGTCTCAAGTGTTGGCTGTAAGCCTGGGTAGTAGGCCTATGGGCCAGAGGTTAGAGTCTGTCTCAAGTGTTGGCTGTAAGCCTGGGTAGTAGGCCTATGGGCCAGAGGTTAGAGTCTGTCTCAAGTGTTGGCTGTAAGCCTGGGTAGTAGGCCTATGGGCCAGAGGTTAGAGTCTGTCTCAAGTGTTGGCTGTAAGCCTGGGTAGTAGGCCTATCCTCTGGATATGGATCCCCTCCTCTCCATAGCTGATGATTTGAACAGAAATGTAGGCTATTTCTCTATTCTCCCTGTCTTGTCCTCCTCTAACCAAACCACAAAACTTTATTATAGGGCCTATAATAACTTGTCAAGGCTGTTACAATGTAATTACTATTTTCTGTAGGCTACCATGTTCTTTCCACTAAAGTTGGGATGTCAATTCTATGTGGATGGGTGTTTAAACAGAAATAAAACACATAATCTTTGCCGAATATGGGACATGACGTACCTCAGCAGCATTTAGGTTCAAGAGCCCCTGGATTACAGCGAGCAGCGCATGCCGGTGGGTCGGACGCAGGGGAAAGCGCCACCGCTGTTTAAACGGGGTCTATCGGGGGAGGGTGGAGGATAAATAACCCAGGATCCACAGCGCTGAGTAACCACTCTAAACATCGCTATATCAGATCCCTCTCTCTCTAGCTTCTCACTGTTCATCTGCCTCTGTCTCCGTATCTATCTAGCTATTGTTGTTTAGAGTGGCAGAGAGCAGCCATATCAGCTTCCTCAGAGGGTCTCTCTCTGGTCTCTGGTCTCCTTGCTATATTTTCCTATCAGACTGACAGGCAGCTTCCGTAGGTTCTCTTCAGCTACTGCCGGGCCGCTTCGGGGGAGCTATGGGGAAAGATTATTATAAAATCCTGGGGATAGTGAAAGGAGCGGCTGACGAAGACATTAAAAAGGCGTACAGAAAGCAGGCTCTGAAATGGCACCCTGACAAAAACAAGGCGGCCAACGCCGAGGAGAAATTTAAGGAGATCGCCGAGGCATATGAAGTCCTCAGTGATCCGAAGAAAAGGGAGATATATGATCAGTATGGAGAGGAAGGTAGGATAATATTATACTCGCAACCTTTCATTGTGGTCATTTTATTAATGCCCGGGTTTCTTGTCATTTCATCCACCCCACAATATAGCACATAGAAAATGATGCTGTGCGTAAAATAGAATTGACCATTATTCAAGTCATACACACTGGTTAGAGGAGACCACAGCAGTTAATTATTATTATTTCTTAATACAATTTATGATAATAATAATAATAATAATAATAATAAGACAATGAACTGACATTTCCCTGTTGTCAGGGTGGCATATCGGTCTGCCCATAATAAGCAGACATGGCTCTTGGTTGGTCAGAAATACAGTATATGTCAGATTGTATTATTTTTAGGCTACTGTCAATTACATGAATTGATATTGAACATGTCAATATGGATAATGTTCTGGGCCGAAGGCATCATAACCCTTTCAAATAGCAGATGGGAAAGGGCAGATTTGCCATGGTGTGAAAAATCCACTGACCTGCCCCACACTGTATAATAGATGTCTTGATATGGCTATTGGGCTTATGAACTTACCCTTCGACTAGAGCAGCATCGGTGTAGGATTGCAACCCTTTACCTGCATGGTACAGTCTGCATGGTACAGTCTGCATGCTACAGTCTGCATGGTACAGTCTGCATGGATGGTACAGTCTGCATGGTACAGTCTGCATGGTACAGTCTGCATGGTACAGTCTGCATGGATGGTACAGTCTGCATGGTACAGTCTGCATGGTAGGGTCTGCATGGTACAGTCTGCATGGATGGTACAGTCTGCATGGATGGTACAGTCTGCATGGCACAGTCTGCATGGATGGTACAGTCTGCATGGATGGTACAGTCTGCATGGTACAGTCTGCATGGTACAGTCTGCATGGTACAGTCTGCATGGTACAGTCTGTGACTATACAGATCACATACACAATACATTCTTGGTTTAGGAGGTTTAACATTTGGTTCTATTATACCGGACAAACTCAGACACAGCCATGTCTGGTGCAGAACATAGTAGGTTATCATCTACATTATCTGAACTGTTGATGACTCCAGTATCCTTCCCCCACTATCAAAACATAGGTTATCATCTACATTATCTGAACTGTTGATGACTCCAGTATCCTTCCCCCACTATCAAAACATAGGTTATCATCTACATTATCTGAACTGTTGATGACTCCAGTATCCTTCCCCCACTATCAAAACATAGGTTATCATCTACATTATCTGAACTGTTGATGACTCCAGTATCCTTCCCCCACTATCAAAACATAGGTTATCATCATTATCTGAACTGTTGATGACTCCAGTATCCTTCCCCCACTATCAAAACATAGGTTATCATCTACATTATCTGAACTGTTGATGACTCCAGTATCCTTCCCCCACTATCAAAACATAGGTTATCATCATTATCTGAACTGTTGATGACTCCAGTATCCTTCCCCCACTATCAAAACATAGGTTATCATCTACATTATCTGAACTGTTGATGACTCCAGTATCCTTGTTCACCGTTGTCCCTCAGGTCTCAAAGGAGGTGGCGGCCCCGGCAGTGGTCCAGACGGACACGGCAGCAACTTCACCTCTTACACGTTCCATGGCGACCCCCATGCCACCTTCGCCACCTTTTTCGGTGGCGCCAACCCCTTTGAGATGTTCTTCGGCCGCAAGGCCAACGGGCGTGGTCCGGGCGGCGGGGACGACGAGGACATGGAGGTGGATGGCAACGACCCGTTTGGCTCGTTCACCTCGTTTAATCTCAACGGGTTCCCTCGGGACCGCCACGTGGGGCTGGGCGGGCAGCAGAGGAGGAAGCAGGACCCGGCCATCCATCACGAGCTGCGGGTATCGCTAGAGGAAGTGTTTCATGGTTGCACCAAGAGGATGAAGATCAGCAGGAAGAGGATGAACCCAGACGGACGGACCATGAGGACGGAGGATAAGATACTCACCATAGAGATCAAGAGAGGATGGAAGGAGGGAACCAAGATCACGTTCCCCAGAGAAGGGGACGAGTCACCCAATACGATCCCTGCTGATATCGTGTTCGTCATCAAGGACAAGCCCCACGCGCACTTTAGGAGGGAGGGGTCAGATATCGTGTACCCGGTGAAAGTTAGTCTACGACAGGTGAGAAGGGTTTTGCTTGGCGGATCTTGGTGGCCCTCCTTATCAAAGTATGAGTAAGGGGAAACACTTCCAATAGAAAGTGGTTTAGTGTGGAATAAGCTAGTTTGGTCTGGCTGGTTTAGTTGCTATAGAAATGGGCATTCAGAATGGATCATGTTCAGCACATCGTAGATAAACATTTTTTACAACTGAAAATGTAAATCCGTGATCTTATTGGTCAAACTGAACACAAGCCTGGTCACTGTTGAGCAGACGGGAGGGAGAGACAACAGGCTTAAGACCAGTGCATACAGCAAGTAGACAACATTATGATATAAGGACGATGTTATGTAAAGGAGAGAAACAGGAGAGGAGTGTGACAGAGACAGCAGGGCTTGTAGCCCACGCACACTGACTGGGTTAGGACTACTAACTCACTCTCTCTCTCTCTCTCTCTCTCTCTCTCTCTCTCTCTCTCTCTCTCTCTCTCTCTCTCTCTCTCTCAGTCGTTGTGTGGTTGCTCTGTGACGGTATCTACGATAGACGGGAAGACGTGCAACATGAAGATCACTGATGTGATAAAGCCAGGCATGAAACAGACTGTAGCAGGGCAGGGCCTTCCCTTCCCCAAGAACCCAGAGCAGAGAGGGGACCTGGTGGTGGAGTTTGACGTGAACTTTCCAGAGAATCTCCCCACCAATGCCAAAGATGTCCTGAAGAGGCATTTACCTGCATCCTAGAAGAACAGACAGGGATACGAACAGACAGACAGAGACATCGGCACGGACACACAACTGGACGACAGAAAGAAAGGGGTGACATCAGCATGCCAGCTCTCACACTCTCTCTCGCTCCTCTCCTCTCTCTCTCACACTCTCTCTCGCTCCTCTCTCATCTCTCCTCTCTCATCTCTTTCTCACACTCTCTCTCGCTCTTCTCCTCTCTCTCTCCTCTCTCCTCTCTCATCTCTTTCTCACACTCTCTCTCGCTCCTCTCCTCTCTCTCTCCACTCTCTCTCCTCTCTCCTCTCTCCTCTCTCATCTCTTTCTCACACTCTCTCTCGCTCCTCTCCTCTCTCTCTCCATTCTCTCTCCACTCTCGCTCCTCTCCTCTCTCTCTCCTCTCTCTCTCCTCTCTCCTCTCTCATCTCTTTCTCACACTCTCTCTCGCTCATCTCCTCTCTCTCTCCTCTCTCCCCTCTCATCTCTTTCTCTCCTCTCATCTCTTTCTCTCCTCTCATCTTTTTCTCTCCTTTCTCTCTCCTCTCCTCTCTCTCTCTCTCCTCTCTCTCTCCTCTCTCCTCTCTCTCTCCTCTCCTCTCTCCTCTCCTCTCTCCTCTCTCTCTCCTCTCTCTCTCCTCTCTCCTCTCTCCTCACACATAAGGACAGTGATGAATGTTCACAGATGGAGCCCCTTTCTAAATGAATGTTTATATTATTGATCTATTTTGATGTCTTTTATTTATACCATGCATGCAGTCCAAGTAAATGTGTTGATATCTGAAAGTAAACATGACTTTATTGTGTGGATCCTTTCCACATTCACCTCTGGCCCCAAATGACACCCTGTTCCCTTTACAGTGTGCTACATTTGACCAGGGCCCATAGGGTGGAATAGGGTGTCATTTGGGACATTGATTATATACTGTATAATGTAACACCAGATGTAGAGATCTGGGGGCTTGTTTTGCTCCTTTCCAACCTTTTCATGTTTATAATTTATATCATTTATAATGAGTAACATTCACCTCACATTTCCTGAGCCAGTAAGTCAGCTACAAAGTTGAAACACAAGTACTGTACATATTTTCATAATAAACATTTACACCATGGAAAGAGCCAAAACAACCCAGTGTAGAAAGGTGATGAGTGAGTAAATATAGCCTGTGTGTGTGTGTGTGTGTGTGTGTGTGTGTGTGTGTGTGTGTGTGTGTGTGTGTGTGTGTGTGTGTGTGTGTGTGTGTCAGTCATACTTGAGTAAAAGTTAAGATACTGTGGCGAGCTCGGCCAGAAGAAGATGGCAGGAGACAGAGATTGATTTTACTGGAGAGTTCCTGCTCCCCGGACACCGCAGGACTCCAGGAACGCCACACTTCATTATCGTCTCCTTCAATTATTAACAGTGAACCTCCGGCCATGCGAGGTCACGGTAGGTACTCTATCATCCCCCGTAACCTGAACTCAAGACAACTTAAAAACACATAACCACATAACATTAGCTTAACTACTAAAAACCTAAACACATAACACAACCGTTTTATCGTGGGACATGAACTACCCACAATCCCTTGCACTCTTCAGCTACCACACAACGCGTACCTAGCGTATGCCGGCCAGATCGCTACCAGACCTTAATGGAAAATGACTCAAGTAAAAGTGAAAGTCACCCAGTAAAATACTACTTGAGTAAAAGTCTAAAAGTGTCTGGTTTTAAAAATACTTTAGTATCAAAAGTCAAATGAATGCTTTAAACCCTTTCAAATTCCTTATATTAACCCTCTACAATCTAAGGGGTTCTACTGAGCTTTATGAAGGTCATACTAACGATAATCTGGCTATTTGAGACCCCTTGAAGTTTCCCCCAAAAAATATAAAACAATTTGATAATACAATTAATTACTATAAGCCCATACAAACATATTGAATACATTTGACATGTATTTGACCCCTTATTTTCGCCCCCCGATGTGGTCTGCTCCCAAGGACTGTGGGCTCTCCTTCTCCGTGGCCGACATGAGTAAGATATTTAAGCGTGTTAACCCTTGCAAGGCTGCCGGCCCAGACGGCATCCCTAGCCGCGTCCTCAGAGCATGTGCAGACCAGCTGGCTGGAGTGTTTACGGACATATTAAATCTCTCCCTATCCCAGTCTGCTGTCCCCACATGCTTCAAGATGGCCACCATTCTTCCTGTACCCAAGAAAGCAACGGTAACTGAACTAAATTACTATCGCCCCGTAGCACTGACCTCTGTCATCATGAAGTGCTTTGAGAGACTAGTCAAGGATCATATCACCTCTACCTTACCTGCCACCCTAGACCCACTTCAATTTGCTTACCGTCCCAATAAATCCACAGACGATGCAATCGCCACCACAATACACACTGCCCTATCCCATCTGGATAAGAGGCATACCTATGTAAGAATGCTGTTCATTGACTATGGCTCAGCCTTCAACACCATAGTACCCTCCAAGCTCATCATTAAGCTCGAGGCCCTGGGTCTGAACCCCGCCCTGTGCAACTGGATCCTGGACTTCCTGACGGGTCGCCCCCAGGTGGTGAAGGTAGGAAACAACACCTCCTCCTCGCTGATCCTCAACACTGGGGCCCCACAAGGGTGTGTGCTCAGCCCCCTCCTGTACTCCCTGTTCACCCATGACTGCGTGGCCACACATGCCTCCAACTCAATCATCAAGTTTGCAGACGACACAACAGTACTAGGCCTGATTACCATCAATGACGAGACAGCCTACAGGGAGGAGGTGAGGGCCCTGGCGGAGTGGTGCCAAGAAAATAACCTCTCCCTCAACGTCAACAAAATGAAGGAGCTGATCGTGGACATCAGGAAACAGCAGAAGGTGCACCCCCCTATCCACATCGACGGGACCGCAGTGGAGAAGGTGGAAAGCTTCAGGTTCCTCGCCGTACACATCACTGACAAACTGAAATGGTCCACCCACACAGACAGTGTGGTGAAGAAGGTGCAACAGAGCCTCTTCAATCCAAGGAACCTGAAGAAATTTGGCTTGGCCCTTAAGACCCTCACAAACTTTTACAGATCCACAGCTAGCTAACGTTAGCGTCACAAATGCATTTCTCTAGCTAGCTGAGCTGGTTTACAAGAAAACGTCTGAGATGGCTCAAACACTGTAACTAGCTAGCAAGCCCTCTTTGGCGACAATATTATTGGGGCGAAGGAATGTTAGATTAATCTTTTCATTTTAAGTTTGCTGCCTATGAAATTGGAGGTTACTACTGGTTTCAGATCCGAGGTGAGAGAAACTGTCCACCATGTTTTGTGTTTTAGTAAAGGCTCAGAGTGACATTATGCACCCAAGAAGCCTCAACCAATCACCCAACGGATTATACGGACTTTACCTCTGGGTATCCTATGAAAAATTAATTTGCGACCGTATATGCGATAACCCAGCACCTCCCAAAAACAGATGTCGCGCCCTGGAAACAAAGGTATTTTTAGCATATTTTAGCATATTAGGGTATGTGCTAATATGCCTTTTTTTTTCCTTTATTTAACCAGGTAGGTCAGTTGAGAACAAGTTCTCATTTGCAACTGCGACCTGGCCAAGATAAAGCAAAGCAGTGCGACAAAAAACAACACAGAGTTACACATGAGAAAATAATCAAACGTACAGAAAATGACACTATAGAAAATCTATGTAGTGCAAAATGCAGTAAGGTTAGGAAGACAATAAATAGACCATAGTGGTGAGATAAATTAC
The DNA here is from genome assembly GCA_023634145.1 of Thymallus thymallus. NCBI lineage: Eukaryota > Metazoa > Chordata > Actinopteri > Salmoniformes > Salmonidae > Thymallus > Thymallus thymallus. The sequence continues at coordinate 1,250,565 of CM042383.1, forward strand.
AGATTAGCATAATCACTGGAATGATGGAATGTGCAAATGATGATGTGCAAATAGAGATATTGGAGTGCAAAATGAGCGGTGATCGATAAGCTGCTCTGACAGCTGATGCTTTAAGTTATTGAGGGAGATGGTAGTCTCCAGCTTCAAGGATTTTTGCAATTCAGTCCAGTCATTGGCAGCAGAGAACTGGAAGGAATGGCGGCCAAAGGAGGCGTTGGCTTTGGGGGTGGCCAGTGAGATATACCTGCTGGAGCGCATACTACGGGTGAGTGTTGCTATGGTGACCAGCGAGCTGAGATAAGGCGGGGATTTACCTAATAAAGACTTATAGATGACCTGGAGCCAGTGGGTTTGGCGACGAATATGTAGTCAGGGCCAGCCAACGAGAGCGTACAGGTCGCAGTGGTGGGTAGTATATGGGGCTTTGGTGACAAAACGGATGGCACTGTGATAGACTACATCCAATTTGCTGAGTAGAGTGTTGGAGGCTATTTTGTAAATGACATCGCCGAAGTCAAAGATCGGTAGGATGGTAAGTTTTACAAGGGCATGTTTGGCAGCATGAGTGAAGGAGGCTTTGTTGCGAAATAGGAAGCCGATTCTAGATGTAATTGTGGATTGGAGATGGTTAATGTGAGTCTGGAAGTTGAGTTTACAGTCTAACCAGACACCTATGTATTTGTAGGTGTCCACATATTCTAAGTCAGACCCGTCCAGAGTAGTGATGATAGTCCGGTGGGTGGGTGCGGGCAGCGTTCGATTGAAGAACATGCATTTAGTTTTACTAGCATTTAAGAGCAGTTGGAGCCACGGAAGGAGTGTTGTATGGCATTGAAGCTTGTTTGGAGGTTAGTTAACACAGTGTCCAAAGAGGGGCCAGATGTATACAGAATGGTGTCGTCTGCGTAGAGATGGATCAGAGAGTCACCAGCAGCGAGAGCGACATCATTGATATATATAGAGAATAGAGTCGGCCCAAGAATTGAACCCTGTGGCACCCCCATAGAGACTGCCAGAGGACCGGACAACAGGCCCTCCGATTTGACACACGGAACTCTGTCTGAGAAGTAGTTGGAGAACCAGGCGAGGCAGTCACTTCGTTGATCGTTGATAGTTTCTTTACTTTTTAAACATGGTTCATCATGGTACTGTCTTTGATGACACTAAAAGTTGATAGGCCAGTTTGAAGTTGATTGGCCAGTTTGAAGTTGATTGGCCAGTTTGAAGTTGATTGGCCAGTTTGAAGTTGATTGGCCAGTTTGAAGTTGATTGGCCAGTTTGAAGTTGATTGGCCAGTTTGAAGTTGATTGGCCAGTTTGAAGTTGATTGGCCAGTTTGAAGTTGATTGGCCAGTTTGAAGTTGATTGGCCAGTTTGAAGTTGATTTTCTGATTAATCAATAACTCAACAATGTCTTAACCGATCCCTTAGCTTTTTTCACGTTTTTCAAGTTAACAGATGTACCATGGGCCTGCATACCAAGATGGACCTTATTGGTCCTTGAGGCAAATTTGTTCAGCATGAAAAAAGGCACCTATTTACAAAGTTTCAAGTCTAGGTCAAACAGGACAGCAGATATGAAGGTTTAAGTGAGACAGCTTATACAGCGCCACCTAAAGGCCAATTAGTGCCATTCTTTTTGACCAAGTTCCAAATTGGGAAAAAAGTGACCAATCTATGCTTGAGTTATTTGACCATGTCAAGGAAAAAATGACTAAATATGAACCCCTAAATATGCAAATATGGATTTATGGGACAGTGGAAGATATAAAAAAAAAATCTTAGTGTAGAGACATCATTCAGAATTGGTGTTTTGGTATTTTCATTGTAGTCAACGGTGAGTGATGACTCAGCAAAATGTGTCTACCAATTTTCTCTGTAACGAAACAAAATATCCAACAGTTTGGGGAATCAACTACAAGTCACAGATAGAAAACAATACGGCCACATATAAAGATAGGTGGACTTTCTACATTTACATCACTTAGCAGACACCCTAATCCTACCGCCATGCCCTACCGCCATGCCCTACCGCCATGCCCTACCGCCATGCCCTACCGCCATGCCCTACCGCCATGCCATACCGCCATGCCCTACCGCCATGCCCTACCGCCATGCCATACCGCCATGCCCTTCCTTAAATCCAGTTCACCAGTTTGAATGTGTCAAGAACTGCAACGCTGCAGGGTTTTTCACCCTCAACAGATTCCTGTGTGTATGAAGAACAGTCCACCACCCAAAAGGACATGAAGCCAACTTGACACAACTGTGGGAAGCATTGGAGTCAGCATGGGCTAATGTTTGGTATACTCAGTATATATTCAGTACAGCATGAATGGCCAAGGCCCTACGACTGATTGGACTGTACCAGAGTACGTGCCCCTCTGATAAGGCCCCCTTGATCCTTTTCTCAAAAGTGTCTACAAATGAGCATTTAAAAGCTGTTTTCCCAAAAATTCTTCCTCAGCCCCCCTAGAAAAATGTGTCCCCTTCCCCAATATCAGACTCGCTCCTACGCCCCTGGGGCCCAGTAAAACCCAAACAAATAGGATGCATTCAGACAGCTGTCCAGTTGAAAAGCTCCTCACGTCCCAAATGGCACCCTTTTCCATATATAGTGTCCTACTTTTGACCATATGGGCCCTTGTCAAATGTACTGTGCTATATAAGGACTAGGGTGCACTATGTAGGGATTAGGGTGCACTATGTAGGGAATAGGGTGCACTATGTAGGGATTAGGGTGCACTATGTAGGGATTAGGGTGCACTATGTAGGGAATAGGGTGCACTATGTAGGGATTAGGGTGCACTATGTAGGGATTAGGGTGCACTATGTAGGGAATAGGGTGCACTATATAAGGACTAGGGTGCACTATGTAGGGAATAGGGTGCACTATGTAGGGAATAGGGTGCACTATGTAGGGATTAGGGTGCACTATGTAGGGATTAGGGTGCACTATGTAGGGATTAGGGTGCACTATGTAGGGAATAGGGTGCACTATGTAGGGATTAGGGTGCACTATGTAGGGATTAGGGTGCACTATGTAGGGAATAGGGTGCACTATGTAGGGAATAGGGTGCACTATGTAGGGATTAGGGTGCACTATGTAGGGATTAGGGTGCACTATGTAGGGATTAGGGTGCACTATGTAGGGATTAGGGTGCACTATGTAGGGAATAGGGTGCACTATGTAGGGATTAGGGTGCACTATGTAGGGATTAGGGTGCACTATGTAGGGATTAGGGTGCACTATATAAGGACTAGGGTGCACTATGTAGGGATTAGGGTGCCATTTTTACTCGGTAAAAAGCCCACATCACTCAGCTTCTATAAATACCGATGTTGCTGAGTGATGTGGCGCCCCCTGGTGGAACAGTCTGTAGTAGTAAACGGTTACACCAACTGTAGACACACATACAATGGTGTAAAGTAACTAAGTAAAAATGATTTGAAGTACTAGAGTATTTTTGGGGGGTATCTGTACTTTACATTACTATTTATATGTTTTTACTCCACTACATTCCTAAAGAAAATATGTACTTTTTACTCCCATGCATTTTCCCTGACACCCAAAAGTACCTGTTACATTTCGAAAGCTTAACAGGAAAGTAAAATTGTCTAATTCACGCATTTATCAAGAGAAGACGTAGTCATCCCTACTGCCTCTAATCTGGCAGACTCACTAAACACAAATGCTTTGTTTGTGATGATGTCTGAGTGTTGGAGTGTGCCTGGGCTGGGCCATAACCAGGGTTGACTTTTAGTGAGGTCTGGAAGGACATTTCTTGAAGGTTGAAGCTCATTTACTGCATTTCAATACAATTAAAAAAACGTAAAAATGCTAAAACAGTAACAACAATCAAAAATGCTCCCAGCCATTAATCACCTTGGCTGCTGTGGATTCATTAACCTTAGTTGATCTTCAAACATATAGTCTATTAGTTATACAGCTTTAATGTTATACTCCTGAAAGGGAGTATTTCATTTTTAGAACTGTATTGTTTTTTATTTTTATGTTTTTATTGAACCTTTATTTAACTATGCAAGTCAGTTAAGAACACATTCTTATTTACAATGACCGTTTACCAAAAGACAAAAGGCCTCCTGCAGGGACAGGGTCTGGGATTAAAAATACAAATAAATACAAATAAATAAAATATAAACATAGGACCAAACACACATAATGACAAGAGAGACAGAACAACACTACATAAAGAGAGACCTGAGACAACAACATAGCATGGCAGCAACACATGACAACACAGCATGGCAGCAACACATGACAACATGGTAGCAACACAACATGACAACAACATGGTAGCAACACAACATGATACAAACATTATTGGACACAGACAACAGCACAAAGGACAAGAAGGTAGAGATGACAATACATCACACAAAGCAGCCACAACTGTCAGTAAGAGTGTCCATGATGGAGTCTTTGAATGAAGAGATTGAGATAAAACTGTCCAGTTTGAGTGTTTGTTGCAGCTCGTTCCAGTCGCTAGCTGCAGGGAACTGAAAAGACGAGCGACCCAGGGATGTGTGTGTTTTGGGGACCTTTAACAGAATGTGACTGGCAGAACGGGTGTTGTATGTGGAGGATGAGGGCTGCAGTAGATATCTCAGATAGGGGGGAGTGAGGCCTAAGAGGGTTTTATAAATAAGCATCAACCAGTGGGTCTTGTGACGGGTAAACAGAGAATATCCTTCGTATTTTTTTAAATCTCAGTTTTGTGTCACTTCTCTGGAAACTTGCCTTAATGGCAATGTCTTACTATGAAACCTAAGAGACTTTAGTCGTATTGAAAACACATTACACTAAATAGTCATTATCTGGCTAGTAATGGGGGTCTCAAGGGAGAACAGTCCAGTGTGTCTGAAATACCATGGCCGATTTCTGGTCCCAGTCAATGGTCCCAGTCTTCCCCTGTATAGGCCTAAATAAACTCAATATGACCAAAAAAATGACCTGGCCTTTTGGATGATAGCGGGGTGAACAGGCCATGGCTGGGAAGGATGATGTCCTCTCTGATTCAGAGGTTAAACGCAGAAGACACATTTCAGTTGAATTCATTCAGTTGTACAACTGACTAGAATCCCCTTTCCTTTATGTTCTTGGAACATGTGTTGTTTTGAGTGAAGACTGACGTTCACCGGCGTCAGCAGGACGGACAGGTATATGTGGCCTCCTGCATGGCGCATATCTCCGTGGCCTCCTGCATGGCGCATATCTCCGTGCCCCCACTGCGCCTGCGTCCCACCAACAGAACAGTATAGTGAACCAGAGTCGCTGTTGTCTGACAGTTTCTGGCTACAGGAGGCTGGATAGAACAGGAGGCTGGATAGAACAGGAGGCTGGATAGAACAGGAGGCTGGATAGAACGCGGAAACGTTACGTTCGCCACCTACCTGTTGAATATTACCGCCGTTTAATGAGCCAGTCTGGGGTTGGGTCACACTGTCGAAGAACAAAGTCGAACGTGGAAAAAGGAGAGTCAGTCGAGGTAAAGGCGGAAGGAAGGAGGATTTTTGTGCAACTGGTAACCACTCTAATGTTCTAGCCGGACCGACAGATCAACGGATTTATCAACCAACACAATGCCTTTAGGACTGAGGAGAAAGAAGAACAAGTCGAGGGAGAGCTCGAACCTGGTGGAGAATGAGGAGGTGGGTGGACATGCAGGTGGCAGCTCCGCCAAGGCGACAGTAAACGGAGCGGGTCTCCCAGCACCACCTGCCAACCTGCGGCCCAAACTGGTGTTCCACACTCAGCTCGCCCACGGCAGCCCCACCGGGAGGATCGAGGGATTTACTAACGTCAAAGAACTCTACGGGAAAATAGCAGAGACGTTCAATTTAAGCGCACCAGAGGTATGTTTTGACAACTTTTGTAGTTCTAGAAAGATAAAAACGGTGTTTTCTGAAGGTATCAGAGTTTAGCGCAAGGTGCGCCCTGACCTTACAGCCTACCTACGCACCAGGAGGCTCAGGTTGATATTCACCAGCCTGAGGATAAGCGGTACCTGCTGGGAGTGAGTCAGGACCAGCCTTATTTATCCTAGGATACATTACACCTCACCTCATTTGACAGGTATTCAATTTAACTGTAGTTTCTGGGGACATTTGGTGAGACTATTGCCCGTCTTTAGTATAGAGAACAACAATTCAATCAAAATAAACAGAATAAATTGTTATTTTAATAAATGGGGCTATTTATCCATTACATGGGGCTATTTATCCATTACATGGGGCTATTTATCCATTACATGGGGCTATTTATCCATTACATGGGGCTATTTATCTATTACATGGGGCTATTTATCCATTACATGGGGCTATTTATCTATTACATGGGGCTATTTATCTATTACATGGGGCTATTTATCCATTACATGGGGCTATTTATCTATTACATGGGGCTATTTATCTATTACATGGGGCTATTTATCTATTACATGGGGCTATTTATCTATTGCATGGGGCTGTTTATCTATTACATGGGGCTATTTATCTATTACATGGGGCTATTTATCCATTACATGGGGCTATTTATCTATTACATGGGGCTATTTATCTATTACATGGGGCTATTTATCCATTACATGGGGCTATTTATCTATTACATGGGGCTATTTATCCATTACATGGGGCTATTTATCTATTACATGGGGCTATTTATCTATTACATGGGGCTATTTATCCATTACATGGGGCTATTTATCTATTACATGGGGCTATTTATCTATTACATGGGGCTATTTATCTATTACATGGGGCTATTTATCTATTACATGGGGCTATTTAGCTATTACATGGGGCTATTTATCTATTAGATGGTAATTGAATCACATTGACACATTTGGAAAAGTTATTGAGGAAACTGTACAGGTTTTGGAATCATAGAAAATCCCTCCTGGTTTTCTTTGAGATAGTTGGACTTAGTTTACAGGGTTAAATTCCATCCTTTAAAGAGGGTGAAGGCCTCGGCTCACAGAGAGACATTACTACAAATTTCAAATACTATTTCTCTACAGTCAGGGAGAAAAAACGGCTAAGGCTCCGTAAACAACAAGTGGTAAAGGAGTCTGTGAGTGACATGTCTGTCTTTGGTAAAGGAGTCTGTGAGTGACATGTCTGTCTTTGGTAAAGGGGTCTGTGAGTGACATGTCTGTCTTTGGTAAAGGAGTCTGTGAGTGACATGTCTGTCTTTGGTAAAGGAGTCTGTGAGTGACATGTCTGTCTTTGGTAAAGGAGTCTGTGAGTGACATGTCTGTCTTTGGTAAAGGAGTCTGTGAGTGACATGTCTGTCTTTGGTAAAGGAGTCTGTGAGTGACATGTCTGTCTTTTGTCTTTCTGAGCTGGAGCAGAGAGGTTGGCCGAACAGCCCGCCCCTGCACGCACACACACACCACCAGTGTAGATGATCCCACAGTAACAGGCGAGAGAGAGAGAGACAAACCAGACCGATTGACAAACTGAGTAACAAAAACACTAACGTCTTTTTTTCTGACCTGAACAGAAACTCAAACATGTTTCACAATACATTTGTTATGTCTCTTCTGCCAGACATTTCTACGCAGAATAATATTTCTCTGATCATATCCCGACTTTGCCTGACGACTCAAACTGAATTCTTCCACTTCTCTGTCGTTCGCTACATACTTCAGTCTGAGACTGCCATCGTAAGTCGTACAAAACAAAGTCATAAGCGATCGGATCATCTCTAACCAATCAGAGTATCAAAGCCAATTACACATTTTCAAAACACTGCTTTACACATCTGGCTCTGGCCCAACCTATCAGTTTCTGCCACCAATCAGACGGTCTAGTCAGACGGCCTAGAATGGATTTCCATTCTAGAAATCGTCGGGGAGGTACTCCGATCCAGACTCATTGCAGAGAAGAAACTAACGTCCGTGGGCGTGGCGTAGCGTTTGTCCGGAGCAAGGAGTCTGGGTAGGCAGGCAAGTCCCGACTCCCAACTTGTTTGAACATGAAACTCCTCCTTCTTGGTTTTTGAGCATGTTGTTGAAAACATATGTTCACTTCAGGGCAGCGGCTGTTTGACAACCGTTCTGAATTGTGATCTAGGGATGTGGGAGGAGAGGAGATAAATCTGTTGTAGATAGACAGACAGACAGACAGACAGACAGACAGACAGACAGACAGACAGACAGACAGACAGACAGACAGACAGACAGACAGACAGACAGACAGACAGACAGACAGACAGACAGACAGACAGACAGACAGACAGATAGATAGATAGATAGATAGATAGATAGGTACTTTATTGATCCCCGGGGGGGAAATTTCATTGTCAAGCAGCTACAACAAAACACAGGGCAGGTGCAAAATGCCACAACGAAAGTACACAAAAGACAGATACACGGTACATAGAGCGGCAGTATGAAAAAGTATAGAAATACAAGAGAAAAGAGAAGAAAAAAACTAACTAAAACAACAATTAATGCAGAACAACGGGAGCTGCTTAACAGGCGACCAGCAGGGCGGCGCCAAACCTCTAATCTCCCAGAGAGAGGCGGGGAGGGGGTGTTGTGGTGGTTGGTATCTCCCAAAGGAAGTCCCCTACATCCTGCTGGTGGGCACAGCCTAAAGAACACCCAGATAAAACCTCTCTGTCCTGGACCATGGGTCTCCAGGGAGCCTAGTTAGAACTAACCCCTCCCTTACACACCACTACAACATTCTACTCTCCCTGTGTCAACTACTTGGCTGAAGTGTAATACTGTATTGAGACCGGTAAGGGAAGTTGCCAGACAGAAAAGACAGCTGGGATTGTTTGTTGGTATACCTTAACGTCAGCTAGGGCTTTGTGTAGGAAATCACCTGAACACTCAGGCTTGTTGTGAACATGGTCTCCATACCATGGCTTTCCCAAAACACATATTTCCTACACAAACTCTGTTTCATTTACCAAGGTTTCATTAGGGATTCTGTATATTACAACACTTGTCATCGTCCCCATGATTCTGAAGGAGACATGGAGAAGGCTGTCCTCATCATCTCATACTGAGCTCTGTTACGTCATGAGGATGTGGATGTTTTCAGCTGATGTTTTACAGCATAGAAACTAGGCTTACTTCAGTCACAGGTGAACTGTACCTGTGACTGCATCTTCAGGTCAAAGTCTGCTGCTGTAGAGGTTAACCAGTCCCACATTACAGGTGTGGCTCTCTGGCAGGCAGCGTGACCTGCAACCTGTCTGTCCACCTGCTGTCTCTATGTATCTACCAGTACTATTGGCTAGCTACTAGGGCTAGGCCATGGTCTCTGTGTACCTATCTACCTACCTGGCTGTACTATTGGCTAGGGCTAGGCCATGGTCTCTGTGTACCTATCTACCTACCTGGCTGTACTATTGGCTAGGGCTAGGCCATGGTCTCTGTGTACCTATCTACCTACCTGGCTGTACTATTGGCTAGGGCTAGGCCGTTGTCTCTGTAGGCGATTCATGATATACAGTACCAGTCAAAAGTCTGGACACACCTACTCATTCCAGGGTTTTTCTTTATTTGCACTATTTTAAGACATACAAACTATGAAATAACACATATGGAATCATGTAGTAATTTAAAAAGTGTTAAACAAATCAAAATATATTTTATATTTTAGATTCTTCATAGTAGCCACCCTTTGCCTTGATGACAGCTTTGCACACTCTTAGTATTCTCTCAACCAGCTTCATGAGGTAGTCACCTGGAATGCATTTCAATTAACAGGTGTGCCTTGTTAAAAGTTAATTTGTGGAATTTCTTTCCTTCTTAATGCGTTTGAGCCAATCAGTTGTGTTGTGACAAGGTAGGGGTGGTTTACAGAAGATAGCCCTATTTGGTAAAAGACCAAGTCCATATTATGGCAAGAACAGCTCAAATAAGCAAAGAGAAACTACAGTCCATCATTACTTTGAGACATGAAGGTCAGTCAATCCGAAGAATCTGCAGTCGCAAAAACCATCAAGCGCTATGATGAAACTGGTTCTCATGAGGACCGCCACAGGAAAGGAAAACCCAGCATTACCTCTGCTGCAGAGGATATGTTCATTAGAGGAGACTGTGTGAATCAGGCCTTCATGGTTGAATTGCTGCAAAGAAACCACTACTAAAGGACACCAATAAGAAGAAGAGACTTGCTTGGGCCAAGAAACACGAGCAATGGACATTAGACCGGTGGAAATCTGTCCTTTGGTCTGAAGTCCAAATTGGAGATTTTGGGTTCCAACCGCCGTGTCTTTGTGAGACGCAGAGTAGGTTAACTGATGATATCCGCATGTGTGGTTCCCACCGTGAAGTATGGAGGAGGAGGTGTGATAGTGTGGGGGTGCTTTGCAGGTAACACTGTCAGTGATTTATTTAGAATTCAAGACACACTTAACCAGCATGGCTACCACAGCATTCTGCAGCGACACGCCATCCCATCTGGTTTGCGCTTAGCGGGACTATCATTTGTTTTCAACAACAATGACCCAAAACACACCTCCAGTGTGTGTAAGGGCTATTTGACCAAGAAGGAGAGTGATGGAGTGCTGCATCAGATGACCTGGCCTCCACAATCACCCGACCTCAACCCAATTGAGATGGTTTGGGATGAGTTAGACCGCAGAGTGAAGGAAAAGTGCTCAGCATATGTGGGAACTCTTTCAATATTGTTGGAAAAGAATTCCAGGTGACTACCTCATGAAGCTGGTTGAGAGAATTCCAAGAGTGTGCAAAGCTGTCAAGGCAAAGGGTGGCTACTATGAAGAATCTAAAATCTAAAATATATTTTGATTTGTTTACCACTTTTCTGGTAACTACATGATTCCATTTGTGTTATTTCATAGTTTTTATGTCTTCACTATTATTATACAACGTAGAAAATAGTAAAAATAAAGAAAAACCCTTGAATGAGTAGGTGTGAACCTTTTGACTAGTACTGTATATCTAAAATGTTTTTCTCTAAATAAGCTTTGTTGTACAATAAAAGGTCAAATACACAATTTCACAGTCAGCAATAATCTAATGAATTCAGGGCTTGTGAAGTTATACCTATGCTAAATATAAGCCTTCCACAACCATAAGACCCACTAATAATTGAATTATTTGATCAAAATAGTTTAACCTGCTTTTGTGCAATAATCACTGATCTTGCTTTCAAGTCTGTCTATGAAAATTGCCATTTTGTTACAAGTTTAACCTGACAATATAATACACATTCACTAATAATGACTAACTTCTGTAGCGTTATAGAAAATGATTAACACATAGCCTAGTAGCCAGCTAATCTTTATATTTAAACTTTAGCCAACTTGGATATACTGTATTTACTGGCTATAAAGGCAGAACAGTTGAATTGTTATAAACACATCCTTCTGTCTGTCTCCATCTGGTTGAACAGCATGCTAGCCTGTCCACATTCAGATGTTGAAATCAAGTCACCTCCCTTATTTCTCAGGATGAGAACGAGTTGCTAAGTCCTTATATAGTTGTGTTTGATGCTTATTGCACATTTATTAAACACAGACTAGACCGCTAGTTTAACAGTCTTTGTCCGCTACTTCATTTTCCACAATCAATGTTCATTGATACTTCCGTTTTAGGAGTGTCTGCTCTTAGGCTTGGGCGGTATGCTGTATATACCGTATACCGGGGTAGGCTTGGGCGGTATGCTGTATATACCGTATACCGGGGTAGGCTTGGGCGGTATGCTGTATATACCGTATACCGGGGTAGGCTTGGGCGGTATGCTGTATATACCGTTTTAATAAAGTCATCTACACACATCAATACTCCATAAAGACAAAGCGAAAACAGGTTTTTAGAACTTGTTGCAAAAATAGATGTTAGATTTTTCTACAACTTGATTGGAGTCCACCTGTGGTAAATTACATTGATTGGACATGATTTGGAAAGGCACACACCTGTCTATATAAAAAGGTCCCACAGTTGACAGTGCATGTCAGAGCAAAAACCAAACCATGAGGTCAAAGGAATTGTCCGTAGAGATCCGAGACAGGATTGTGTCGAGGCACAGATCTGGGGAAGGGTACCAAAACATTTCTGCAGCATGGAAGGTCTCCAAAAACACAGTGGCCTCCATCATTCTTAAACGGAAGAAGTTTGGAATTATCAAGACTCTTCCTAGAGCTGGCCGTCCAGCCAAACTGAGCAATCTGGGGAGAAGGGCCTTGGTCACTCTGACAGAGCTCTAGAGTGGAGATTAGAGAACCTTCCAGAAGGACAACCATCTCTGCAGCACTCCACCAATCAGGCCTTTATGGTAGAGTGGCCAGATGGAAGCCACTCCTCAGTAAAAGGCACATGACAGCCTGCTTGGAGTTTGACAAGAGGCACCTAAAGGACTCAGACCCTGAGGAACAAGATTCTCTGGTCTGATGAAACCATGACAGAACTCTTTGACCTGAACGCCAAGTCTCTTTAAAAAAAAAAGAAATGTGGAAAAGTTTCAAAACTGTTTTTGTTTTGTCATTATGGGGTATTGTGTGCAGATTTAGGGAAATTATTATAATTTTTTAATCAATTTTAGAATAAGGCTGTAATGTAAAAAAATTGTGGTAAAATTCAAGGGGGTCTGAATATTTTTCGAATGCATCGTACTATTAGCTAGGGTAGGGCTGTGGTGTCAGTGTACCCATCTGGACTGCTGGGCTCACCTATTTCATTTGGTTACAATTTGAATACTCCAGCTTCCTTCGCCCAGGTGTCGCTTGTTGTCTTTACAGTGTGCTTTCTGCCGCTGAGTGAGAGCAGACTAACTCTCTGCTAGTTCATGTAAACAAGGACTCTTGTAATCTTGTTTTGTTTGGCTAATTTAAAACTTTGCTTGGCTGTCAGTGTTATACATTATACAATTTATACACATTATACAATTTATACACATACTACATGGATAATACAATATAAAATACACATTATACACTACACATATATCTATATACAGTGAGGAGAACAAGTATTTGATACACTGCCGATTTTGCAGGTTTTCCTACTTACAAAGCATGTAGAGGTCTGTAATTTTTATCATAGGTACACTTCAACTGTGAGAGACGGAATCTAAAAACAAATTCCAGAAAATCATATTGTATGATTTTTAAAGAATTAATTAGCATTTTATTGCATGACATAAGTATTTGATCACCTACCAACCAGTAAGAATTCCGGCTCTCACAGACCTGTTTGTTTTTCTTTAAGAAGCCCTCCTGTTCTCCACTCATTACCTGTATTAACTGCACCTGTTTGAACTCGTTACCTGTATAAAAGACACCTGTCCACACACTCAATCAAACAGACTCCAACCTCTCCACAATGGCCAAGACCAGAGAGCTGTGTAAGGACATCAGGGATACAATTGTAGACCTGCACAAGGCTGGGATGGGCTACAGGACAATAGGCAAGCAGCTTGGTGAGAAGGCAACAACTGTTGGCGCAATTATTAGAAAATGGAAGAAGTTCAAGATGACGGTCAATCTCCCTCGGTCTGGGGCACCATGCAAGATCTCACCTCGTGGGACATCAATGATCATGAGGAAGGTGAGGGATCAGCCCAGAACTACACGGCAGGACCTGGTCAATGACCTGAAAAGAGCTGGGACCACAGTCTCAAAGAAAACCATTAGTAACACACTACGCCATCATGGATTAAAATCCTGCAGCGCACGCAAGGTCCCCCTGCTCAAGCCAGCGCATGTCCAGGCCCGTCTGAAGTTTGCCAATGACCATCTGGATGATCCAGAGGAGGAATGGGAGAAGGTCATGTGGTCTGATGAGACAAAAATAGAGCTTTTTGGTCTAAACTCCACTCGCCGTGTTTGGAGGAAGAAGAAGGATGAGTACAACCCCAAGAACACCATCCCAACCGTGAAGCATGGAGGTGGAAACATCATTCTTTGGGGATGCTTTTCTGCAAAGGGGACAGGACGACTGCACCGTATTGAGGGGAGGATGGATGGGGCCATGTATCGCGAGATCTTGGCCAACAACCTCCTTCCCTCAGTAAGAGCATTGAAGATGGGTCGTGGCTGGGTCTTCCAGCATGACAACGACCCGAAACACACAGCCAGGGCAACTAAGGAGTGGCTCCGTAAGAAGCATCTCAAGGTCCTGGAGTGGCCTAGCCAGTCTCCAGACCTGAACCCAATAGAAAATCTTTGGAGGGAGCTGAAAGTCCGTATTGCCCAGCAACAGCCCCGAAACCTGAAGGATCTGGATGGAGGAGTGGGCCAAAATCCCTGCTGCAGTGTGTGCAAACCTGATCAAGAACTACAGGAAACGTATGATCTCTGTAATTGCAAACAAAGGTTTCTGTACCAAATATTAAGTTCTGCTTTTCTGATGTATCAAATACTTATGTCATGCAATAAAATGCAAATTAATTACTTAAAAATCATACAATGTGATTTTCTGGATTTTTGTTTTAGATTCCGTCACTCACAGTTGAAGAGTACCTATGATAAAAATTACAGACTTCTACATGCTTTGTAAGTGGGAAAACCTGCAAAATCGGCATATGTATATAGCCTCCTCACATTGACTCTGTACTGGTACCACCTGTATATAGCCTCCTCACATTGACACTGTACCGGTACCCCTGTATATAGCCTCCTCACATTGACTCTGTACTGGTTCTACCTGTATATAGCCTCCTTACATTGACTCTGTACTGGTACCGCTATATATAGCCTCCTCACATTGACTCTGTACTGGTACCACCTGTATATAGCCTCCTCACATTGACTCGGTACTGGTACCACCTGTATATAGCCTCCTCACATTGACTCTGTACCGGTACCCCTGTATATAGCCTCCTCACATTGACTCTGTACTGGTACCACCTGTATATAGCCTCCTCACATTGACTCTGTACTGGTACTTCCTGTATACAGCCTCCTCACATTGACTCTGTACTGGTACCACCTGTATATAGCCTCTCACATTGACTCTGTACTGGTACTTCCTGTATACAGCCTCCTCACATTGACTCTGTACTGGTACTTCCTGTATATAGCCTCCTCACATTGACTCTGTACTGGTACTTCCTGTATATAGCCTCCTCACATTGACTCTGTACTGGTACTTCCTGTATATAGCCTCCTCACATTGACTCTGTACTGATACTTCCTGTATATAGCCTCCTCACATTGACTCTGTACTGGTACCACCTGTATATAGCCTCCTCACATTGACTCTGTACTGATACTTCCTGTATATAGCCTCCTCACATTGACTCTGTACTGGTACTTCCTGTATATAGCCTCCTCACATTGACTCTGTACTGATACTTCCTGTATATAGCCTCCTCACATTGACTCTGTACTGGTACTTCCTGTATATAGCCTCCTCACATTGACTCTGTACTGGTACTTCCTGTATATAGCCTCCTCACATTGACTCTGTACTGGTACCACCTGTATATAGCCTCCTCACATTGACTCTGTACTGATACTACCTGTATATAGCCTCCTCACATTGACTCTGTACTGATACTTCCTGTATATAGCCTCCTCACATTGACTCTGTACTGATACTTCCTGTATATAGCCTCCTCACATTGACTCTGTACTGGTACCACCTGTATATAGCCTCCTCACATTGACTCTGTACTGATACTTCCTGTATATAGCCTCCTCACATTGACTCTGTACTGGTACTTCCTGTATATAGCCTCCTCACATTGACTCTGTACTGATACTTCCTGTATATAGCCTCCTCACATTGACTCTGTACTGGTACTTCCTGTATATAGCCTCCTCACATTGACTCTGTACTGGTACCACCTGTATATAGCCTCCTCACATTGACTCTGTACTGATACTTCCTGTATATAGCCTCCTCACATTGACTCTGTACTGATACTACCTGTATATAGCCTCCTCACATTTAGCGAAGTCCAGATAACCTTTGGCTCAGATACCACTGTGTTCAAGTGTGTGCATGTCTATAATATGCAACGTGTTTGAACGGCAACATGGAATGTGTTCAGTTTGGATCAGACCGAGACAGACAGGTGAGACTGAGACCTGATTACGGTGTAAGACAGACAGACCGAGCTATAGACGGATGGGCTTCATAACCTGTTTCCCCTGGACAGACAGACAGACAGACAGAGCTATAGACGGATGGGCTTCATAACCTGTTTCCCCTGGACAGACAGACAGACAGACAGACAGACAGACAGACAGAGCTATAGACGGATGGGCTTCATAACCTGTTTCCCCTGGACAGACAGACAGACAGACAGAGCTCAGGTGTGAACTGAGACCTGATTACAGTGAAAGGGCTTCAGTTGATTAAGTGTCTGTTCACCCGCCAAAGGGGATGGAAGGGTTGCCATGGTCACAGCATCGCTGTCACAGGAGGTTGAGGCGGAGGGTAAGACATAAACAAGGTTGAGACCGTTTTAATTGGCTGCTGAGAGGTTGGGGTGTGTGTGTGAGCAGCTGGTGACCTCAAATCATTGCTCGACCAATTACGATGTGGTTGAAAGATACTTTTGAAAAACACAGCTGATGATTGTCTTTCTGACACACCTGACTGAAACACTTCAGGTCTTTATAATGTCATGTTTTATTTCTGTTAGGGCCCAACAAAAAAGCTAAAAGCTTACCGTTTGATGAAATAAGACAAATACAATCTAACATTTCTCTCTGAAGTTGCTGGTAACAGGGATACACGAGGAGTCGGCAACCTTTCTCATGTGGAATGCCAATTTATCTTACCGTTTCTACCGATATGGTGCCAGTTCTAGTTTTCATTTGCATATTTTCTTGAAACAGTTTAATAAAAATTATAATAACGTCTTCGTATCTCAAAATCATTGTCATGTGGTTTAATCAAAATTCTATCCAAATGAAAATGATCCAAAACTAAAAAGTAACTTATATCTTACAACTATGTAAGAATAGCCAACATAAAGCCAACAAATAGAAACGTTGCAGCCTGATAAAAATAAATATCCTATAAATCACATTGGCTGTATAAATCACATGGCCTGTCTGCAACAAACTGGAAACATTGTATCAACTAGTAACTTGGGTCTGGCCTGAAGCTTGTGCTAGCGAACTTGCAACATTGTATAAAATATTCTGGGCCCTCAGAGGTTCCAGCACCAGTGAGCTCGGGACAGACAAAGCTGTAGGCTATTTGATCAAGGGATAAGAAGCGTTGCTTGACTTGGGCAGGAGCTCACCAGAGCAGAGAAACGGCAACTCAAATGTTCTACTGCTTCATCTCCTGTTCCTCTTGTAGAATATTAGCTCAACAGTATTGTGGAGCTCCTGCACCTTAATATAAACCGTACCAGCACCCAGAATGAATACAGGAACCTATTTCAGTCCAAATCAAGCACTGATAAGAAGCCTATTTTATGACGTTTCCACTGGATCAAACCATGACATTTTCCACTTTCATGCTGAGGGGTTATCGACAGGGAGAGAGCTGGAAAGATTTTTCAAATACATTGAGGAACTATTGGATCTAAAAACAGACTTTGATCCTAAAGACATAATGCTGACGGGACATAATGCTGACGGGTTGTATTCTCTGTCAACAAACAGTTAGTCAGTCAGCCAATGAATGATCAGATTCTCCTGAACTTCCTCTAACTAATGCTAGGCTGGGCAAATGAACACTGCATATTGTGAGGTCAGCATTTCATTGGACATCCCTAGGTTAGCCATTATTAAAATTCCATGGTTTTCTCATTGTATGAAGCAACACAGCTTCCTGCAAAGTCTTAGTTATATTCAGTTAGTTAAACAGGTAGATGGCCGTTCATATACTCTACCGGTCAAAAGTTTTAGAACACCTACTCATTCAAGGGTTTGTCTTTATTTTTACTATATTCTACATTGTATAATAATAGTGAAGACATTAAAACTATGAAATAACACATATGGAATCATGTAGTAACCAAAGTGTTAAACAAATCAAAATATAATTTATATTTGAGATTCTTCAAAGTAGCCACCCTTTGCCTTGATGACAGCTTTGCACACTCTTAGTATTCTCTCAACCAGCTTCATGAGGTAGTCACGTGGAATGCATTTCAATTAACAGGTGTGCCTTGTTAAAAATTAATTTGTGGAATTTCTTTCCTTCTTAATGTGTTTGAGCCAATCAGTTGTGTTGTGACAAGGTAGGGCTGGTATACAGAAGATAGCCCTATTTGGTAAAAGACCAAGTCCATATTATGGCAAGAACAGCTCAAATAAGCAAAGAGAAACTACAGTCCATCATTACTTCAAGACATGAAGGTCAGTCAATACGGAACATTTCAAGAACTTTGAAAGTTTCTTCAAGTGGAGTCGCAAAAACCATCAAGCGCTATGATGAAACTGTCTCTCATGAGGACCTCCACAGGACAGGAAGACCCAGCATTACCTCTGCTGCAGAGGATATGTTCATTACCAGCCTCAGAAATTGCAGCCCAAATAAATGTTTCACAGAGTTCAAGTAACAGACATCTCAACATCAACTGTTCAGAGGAGACTGTGTGAATCAGCCCTTCATGGTCAAATTGCTGCAAAGAAACCACTACTAAAGGACACCAATAAGAAGAATAGACCTGCTTGGGCCAAGAAACACGAGCAATGGACATTAGACCGGTGGAAATCTGTCCTTTGGTCTGAAGTCCAAATTTGAGATTTTGGGTTCCAACCACTGTGTCTTTGTGAGACGCAGAGTAGGTTAACTGATGATCTCTGCATGTGTGGTTCCCACCGTGAAGCATGGAGGAGGAGGTGTGATGGTGGCCTCCTCCTCCATGCTGATGTTGGGTGATTAGCCCTGGCTGATGTTGGGTGATTAGGCCGAGCTCGCAGTCGGCATTCCAATTCATTCCAAAGCTGTTTGATGGGGTTAAGGTCCCGGCTCTCAGCTGGCCAGTCAAGTTCTTCCACACCGATCTCGACAAACCATTTCTGTATGGACCTTGCTTTGTGCACAGGGGCATTGTTATGCTGAAACAGGGAAGGGCCTTCCCCAAACTGTTGCCACAACGTTGGAAGCACAGAATCATCTAGAATGTCATTGTATGCTGTAGCGTTAAGATTTCCCTTCACTGGAACTAAGGGGCCTAAACCATGAGAAACAGCCTCAGATTACTCCTCCTCCACCAAACGTTCTCCTGTCATCCACCAAACCCAGATTCGTCCGTCGGACTGCCAGATAGTGAAGCGTGATTCATCACTCCAGAGAACGTGTTTCCACTGCTCCAGAGACCAATGGCGGCGAGCTTTACGCCACTCCAGCCTATGCTTGTTATTGCGCATGGAAACCTTTTTCATGAAGCTCCCGACGAACAGTTCTGTGCTGACGTTGCTACCAGAGGCAGTTTGGTATTCGGTAGTGAGTGTTTCAACCGAGGACAGACATGTAGCGCTTCAGCATTTGGCGGGTCCCGTTCTGTGAGCTTGTGTTGATTTGACAAGTCTGGCATCCTATGAGGGTGCCACGTTGAAAGTCACTGAGCTCTTCAGTACGGGCCATTTTGTCTATGGAGATCGCATGGCTGTATGCTTGAATTTATACACCTGTCAGGTAGGGATGTGGCTGAAATGGTCAAATCCACTAATTTGAAGGGGTGTCCACATACTTTTGGCCATGTAGTGTATTTGCCCATATTTGACATTTCTATTTGTTTCCCATTTTAGTCCATTTATCAGCCAGAACATGGTGACAACAACAACAACAACACAACAACAACACAACAACAACACAACAACAAACCAAACACCTCTGATGATGATGATGATGATGATGATGATGATGATGTGAAATAAAGTCTAAGCTACAATGTATGTGGAAATTAAACAAATCTGATTTTACACGTTTTTAGACATTTGACATTAAAGGTGTATTAAAACACTTTAAAGAAATAGTTTAAACGGTATTGATGCTCTGGCCTGGCCTCCCTTCCTCATACTGGCCTCCCTTCCTCATACTGGCCTCCCTTCCTCATACTGGCCTCCCTTCCTCATACTGGCCTCCCTTCCTCATACTGGCCTCCCTTCCTCATACTGGCCTCCCTTCCTCATACTGGCCTCCCTTCCTCATACTGGCCTCCCTTCCTCATACTGGCCTCCCTTCCTCATACTGGCCTCCCTTCCTCATACTGGCCTGGCCTGGGTTCCCAGAGGGCTTCTGTTCAGTTCTGTCCTGTCCAGTAACTGTTCTGCTCTGCCCTCCTCTGTCCTGTCCTGCTCTGCTCTGTCCTGTCCTGATCTCCTCTGTCCTGTCCTGTCCTGCTCTGTTCTGTCCTGTCCTGATCTGCTCTGTCCTGTCCTGATCTCCTCTGTCCTGTCCTGCTCTGTTCTGTCCTGTCCTGCTCTGCTCTGTCCTGTCCTGATCTCCTCTGTCCTGTCCTGTCCTGCTCTGTTCTGTCCTGATCTGTTCTGTCCTGTCCTGATCTGTTCTGTCCTGATCTGTTCTGTCCTGTCCTGATCTCCTCTGTCCTGTCCTGATCTCCTCTGTCCTGTCCTGATCTCCTCTGTCCTGTCCTGCTCTGTTCTGTCCTGTCCTGCCCTCCTCTGTCCTGTCCTGATCTCCTCTGTCCTGTCCTGCCCTCCTCTGTCCTGTCCTGCTCTGTCCTGTTCTGTTTTGACTGTGTGGTGTTGGTGAAAGCTGGGAGTTTAGCCAAGTAAAGCGTCCACTTCACCTCCCACTCAGCCCCCTTTGCTTTATTCCCGCCCCTTGCCTAAATTCAATTCAAAGGGTCTTTATTGGCATGGGAAACGCGTTTACATTGCCAAAGCAAGTGAAGAAAATAATAAAAGTAACAAACTAAAAACTATTAGAATTGAACAGTAAACATATAAATAGTTGTAGTACGAATAGTAGGGTAAGATACATATTGGTTGTATTTACAATGGTGTTGGTGTTGGTGTGCCCTGTTCTCATGGCAACGGGCCACACATCTTGCTGCTGTGATTGCACACTGCGGTACTTCGCCTAACAATGTTTGATTTGTTTTCAAATTCTCTGAGGGTCTGTGTGATCTGTGGGAAATATGTATCTCTACTGTGGGCGTGCATTTGGCAGGAGGTTAGGAAGTTCAGCTCAGTTTCCACCTCATTATGTAGGCAGCGGGCACATAGGCAGACCTGGCTCTCGAGAGAATACAGGCTACGGCAGCTTCTCTCAATAGCAAGGTTATGCTCACTGAGTCTGTACATAATTTCCACCTGATAGGTGTGGCATATCAATAAGCTGATTAAACATAATTATCATTACACAGGTGCACCTTGTGCTGGGGACAATAAAAGGCCACTCTAAAATGTGCAGTTTTGTCACACAACACAATGCCGCAGTCTCAAGTTGATGGAGTGTGCAATTGGCATGCTGACTGCAGGAATGTCCACCAGAGCTATTGCCAGAGAATGAAATGTTCATTTCTCTACCCAAAGCCGCCACCAACATTGTTTTAGAGAATTTGACAGTACGTCCAACCGGAATCACAACCACAGACCACGTGTATCCACGCCAGCCCAGGACCTCCACAGCCGGCTTCTTCACCTGCGGGATCGTCTGAGACCAGCCACATAGACAGCTGATGAAACTGAGGGTTTCTGCACAAACTGTCAGAAACTGTCTTAGGGAATCTCAGACGTCGTAACCAACTTCAGTGGCCAAATGTTCACCTTCGATGGCTACTGCTCTTCACGGATGAATCCCGGTTTCAACTGTACTGGGCAGATGGCAGACACCGTGTATGGCGTTGTGTGGGCGAGTGGTTTACATTTGACTTCAGATACATTTACACTCAGTTTACATACACCTTATTCAAATACATTTACACTCAGTTTACATACACCTTATTCAAATACATTTAAACTCAGTTTACATACACCTTATCCAAATACATTTAAACTCAGTTTACATACACCTTATCCAAATACATTTAAACTCAGTTTACATACACCTTATCCAAATACATTTAAACTCAGTTTACATATACCTTATCCAAATACATTTAAACTCAGTTTACATACACCTTAACCAAATACATTTAAACTCAGTTTACATATACCTTATCCAAATACATTTAAACTCAGTTTACATACACCTTATCCAAATACATTTAAACTCAGTTTACATACACCTTAACCAAATACATTTAAACTCAGTTTACATACACCTTATCTAAATACATTTAAACTCAGTTTACATACACCTTAACCAAATACATTTAAACTCAGTTTACATACACCTTATCTAAATACATTTACACTCAGTTTTTCACAATCCCTGACATTTAATCCTAGTAAAAATTCCCTGTCTTAAGTCAGTTAGGATCACCACTTTATTTTAAGAATGTGAAATGTCAGAATAATAGTAGAGAGAATTATTTATTTCAGCTTTTATTTATTTCATCACATTCCCAGTTTGTCAGAAGTTTACATACACTCAATTAGTATTTGGTAGCATTGCCTTGTTTAAATTGGGTCAAACGTTTCGGGTAGCCTTCCACAAGCTTCCCACAATAAGTTGGGTGAATTTTGGCCCCTTCCTCCTGACAGAACTGGTGTAACTGAGTCAGGTTTGTAGGCCTCCTTGCTCGCACACGCTTTTTCAGTTCTGCCCACAAATGTTCTATAGGATTGAGGTCAGGGCTTTGTGATGGCCACTCCAATACCTTGACTTTGTTGTCCTTAAGCCATTTTGCCACAACTTTTGAAGTGTGTTTGGGGTCATTGTCCGTTTGGAAGACCCATTTGCGACCAAGCTTTAACTTCCTGACTGATGTCTTGAGATGTTGCTTCAATATATCCACATCATTTTCCTTCCTCATCATGCCATCTATTTTGTGAAGTGAACCAGTCCCTCCTGCAGCAAAGCACCCCCACAACATGATGCTGCCACCCCTGTGCTTCACGGTTGGGATGGTGTTCTTCGGCTTGCAAGCCTCCCCTTTTTTCCTCCAAACAGATGGTCATTATGGCCAAACAGTTCTTTGTCCCCATGTGCAGTTGCAAACCGTAGTCTGGCTTTTTTATGGCGGTTTTGGAGCAGTGGCTTCTTCTTTGCTGAGCGGCCTTTCAGGTTATGTCGATATAGGACTCGTTTTACTGTGGATATAGATACTTTTGTACCTGTTTCCTCCAGCATCTTCTTAGGGTCCTTTGCTGTTGTTCTGGGATTGATTTGCCCTTTTCGCACCAAAGTACGTTAATCTCTAGGAGACAGAACGCTTCTCCTTCATGAGTGGTATGACGGCTGCGTGGTCCCATGGTGTTTATACTTGCGTACTATTGTTTGTACAGATGAACGTGGTACCTTCAGGCGTTTGGAAATTGCTCTCAAGGATGAACCAGACTGGTGGAGGTCTACAATACATTTTCTGAGGTCTTGGCTGATTTCTTAAGATTTTCCCATGATGTCGAGCAAAGAGGCACTGAGTTTGAAGGTAGGCCTTGAAATACATCCACAGGTACACCTCCAATTGACTCAAATTATGTCAATTAGCCTATCAGAAGCTTCTAAAGCCATGACATCATTCTCCGTAATTTTCCAAGCTGTTTAAAGGCACAGTCAACTTAGTGTATGTAAACTTCTGACCCACTGGAATTGTGATATGGTGAATTATAAGTGAAATAATCTGTCTGTAAACAATTGTTGGAAGAATTACTTGTGTCATGCACAAAGTAGATGTCCTAACCGACTTGCCAAAACTATAGTTTGTTAATATGAAATCTGTGGAGTGGTTGAAAAATTAGTTTTAATGACTTCAACCTACGTGTATGTAAACTAACGACTTCAACTGTAGCTAATAGAACTAACGCGTTAGTAAACCTGCTACAATCATGCAGTAACGTTACAGTGTTACAGTCAGTAAGCAGTTACATCAGCATTACATGAGCGGTGGCAATACATTTGTAAAATCAAAAGCTTACCTTGACTTGGAAGAGTTCCAGTGTTGTGTTGGATAGCCTTAGCCAGCTAGCTAACATAGCATCCCTCTGTTTGAGCAGGGTGTTTCAGTAGGCTGAACTAGCTAACATAGCATCCCTCTGTTTGAGCAGGGTGTTTCAGTAGGCTGAACTAGCTAACATAGCATCCCTCTGTTTGAGCAGGGCGTTTCAGTAGGCTGAACTAGCTAACATAGCATCCCTCTGTTTGAGCAGGGCGTTTCAGTAGGCTGAACTAGCTAGCTGCATTTGCTAGCTAAGTAAGTGAAACTGAAAGTAAAGAAAAAAGACCATCTCTCTCTATATATATATTATTATCTCTGCTGCTTCTGCTTCATTTTGTAATTCTTTAATTTTGTTCTCTTCTCTCTCTCTTTGAGTCAACTACTCAACACACAGTATTTGCAGTGCTATCTAGCTGTAGCTTATGGGTTCAGTACTATATTAATTCTCTGATCCTTTTGATTGGGTGAACAACGTGTCAGTTCATGCTGCAACAGTTCTGATGGGTTGGAGGTCGTCCTCTGGAAGTTGTCATAATTACTGTGTAAGTCTATGGAAGGGGGTGAGAACCATGAGCCTCCTAGGTTATGTATTGAAGTCAATGTACCAAGAGGAGGACGGAAGCTAGCTGTCCTCCGGCTACACCATGGTGCTATCCTACAGAGTGCTGTTGAGGCTACTGTAGACTTTCTTTGCAAAATAGTGTGTTTTAATAAATTATTTGGTGACATGAATATATTTAGTATAGTTTTATCTATACTAATCTAAAAATTATATCTTTTAAAAAATGATATTTTTATGAAATTCACTGATCCTCTGATGAGCTTCCACTGAGTCTCTTCCCTGTTTCACACCTGGTAGTTTGGTGGATGGGACTACCAGCTCTCTGTAACCTAGAGGGCAACTAGTGGGTCCATAGTTTGGTGGATGGGACTACCAGCTCTCTGTAACCTAGAGGGTAACCAGTGGGTCCATAGTTTGGTGGATGGGACTACCAGCTCTCTGTAACCTAGAGGGTAACCAGTGGGTCCATAGTTTGGTGGATGGGACTACCAGCTCTCTGTAACCTAGAGGGCAACCAGTGGGTCCATAGTTTGGTGGATGGGACTACCAGCTCTCTGTAACCTAGAGGGCAACCAGTGGGTCCATAGTTTGGTGGATGGGACTACCAGCTCTCTGTAACCTAGAGGGTAACCAGTGGGTCCATAGTTTGGTGGATGGGACTACCAGCTCTCTGTAACCTAGAGGGTAACCAGTGGGTCCATAGTTTGGTCGATGGGACTACCAGCTCTCTGTAACCTAGAGGGCAACCAGTGGGTCCATAGTTTGGTGGATGGGACTACCAGCTCTCTGTAACCTAGAGGGTAACCAGTGGGTCCATAGTTTGGTGGATGGGACTACCAGCTCTCTGTAACCTAGAGGGTAACCAGCGGGTCCATCTCCACTCTCTTCCTGACCCTCTCCCTCCCTCTCTCTCCCTCTCTCTCTCTCCTCGACCCCCCCCCCCCCTTTCCTAATCCCATTATTTAGTAACCAGGGGCAACCCATGTCAGTGTGTCAGCTGATGTAGTGCATTGCAGACTGGCACAGTGTCTGTTGGTACACAACACAACCAAAGAGGCCTAACAAGGAAGGTACTTTCTCTGCCACCCAAACTAGGGTGGTGTCCCAAATGGCACCCTATTCCATATATATATAGGGCACTACCTTTGACCAGAGTCCTATGAGCCTTGGTCAAATGTAGTGCACTATAAAGGGAATAGGTTACCTTTTGGGACGCAGCTTAAATAAGAGCCCTGTAACACTCAGAGGTCAATCTGATAATAGTACATCTGACTGCTTTGTCCTTTCATCACACCAGGGTTAGAACGTTTGATACAAACCAAAATGGTTTTAAACTCACACAAGAACACACCATTGTATATGGGTTTCTAATATGAAACTGCTTTATAGGAGTGCTGCCCTTTGTACTGTCACAAGTGTGTATTATTAGCCCTGTGTAACACACACACCCCCCTGTGTAACACACAACCCATCTGTTTGATGTAAGGAGCAGTGGAATAAATGATTCACCAGCAGTAGAGTCCTCCCCGTACTGTAGCGGGTCAACAGTAGTGCACACGTTCCTTCAGCACCAACCAAGATGGCTGCTTCGCGACTAGCTCCTAAGAAACTCTGCAGTATTTTGTTTGTTTATGTACTTTTTTTAACGTTATTAGCTCAGGAATTGTTTTGTGTCGTTACATACAGCCGGGAAGAACTATTGGTTATTAGAGTGGCAGTAACTCACCTGAACCAGCAGCACTACGATCAGGATTACGACTTTCCTGGAGCAGATCCTTTGTTCGGGCTCCCCAGGGCAATTGAACTTATACCAGATGCCGACGCAAAACAACAACAGCGCCGGCGGAGAAGAGGTAGTCGGGGCGGCCTCCTGGTCCGACTCAGGAAGCGTGCACACCACCCACCACTCCCGAGTATTTTACTCACTAATGTCCAATCTCTGGATAATAAGGAACTCAAGTCCTTCTGTTCACTTCAGGATTGTTTTGATCACGTGGACTGGGAAAGTTTGCCAAAAGGCACCTAAAAACTCTGACCATGAGAATCAAGATTCTCTGGTCTGATGAAACCAAGATTGAAATCTTTGGCCTGAATGCCAAGCATCACGTCTGGAGGAAACCTGACCTCATCCCTACAGTGAAGCATGGTGGTGGCATCATCATGCTATGGGGATGTTTTTCAGAGGCAGGGACAGGGAGACTAGTCAGGATCGAGGGAAAGATGAACGGAGCAAAGTACTGAGATCCTTGATCAAAACCTGCTCCAGAGCGCTCAGGACCTCAGACTGGGGCAAAGGTTCACCTTCCAACAGGACAATGACCCTAAGCACACAGCCAAGACAACGCAGGAGTGGCTTTGGGACAAGTCTCTGAATTTCCTTGTGTGGCCCAGCCAGAGCCCGGACTTGAACCCAATCGAACATCTCTGGAGAGATCTGAATATAGCTGTGCAGCGACGCTCCCCATCCAACCTGACAGAGCTTGAGAGGATCTGCAGAGAAGTATGGGAGAAACTCTCCAAATACAGTCTTGGCCAAAAGTTTTGAGAATGACACAAGTATTGGGCTCCACAAAGTTTGCTGCCTCAGTGTTGATGATGGCAATTTGCATATACTTCAGAATGTCATGAAGAGTGATCAGATAAATTGCAATTAATTGCAAAGTCCCTCTTTGCCATGAAAATGAACTTAATCCCTCCAAAACATTTCCACTGCATTTCAGCCCTGCCACAAAAGGACCAGCTGCCATCATGTCAGTGATTGTCTCGTTAACACATGTGAGAGTGTTGACAAGGACAAGGCTGGAGATCACTCTGTCATGCTGATTGAGTCAGAATAACAGACTGGAAGATTTAAAAGGAGGGTGGTGCTTGAAATCATTGTTCTTCCTCTGTCAACCATGGTTACCTGCAAGGAAACACGTCCCGTCATCATTGCTTTGCACAAAAAGGGCTTCACAGGCAAGGATATTGCTGCTGGTAAGATTGCACCTAAATCAAACATTTTATCGGATCATCAAGAACTTCAAGGAGAGAGGTTCAATTGTTGTGAAGAAGGCATCAGGGCGCCCAAGAAAGTCCAGCAAGCGCCAGGACCATCTCCTAAAGTTGATTCAGCTGCGGGATCGGGGCACCACCAGTGCAGAGCTTGCTCAGGAATGGCAGCAGGCGGGTGTGAGTGCATCTGCACGCACAGTGAGGTGAAGACTTTTGGAGGATGGCCTGGTGTCAAGAAGGGCAGCAAAGAAGCCACTTCTCTCCAGGGACAGACTGATATTCTGCAAAAGGTACAGGGATTGGACTGCTGAGGACTGGGGTAGAGTCATTTTCTCTGATGAATCCCCTTTCCGATTGTTTGGGCCATCCAGAAAAACACCTTGTCCGGAGAAGGTGAGCGCTACCATCAGTCCTGTGTCATGCCAACAGTAAAGCATCCTGAGACCATTCATGTGTGGGGTTGCTTCTCAGCCAAGGGAGTGGGCTGACTCACAATTTTGCCTAAGAACACAGCCATGAATAAAGAATGGTACCAACACATCCTCCGAGAGCAACTTCTCCCAACCATCCAAGAACAGTTTGGTGACGACCAATGCCTTTTCCAGCATGATGGAGCACCTTGCCATAAGGCAAAAGTGATAACTAAGTGGCTCGGGGAACAAAACATCGACATTTTGGGTCCATGGCCAGTAAACTCCCTAGACCTTAATCCCATTGAGAACTTGTGGTCGATCCTCAAGAGGCGGGTGGACAAACAAAAACCCACAACTTCTGACAAACTCCAAGCATTGATTGTGCAAGAATGTCCTGCCATCAGTCAGGATGTGCCCCAGAAGTTAATTGACAGCATGCCAGGGCGGATTGCAGAGGTCTTGAAAAAGAAGGGTCAACACTGCAAATATTGACTCTTTGCATAAACTGAATGTCATTGTCAATGAAAGCCTTTGACACTTATGGAATACTTGTAATTATACTTCAGTGTACCATAGTAACTACTGACATAAAGATCTAAGAACACTGAAGCAGAAAACTTTGTGGAGACCAATACTCAAAACATTTGGCCACGACTCTACAGGTGTGCCAAGCTTGTAGCGTCATACCCAAGAAGACACAATGCTGTAATCACTGCCAAAGGTGCTTCAACAAAGTACTGAGTAAAGGGTCTGAATACTTATGTAAATGTAATATTTCAGTTTATTTTTTATAAATTAGCAAACATTTCTAAAACAAAACTGTTTTTGTTTTGTCATTATGGGGTATTGTGTCATTATGGGGTATTGTGCCATTATGGGGTATTGTGTCATTATGGGGTATTGTATCATTATGGGGTATTGTATCATTATGGGGTATTGTGTCATTATGGGGTATTGTGTCATTATGGGGTATTGTGTCATTATGGGGTATTGTGTCATTATGGGGTATTGGGTCATTATGGGGTATTGTGTCATTATGGGGTATTGTGCCATTATGGGGTATTGTGTCATTATGGGGTATTGTGTCATTATGGGGTATTGTGTCATTATGGGGTATTGTGTCATTATGGGGTATTGTGTCATTATGGGGTATTGTGTCATTATGGGGTATTGTGTCATTATGGGGTATTGTATCATTATGGGGTATTGTACATTATGGGGTATTGTGTCATTATGGGGTATTGTATCATTATGGGGTATTGTGTCATTATAGGGTATTGTATCATTATGGGGTATTGTATCATTATGGGGTATTGTGTCATTATGGGGTATTGGGTCATTATGGGGTATTGTGTCATTATGGGGTATTGTGTCATTATGGGGTATTGTATCATTATGGGGTATTGTACATTATGGGGTATTGTGTCATTATGGGGTATTGTATCATTATGGGGTATTGTATCATTATAGGGTATTGTATCATTATAGGGTATTGTATCATTATGGGGTATTGTATCATTATGGGGTATTGTGTCATTATGGGGTATTGTGTCATTATAAAACTAACCCTACAAATAGCACTGTTATAATCATAAGAGGGTGGGTTACGGGGATGGGTGGGATCCTCATTAATATTAATCTCTCTCTCTCTCTCTCTCTCCCTCTCTCTCTTTCTATCCCCTCTCTCTCTTTCTCTCTCTCTCTCTCTCTCTCTCTCTCTCTCTCTCTCTCTCTCTCTCTCTCTCTCTCTCTCTCTCTCTCTCTCTCTCTCTCTCTCTCTCTCTCTCTCTCTCTCTCTCTCTCTCTCTCTCTGTCTCTCTGTCTCTCTGTCTCTCTGTCTCTGTCTCTGTCTCTGTCTCTCTCTCTCTCTCTGTGTGTATCCCCAGATCCTGTTCTGTACGTTGAACACCCATAAGATCGACATGGAGAAGCTGCTTGGTGGCCAGATCGGCCTGGAGGACTTTATATTTGCCCACATTAAAGGGATTAAGAAGGAAGTGGAGGTGTTTAAGTCAGAGGACGCCCTGGGCCTCACCATCACAGACAACGGGGCCGGATACGCCTTCATCAAGGTAGAATTTTGTTTAAATATACAAATCTTGATTTTATTGAGATAGTATAGTGAAGAGGACACAGGAAAGGTAGGAGAATTGGAGTGGGTCGGATTCTAACCCATCCCGACTCTGGTAGCCTAGGCTTTACATGTGCCGGGTCCGAAGTAATAACTGCTTGACCACACAGGCCACATCAAGGTAGGATCAACCAATAAAATCTATCAATTAAATTGCAACTCATCTATTATAGAAGGTTATATCATTAAAAACACTTCTGTCACCTCTATTAGGGTTTATTATAGATGATAGTTATATGATCAGGACTCAGGAGTCTATTATGTAGTAAAGCAAAACTATCTAGTTTAGTACTACATTAAGGCTGGTCTTAGAGAGACTAGTTTAGTAACACATTAAGGATGGTCTTAGAGAGGCTAGTTTAGTACTACATTAAGGCTGGTCTTAGAGGCTAGTTTAGTACTACCTTAAGGCTGGTCTTAGAGAGACTAGTTTAGTAACACATTAAGGCTGGTCTTAGAGAGGCTAGTTTAGTACTACATTAAGGCTGGTCTTAGAGAGACTAGTTTAGTACCACATTAAGGCTGGTCTTAGAGACTAGTTTAGTACCACATTAAGGCTGGTCTTAGAGAGGCTAGTTTAGTACCACATTAAGGCTGGTCTTAGAGAGACTAGTTTAGTACCACATTAAGGCTGGTCTTAGAGACTAGTTTAGTACCACATTAAGGCTGGTCTTAGAGGATAGTTTAGTACCACATTAAGGCTGGTCTTAGAGGCTAGTTTAGTACCACATTAAGGCTGGTCTTAGAGGCTAGTTTAGTACCACATTAAGGCTGGTCTTAGAGGCTAGTTTAGTACTACCTTAAGGCTGGTCTTAGAGAGACTAGTTTAGTACCACATTAAGGCTGGTCTTAGAGGCTAGTTTAGTACTACATTAAGGCTGGTCTTAGAGGCTAGTTTAGTACTACATTAAGGCTGGTCTTAGAGGCTAGTTTAGTACTACCTTAAGGCTGGTCTTAGAGAGACTAGTTTAGTACCACATTAAGGCTGGTCTTAGAGAGACTAGTTTAGTACCACATTAAGGCTGGTCTTAGAGACTAGTTTAGTACCACATTAAGGCTGGTCTTAGAGGATAGTTTAGTACCACATTAAGGCTGGTCTTAGAGGCTAGTTTAGTACCACATTAAGGCTGGTCTTAGAGGCTAGTTTAGTACCACATTAAGGCTGGTCTTAGAGAGACTAGTTTAGTACCACATTAAGGCTGGTCTTAGAGAGACTAGTTTAGTACCACATTAAGGCTGGTCTTAGAGGCTAGTTTAGTACCACATTAAGGCTGGTCTTAGAGAGACTAGTTTAGTACCACATTAAGGCTGGTCTTGGAGAGGCTAGTTTAGTACTACATTAAGGCTGGTCTTTATTTTTTATTTTTTTTATTTTATTTCACCTTTATTTAACCAGGTAGGTCAGTTGAGAACAAGTTCTCATTTGCAACTGCGACCTGGCCAAGACAAAGCAAAGCAGTGCGACAAATAACAACACAGAGTTACACAGTAAACAAACAGTCAAAAACACAATAGAAAATCTATAGAAAATCTATATACAGAGTCTTAGAGAAGCTAGTTTAGTACTACCTTAAGGATCTTATAAAATCTATTTAACTAGGCAAGTCAGTTAAGAACAAATTCTTATTTACAATGACAGCCTAGGAACAGTGGGTTAACTAGCCTTGTTCAGAGTCGGGGATTCGATCCAGCAACCTTTCGGTTACAGGCCCAACGCTCTAACCACTTGGCTACCTGCCACCCCCTCAGGAATGGTTGAATGAACCAGGGATTTAGGACTACAAGCTGCCGAGCTCTATAGACTAGTGTTTAAAATATTGCTCCAAGACACCACCTTGTGTTGGTTAAGCGTCATGGCACCTTCAGAGCATTACACCAGCGATTTCCTTAGTGTTTTGATTCATCAGCATTTACAGATCAGACAGACCCCGGGTACATAAACCAGCTTCAGGGGAAAGACAGACTGTAGTATTTTTGAATATACTGTAAGCAGATTGGGTCAATATATAATCTATATAAACTGTTTCTTGTTGTCAGCACTATTTCAGCAGGTCCCGTTTCCCGATAGTGATGGAACTTAAGCTTTGTTTTAACGATGCATCTTTCCTACAACGGCCAAAGATCTAACATGCATTTCCCAAAGCTGTCATCAAGGCAAAGGGTGGCTACTTTGAAGAATCTCAAATATAAAATATATTTTGATTTGTTTAACACTTTTTTGGTTACTACATGATTCCTTATGTGTAATTTCATAGTTTTGATGTCTTCACTATTATTCTACAATGTAGAATTATTTATTTTTTTAAATAAAGAGAAACCCCATATACAGTACCAGTCAAAAGTTTGGACACACCTACTCATTCCAGGGTTCCAAATATTGGGGTAATGCCAGAGCTGAGGATAATGTTGAGTTTACGAATAGCCCATTTTAATTTGTGACCTGTATATTAGATCATTTCATTTAGTACAGGGTTCAGTCCTGGGCAACACCTTGGGGCATGTTTTGGTTTTTGGCCCAGCACTACACAACTGGTTAGAGTAACCAGCTAATCATCCAGCTTTGATCATCTGAATCAGCTGTGAACCCTGATTTAGGATACCATCAACACCACAGGCCTTTTTGGGTTGGAGGGTTTGTATTTTGTCCTGTAGTTCATCCAATGTAATTGGAGAATCCAGTGGGTTCTAGTAGTCTTTAATAGATTCTAAGATCTGTAATTGATCATGTGATGGAGACGTGGTTGTTCCACTGACTATCCTAAGTTGAATGCACCAATCTGTAAGTCGCTCTGGATAAGAACGTCTGCTAAATGACTACAATGTCAATGTTATGTTTTTGTTGTTTGTTATAGAGACAAAAATATTGGAGAAGTGGTTTATCCAGACATCTCTATTTTGGATAGATTTATTTATTTTTATTTAACCTTTATTTAACCAGGCAAGTCAGTTAAGAACAAATTCTTATTTACAATGACAGGCTACCTACAGGGTCAGCGCCTGGAGCAGATTAGGGTTAAGTGCCTTGCTCAAGGACACATCGGCAGGTTTTTTCACCTTTAATTTGATATGTTAGCAATGTTAAGTCAAATATACTGTTCAGGAATCCTGATGGTAAGTTTACTCCTTCACTATTGCAGGGAAACATTTTGTCCAGAAAGTTGTCTAGGAAGGATTTTATTTATTGTTGGCTATTGTCTTAATGGCATGTAGTTTGTTTGGCTTTGATGCCTCATGACTGAATATTGCTCTGTTCAAGTAGTGTGATTTTGCTGTCAGTGGACTGACTGTGAAACTCTGAGACTCTGGGTTGAGGTCAGTGATAAGGTAGTCTACAGTACTACTGCCAAGACATGAGCTATATGTGTACCTACCGTAGGAGTCCTCTGGAAGCCTACCATTGTACAGACCCAGCATCCTACAGAGCTGCAGGAGTTGTGACCCGTTTTTGTTGGTTATGTTGTCAGTCATAGTTGTGTCTAGGGGGGATATGGGGGAGGGAATGCTGTCACCTCCAGGTAGGTGTTTGTCCCCATGTGTGCTGAGGGTGTCAGGTTCTTGTCCAGTTCTGGCGTTTAGGTCGTCACAGACTAGTACATGTCCCTGGGCCTGGAAATGATTGATCTCCCCCTCAAGGATGGAGAAGCTGTCTTCATTAAAGTATGGGGATTCTTGTAGGGGATATAGGCAGCACACAGGAGGACATTTTTCTCTGATAATTTCCTTATTAATTTCTAGCCAGTAAAATGTTCCTGTTTTGATTAATTTAATAGAGTGTGTTAGGTCTGCTCTATACCAAATTAGCATATCCTCTGAGTCTCTGCCCTGTTTCACACCTGGTAGATTGGTGGATGGGACTACCAGCTCTCTGTAACCTAGAAGGCAACCAGTGGGTCCATAGTTTGGTCGATGGGACTACCAGCTCTCTGTAACCTAGAGGGTAACCAGTGGGTCCATAGTTTGGTGGATGGGACTACCAGCTCTCTGTAACCTAGAGGGTAACCAGTGGGTCCATAGTTTGGTGGATGGGACTACCAGCTCTCTGTAACCTAGAGGGCAACCAGTGGGTCCATAGTTTGGTGGATGGGACTACCAGCTCTCTGTAACCTAAAGGGCAACCAGTGGGTCCGTCTCTTCTATCCCATGTTTCTTGTAGGATGACAATGTCTGTATTTCAGATTTATTTTGTGCAGTCTGGGTTCCTTTTGAGTCGGCCAAAGGCAGATGACCTCAGACCTCTCTTTCTCTCCCCGTTCCCCCAACAGCGTATTAAGGAGGGCAGTGTGGCGGACAATGTGAAGGTGATCTCTGTAGGAGATCACATAGAGTGCATCAACGGGAAGAACATTGTGGGAACACGTCACTACGAGGTGGCTCGCATGCTGAAGGAGCTCCCTAAAGACCAGAAGTTCACCCTCAAACTGGTCGAGCCCATGAAGGCCTTCGGTGAGTGGACAGGGGACGTTCAGTAACATTTATAGAGATGTAACCTACACTATTATTATTAAGCTCCTATTCACATTAGTTGATGAGGGCATGGACCTGCAACTGTGTAGAGTTGTAGGGTGTGCAGGCTTTTATTCTAGCCCAACAAGATGTGTTCGGATGAAAACCTTTTGTGAGGCCCTTGATAAGTTGATCTGAACCGTTTAGTTTATTTTGTGCTCAACAGAGATGTTGGAGCCGAGGTCGAAGGGAGCCAAGCCAGCCAGTGAGAATAAGATGGGGACAGGGAGAGGGACTCTGAGACTTCGCTCCAAAGGACCTGCTACCGTAGAGGAAGTGGTGAGTGTCTACATAGTTTGGAATTCAGGATCCCGCTGGCGCTAAGAGAAGGCCAGTGGGTCACAGTTTATATTTGTCCATTCCAGCCGACGGAGTTCGAGGAGAAAGCTGTAAAGAAGGTGGATGACCTGCTGGAGAGTTACATGGGTATCAGAGATACAGAACTGGGTGAGTAGACAGCCCTTTTAAATAAAGTTGCATTTGATTTCAAAAGTAGTCTACGCATATCTAACTTACGTTAACGTAAATGTCTAGACCGGAAAACGACCAGGATGCACATTGTTTAACATAAACATGTTGGCCATGAAGGCAGTTGTACTTATCTGTGACAACTCCTCCAGCTAACTAACCCTCTCCCCCCTCTCTAGCGGCGACCATGGTGGAGGTGGGTCGGGACAAGAAAAACCCTGATGAGTTTGCCATGGCTCTGGACGAGGCTCTCGGAGACTTCGCCTTCCCTGACGAGTTCGTGTTCGACGTCTGGGGCGCCATTGGAGACGCCAAACAGGGACGTTTTTAATTTTTTATCTGATTCCCCAGATCCCCAAGCCTGGTCCAAGACATCACAAACAGAGCTGGGACCAGGCTACCAATTCCCCTGAGTTCCACAGCCCCATCCAACCAACTGGACAAATATCAGCCAGTAGAGAAAGAGGTTGGGTTTTGTAGGGGTAACACTATATAGTAGGGGTGTGAATGGCCAGGGACCTCACGATATGATATTATCATGATACTTAGGTGCTGATATGATATGTATTGCGATTCAATGCTGTGATTTTATTGTGATTTGATGTTCCAAACATCTTGCTCACTATATATATATATATATATATATATCTGCATGAGATCAGTCATGGAAATAAGTGCTCACTATTTAAAAAGATGGGAGAATAAAAACTAGAGAGAATACCTGAGTTCAGGCCGACTATCGCTAGCTAACGCTACCTTTGGAGAAAAAAGATTGATACTTGGGAGTCAAAGTATCTATATAATATGGTCCAAAACTATCGTTTTCCCCCCAGTACTATTATATAAACACCCTCAGACAGAACCACTCTTATTGATCAGTCATGTCCCACTCAACCTATTTCTCTGGCTGCGTCCCAAATGGCACTCTATTACCTTTATAGTGCACTGCTTGCCCTTTTCCATGGGTTACAAAGGGTATGAACCTCTGATGTCTGAATCACTACTCACCATCTCAATGGCACTTCTTTTAATAACTGTCGCTAAATGTAATGTACTAATGATCACATACTACTGTTAATCATGGTTTTTATGTTTCTTCAAATGTTGCTGTGGAGTTTAAAACAGCACTAAATGTAACACCAGCAGTTCCCTGTGAGGCCCCGCCCCCCCCACCAGAAACAGATGCTATATGGTCTTCATCTGTGAGGCGTTGGAACATGACGAAGAGACTGTCTTTTAGAGCCTACAGAGAAATTAAATCAATAGGTTTTATATGTTTTTATTCTAGCTATGGAGGGCACACTTTCAACTAACATTTATTGACTTTCTGGCATTTTTTGTACAGTCTGCTTAGTATATAATCTTCTAATAGACAAATATATTTTTGGTTTTTTATTTATTCAAATAAACATTTATTTTAAGCTGGAAAATGTTTTATACAATCTCAAGACCGACAACCGGAATTCTTTTGGAATTTGGCAGCCATCTTGAAAGGGCGTCACTGTTGTGGTCAATTGTAATTCAAAATGTCTTACACTGTCGAAAGAAAATAGGATTTTGAATCGACAAACTGAATTTGAATAGTAATTCATTTTACTGTAGTATTTGTATTGCGTTGTTTCAGAGAACGGTTTACTACTGAACACTAGACAGCTTCATAGTGTTAATACTTAAGGAATCACTGTTAGATGAAAATACAAATAAATGTACTATTGCCTAGCTGAGTGTTGTATTATTCATATATTCACTAACTACAGAGATATCCATGTAGATTGAACAGGAGAAGTTATATACATTTACATATTTTTTCTGTATAACCGTCAGTCCTCCTGCAATGTGAATGACGTAAGGCAGCATCGTGGAAATTCAGTGTTAAAAACAGATTTAAATTAATAGCAGAGACGGTATTCACGTTAGAAACGGCACACAGCGATAGATCGAATAGAGCCTTAAGTCGTTTGGGATAAAAACATATAAAATAACTTTAGTAATTTCACAAACATTCTTATCCAGAGCAACTTGCACGAGCATGAAAGTAGTCATCATCCTCCATATTGGTGTAGACAAACAGTACATTTGTTTCCACCATTCCCCCTAGAACTTCAGACCATTCCCCCTAGAACTTCAGACCATTCCCCCTAGAACTTCAGACCATTCCCCCTAGAACTTCAGACCATTCCCCCTAGAACTTCAGACCATTCCCCCAAAAACTTCAGACCATTCCCCCTAGAACTTCAGACCATTCCCCCTAGAACTTCAGACCATTCCATACAACAAACTTTATTAACACACTTGGCTGTGTACACACATGTAAAAAAACACAGCATGACAAGACATTTAATTACTCAAGTCCCTTCTATTCGTCACAGAATGCAGTTTGGTCTCGTCATTCTAAATTATGAGCTGCTTGGGAGTTCACACTTCCACACGCAGCAAAATAAAAATGGGTTTTTACTTTTTGTAAAATCATCTTTAGCAATTATACATTTTGCCAACTGAATGCCCCAGATAATGGAAGGAGTTAACATTTTCTTGATATTTTTAAAGAAGCAATTCCCCCGGAGAAAAGGAGGCTGACGGAGAGACTACAAGCCCCCTTGTATACATTTATGGAGCGAGTGTTTCAAAAATGATCTGTTGAGTTGGAAGCACGAGTTGAAAGAGACCTCTACCATCTGAAGTATTGTGTAGGTGTGTTTAAATACTGGACAGTTTATGGGTCTAGCTGTTCTGTTGATCAACCTCTACAGAGCTGTTATATGGGTCTGTATTACAGTACAATTCAACCTTGAATGAGCCTATTAATAATATGAAACAAGTTACATGGTAAACTTCAGCACCGATTATGTGTCAGATGGACGGTTAGCTTTGGTTGACCAAGATGGACTCACATTCATTCACACTAGAGTACTGTGTGTCTTACGGGTTGTGAGGTACTGGAACAAATGAAACAGGTAGGGTGGGTAAGGAATACAGGAGCATCAACTGGGCTGCACACTGATGGAGAGAGAGCCCTGAAGTATGCACCTGCTCACTCATCATGTATTTAAAAGCCTTCGGAGTGCAGTAAGCTTGGGAAAGAGAAGTGAACGAGTGGACACTTCAGGGGATATATCTTTGCTGCCTTCTCTCCCCCCCCCACCTTACAGCTCATCTTCAATGTGAGTCCTGAAGGCATCTCCTGTCAGCTTCTCCTGAGCCTTCTTCATAGCAGACACAACTACAGACAGACAAAAATAGAGCAGTCAGTCAGACACACTCCCCACCAGTCAGTCAGACACACTCCCCACCAGTCAAGAGAAGATTGAAGCAAGGCACTGCAATGATTCAACCATCTTCATTCAAACCTACAATATGGGATTCTCACCTTGGTCTGCGTTGCTGTAAAAGTACTTGTAGTTGGGGTTTCCGTTTTTGTTGGTGATCTCAGGGTGGACTTTACCACTGGGGTCTACGGAGTACAAATGGATAGGGACAGGAATGTGATGACAGCATTAGAATTATTACTATTCTGTAGGCTCTTTTTACAGAATAACTGTTATTATGTAGAGTTAGGAACAGTATCCTGGGGATGTAACCACTATCAGGACTGTAGGGGTTAGAGAGTTAGGAACAGTATCCTGGGGATGTAACCACCATCAGGACTGTAGGGGTTAGAGAGTTAGGAACAGTATCCTGGGGATGTAACCACCATCAGGACTGTAGGGGTTAGAGTTCTTACCTAGGAACAGTATCCTGGGGATGTAACCACCATCAGGACTGTAGGGGTTAGAGAGTTAGGAACAGTATCCTGGGGATGTAACCACCATCAGGACTGTAGGGGTTAGAGTTCTTACCTAGGAACAGTATCCTGGGGATGTAACCACCATCAGGACTGTAGGGGTTAGAGTTCTTACCTAGGAACAGTATCCTGGGGATGTAACCACTATCAGGACTGTAGGGGTTAGAGTTCTTACCTAGGAACAGTATCCTGGGGATGTAACCACTATCAGGACTGTAGGGGTTAGAGTTCTTACCTAGGAACAGTATCCTGGGGATGTAACCACTATCAGGACTGTAGGGGTTAGAGAGTTAGGAACAGTATCCTGGGGATGTAACCACCATCAGGACTGTAGGGGTTAGAGAGTTAGGAACAGTATCCTGGGGATGTAACCACCATCAGGACTGTAGGGGTTAGAGAGTTAGGAACAGTATCCTGGGGATGTAACCACCATCAGGACTGTAGGGGTTAGAGTTCTTACCTAGGAACAGTATCCTGGGGATGTAACCACCATCAGGACTGTAGGGGTTAGAGAGTTAGGAACAGTATCCTGGGGATGTAACCACCATCAGGACTGTAGGGGTTAGAGTTCTTACCTAGGAACAGTATCCTGGGGATGTAACCACTATCAGGACTGTAGGGGTTAGAGTTCTTACCTAGAAACAGTATCCTGGGGATGTAACCACCATCAGGACTGTAGGGGTTAGAGTTCTTACCTAGAAACAGTATCCTGGGGATGTAACCACTATCAGGACTGTAGGGGTTAGAGTTCTTACCTAGGAACAGTATCCTGGGGATGTAACCACCATCAGGACTGTAGGGGTTAGAGAGTTAGGAACAGTATCCTGGGGATGTAACCACCATCAGGACTGTAGGGGTTAGAGTTCTTACCTAGGAACAGTATCCTGGGGATGTAACCACTATCAGGACTGTAGGGGTTAGAGAGTTAGGAACAGTATCCTGGGGATGTAACCACTATCAGGACTGTAGGGGTTAGAGAGTTAGGAACAGTATCCTGGGGATGTAACCACTATCAGGAATGTAGGGGTTAGAGTTCTTACCTAGAAACAGTATCCTGGGGATGTAACCACCATCAGGACTGTAGGGGTTAGAGTTCTTACCTAGGAACAGTATCCTGGGGATGTAACCACTATCAGGACTGTAGGGGTTAGAGAGTTAGGAACAGTATCCTGGGGATGTAACCACTATCAGGACTGTAGGGGTTAGAGAGTTAGGAACAGTATCCTGGGGATGTAACCACTATCAGGAATGTAGGGGTTAGAGTTCTTACCTAGAAACAGTATCCTGGGGATGTAACCACCATCAGGACTGTAGGGGTTAGAGTTCTTACCTAGGAACAGTATCCTGGGGATGTAACCACCATCAGGACTGTAGGGGTTAGAGAGTTAGGAACAGTATCCTGGGGATGTAACCACCATCAGGACTGTAGGGGTTAGAGTTCTTACCTAGAAACAGTATCCTGGGGATGTAACCACCATCAGGACTGTAGGGGTTAGAGTTCTTACCTAGGAACAGTATCCTGGGGATGTAACCACCATCAGGACTGTAGGGGTTAGAGAGTTAGGAACAGTATCCTGGGGATGTAACCACCATCAGGACTGTAGGGGTTAGAGTTCTTACCTAGGAACAGTATCCTGGGGATGTAACCACCATCAGGACTGTAGGGGTTAGAGAGTTAGGAACAGTATCCTGGGGATGTAACCACTATCAGGACTGTAGGGGTTAGAGAGTTAGGAACAGTATCCTGGGGATGTAACCACCATCAGGACTGTAGGGGTTAGAGTTCTTACCTAGAAACAGTATCCTGGGGATGTAACCACCATCAGGACTGTAGGGGTTAGAGTTCTTACCTAGAAACAGTATCCTGGGGATGTAACCACCATCAGGACTGTAGGGGTTAGAGTTCTTACCTAGAAACAGTATCCTGGGGATGTAACCACCATCAGGACTGTAGGGGTTAGAGAGTTAGGAACAGTATCCTGGGGATGTAACCACTATCAGGACTGTAGGGGTTAGAGTTCTTACCTAGGAACAGTATCCTGGGGATGTAACCACCATCAGGACTGTAGGGGTTAGAGAGTTAGGAACAGTATCCTGGGGATGTAACCACTATCAGGACTGTAGGGGTTAGAGAGTTAGGAACAGTATCCTGGGGATGTAACCACTATCAGGACTGTAGGGGTTAGAGAGTTAGGAACAGTATCCTGGGGATGTAACCACTATCAGGACTGTAGGGGTTAGAGTTCTTACCTAGAAACAGTATCCTGGGGATGTAACCACCATCAGGACTGTAGGGGTTAGAGTTCTTACCTAGGAACAGTATCCTGGGGATGTAACCACCATCAGGACTGTAGGGGTTAGAGAGTTAGGAACAGTATCCTGGGGATGTAACCACTATCAGGACTGTAGGGGTTAGAGTTCTTACCTAGGAACAGTATCCTGGGGATGTAACCACCATCAGGACTGTAGGGGTTAGAGAGTTAGGAACAGTATCCTGGGGATGTAACCACTATCAGGACTGTAGGGGTTAGAGTTCTTACCTAGGAACAGTATCCTGGGGATGTAACCACTATCAGGACTGTAGGGGTTAGAGATTTAGGAACAGTATCCTGGGGATGTAACCACTATCAGGACTGTAGGGGTTAGAGAGTTAGGAACAGTATCCTGGGGATGTAACCACTATCAGGACTGTAGGGGTTAGAGTTCTTACCTAGGAACAGTATCCTGGGGATGTAACCACTATCAGGACTGTAGGGGTTAGAGAGTTAGGAACAGTATCCTGGGGATGTAACCACTATCAGGACTGTAGGGGTTAGAGTTCTTACCTAGAAACAGTATCCTGGGGATGTAACCACCATCAGGACTGTAGGGGTTAGAGTTCTTACCTAGGAACAGTATCCTGGGGATGTAACCACCATCAGGACTGTAGGGGTTAGAGAGTTAGGAACAGTATCCTGGGGATGTAACCACCATCAGGACTGTAGGGGTTAGAGTTCTTACCTAGGAACAGTATCCTGGGGATGTAACCACCATCAGGACTGTAGGGGTTAGAGTTCTTACCTAGGAACAGTATCCTGGGGATGTAACCACCATCAGGACTGTAGGGGTTAGAGAGTTAGGAACAGTATCCTGGGGATGTAACCACTATCAGGACTGTAGGGGTTAGAGTTCTTACCTAGGAACAGTATCCTGGGGATGTAACCACCATCAGGACTGTAGGGTTTAGAGTTCTTACCTAGGAACAGTATCCTGGGGATGTAACCACTATCAGGAATGTAGGGGTTAGAGTTCTTACCTAGAAACAGTATCCTGGGGATGTAACCACCATCAGGACTGTAGGGGTTAGAGTTCTTACCTAGGAACAGTATCCTGGGGATGTAACCACTATCAGGACTGTAGGGGTTAGAGAGTTAGGAACAGTATCCTGGGGATGTAACCACCATCAGGACTGTAGGGGTTAGAGTTCTTACCTAGAAACAGTATCCTGGGGATGTAACCACCATCAGGACTGTATGCCTCATCTTTAGGCTCCTCCTCATCCTGACAACATGAGATTAGTATGAGCTTAATTCATAGAAGTAGTGACATAGGGACCTGTTCTACAGTGCATTCAGAAATTGTTCAGACCCCTTGACTTTTTCCACATTTTGTTACATTACAGCCTTATTCTAAAATTAATTAAAATCAGGTTTAGTCATTTTTGCAAATGTATTACAAATATAACACTAAGAGATTGATTTTTAAACCCCCCCCAATTTCGTGGTATCCAGCTGCTAGTTCCAGTCTGCTCGTTACAGCAGCTAGTTCCAGTCTGCTCGTTACAGCTGCTAGTTCCAGTCTGCTCGTTACAGCTGCTAGTTCCAGTCTGCTCGTTACAGCTGCTAGTTCCAGTCTGCTCGTTACAGCAGCTAGTTCCAGTCTGCTCGTTACAGCAGCTAGTTCCAGTCTGCTCGTTACAGCAGCTAGTTCCAGTCTGCTCGTTACAGCAGCTAGTTCCAGTCTGCTCGTTACAGCAGCTAGTTCCAGTCTGCTCGTTACAGCAGCTAGTTCCAGTCTGCTCGTTACAGCAGCTAGTTCCAGTCTGCTCGTTACAGCAGCTAGTTCCAGTCTGCTCGTTACAGCTGCTAGTTCCAGTCTGCTCGTTACAGCAGCTAGTTCCAGTCTGCTCGTTACAGCTGCTAGTTCCAGTCTGCTCGTTACAGCTGCTAGTTCCAGTCTGCTCGTTACAGCTGCTAGTTCCAGTCTGCTCGTTACAGCAGCTAGTTCCAGTCTGCTCGTTACAGCAGCTAGTTCCAGTCTGCTCGTTACAGCTGCTAGTTCCAGTCTGCTCGTTACAGCTGCTAGTTCCAGTCTGCTCGTTACAGCTGCTAGTTCCAGTCTGCTCGTTACAGCAGCTAGTTCCAGTCTGCTCGTTACAGCAGCTAGTTCCAGTCTGCTCGTTACAGCTGCTAGTTCCAGTCTGCTCGTTACAGCTGCTAGTTCCAGTCTGCTCGTTACAGCTGCTAGTTCCAGTCTGCTCGTTACAGCTGCTAGTTCCAGTCTGCTCGTTACAGCTGCTAGTTCCAGTCTGCTCGTTACAGCTGCTAGTTCCAGTCTGCTCGTTACAGCTGCTAGTTCCAGTCTGCTCGTTACAGCTGCTAGTTCCAGTCTGCTCGTTACAGCAGCTAGTTCCAGTCTGCTCGTTACAGCTGCTAGTTCCAGTCTGCTCGTTACAGCTGCTAGTTCCAGTCTGCTCGTTACAGCTGCTAGTTCCAGTCTGCTCGTTACAGCTGCTAGTTCCAGTCTGCTCGTTACAGCTGCTAGTTCCAGTCTGCTCGTTACAGCTGCTAGTTCCAGTCTGCTCGTTACAGCTGCTAGTTCCAGTCTGCTCGTTACAGCTGCTAGTTCCAGTCTGCTCGTTACAGCTGGTCCCATCACTGCAACTCCCGTACGGATTTGGGAGAGGCGATGCAGTGCCTTAGACCGCTGCACCATTCGGGAGGCCTGAAATATCACATTTACATAAGTATTCAGACCTCTTACTCAGTACTTTGTTGAAGCACCTTTGGCAGCGGTTAAAGCCTTGAGTCTTCTTGGGTTTAACGCTACAAGCTTGGCACACTTGTATTTGGGGAGTTTCTCCCATTCTTCTCTGCAGATCCTCTCAAGCTCTGTCAGGTTGGATGGGGAGTGTCACTGCACAGATATTTTCAGGTCTCTCCAGAGATGTTTGATCGGGTTCAAGTCCAGGCTCTGACTGGGCCACCCAAGGACATTCAGAGACTTGTCCCGAAGCCACTCCTGCGTTGCCTTGGATGTGTGCTTAGGGTCGTTGTCCTGTTGGAAGATGAACCGTTGCCCCAGTCTGAAGTCCTGAGCGCTCTGGAGAAGG
Source organism: Thymallus thymallus (assembly GCA_023634145.1). Lineage (NCBI taxonomy): Eukaryota > Metazoa > Chordata > Actinopteri > Salmoniformes > Salmonidae > Thymallus > Thymallus thymallus. The sequence goes on from CM042383.1 coordinate 1,294,721, forward strand.
TTTTCATCAAGGATCTCTGTACTTTGCTCCGTTCATCTTTCCCTCGATCCTGACTAGTCTCCCAGTCCCTGCCGCTGAAAAAGATGCCCACAGCATGATGCTGATACCCCCATGCTTCACCGTAGGGATGCTGCCAGGTTTCCTCCAGATGTGACGCTTGGCATTCAGGCCAAAGATTTCAATCTTGGTTTCATCAGACCAGAGAATCTTGATTTTTTGGTACCCTTCCCCAGATCTGTGCCTCGACACAATCCTGTCTCTGAGCTCTACGGACAATTCCTTTGATCTCATGGCTTGGTTTTTTTCTCTGACATACACTGTCAACTGTGGGACCTTATATAGACAAGTGTGTGCCTTTCCAAATCATGCTCAATCAATTGAATTTACCACAGGTGGACTCCAGTCAAGTTGTAGAAACAGCTCAAGAATGATCAATGGAAACAGGAAGCACCGGAGCTCAATTTCGAGTCTCATATCAAAGGGTCTGAATACTTATATAAATAAGGTATCAGTTTATTTTTTTTTATATATATTTGCAAACATTTCTAAAAAATAGTTTTTGCTTCGTCATTATGGGGTATGGTGTTTAGATGTATTAGGAAAAAATGTAACTTAATACAAATTAGACTTGAACGTAACAAAATGTGAAAAGATGAAGGGGTCTGAATACTTTCTGAATGCACTGTATGTGGTGACTTTATAACACCATGTCATTTTAGGACCCTTTAGGTAAAAACAAATCAATATAAACATTTGATAAAATATTGAATTCGGCCTTTACTGCTATAGCCAATAGAAACACACTGAATAACATTCATCAATGGCAAAAAAGACAGTAAAACAAATAAATCCTAAGGAATACGTTTTTGAAGTGTCTGTTCTATATCTAGGATATAAACAATCTCAGCAAATTGTTTTGAGACATACTTAACCCCTTATTTTTGTTGGCATAATACTACCTTCTTACGTCTATTTCTCTATATGGGTTAGCTAGCTCTGCCACCTTTCACCACAGATGAGGAAGGCCGGATGTGGTGGATAGAGACGCAGCCCATTTCTATGTTAAACTGACAGATTGATGGGTTTACTATGTTACACAGGTGATGAAACAGGCCGTTATCCTGATTAAATGAAACAGGCCGTTATCCTGATGAAATGAAACAGGCCGTTATCCTGATGAAATGAAACAGGCCGTTATCCTGATGAAATGAAACAGGCCGTTATCCTGATGAAATGAAACAGGCCGTTATCCTGATGAAATGAAACAGGCCATTATCCTGATGAAATGAAACAGGCCGTTATCCTGATGAAATGAAACAGGCCGTTATCCTGATGAAATGAAACAGGCCGTTATCCTGATGAAATGAAACAGGCCGTTATCCTGATGAAATGAAACAGGCCGTTATCCTGATGAAATGAAACAGGCCGTTATCCTGATGAAATGAAACAGGCCGTTATCCTGATGAAATGAAACAGGCCGTTATCCTGATGAAATTAAACAGGCCGTTATCCTGATGAAATTAAACAGGCCATTATCCTCACCTCCAGGTTGACCATGACAAAGTTGTGAGCTAGCTCAGAGATCTCCTTGGACTCAGCGAACTTGGGCTTCAGAGCTGGAGGAAGAAAACATAACATATTGAACATGATGATGGCTTCATTGTGCAAGGTAAATGTAATCAGGTTATTATAAGAGGAAGGTCTTTACCTTTGCAGGCTCCACACCAGGTCTTGTGGACGATGACCATCAGTGGCAGTCCACTGTGAAGAGGATAAGTCGTATGTTAAAGTACTGGACACAAACTCTCCAATGGTTCCATACAGTTGATATCCTCCTAGCAAGAGGCCAGGGGTGTATTCATTAGTCAGACAGTTGATATCCTCCTAGCAAGAGGCCAGGGGTGTATTCATTAGTCAGACAGTTGATATCCTCCTAGCAAGAGGCCAGGGGTGTATTCATTAGTCAGACAGTTGATATCCTCCTAGCAAGAGGCCAGGGGTGTATTCATTAGTCAGACAGTTGATATCCTCCTAGCAAGAGGCCAGGGGTGTATTCATTAGTCAGACAGTTGATATCCTCCTAGCAAGAGGCCAGGGGTGTATTCATTAGTCAGACAGTTGATATTCTCCTAGCAAGAGGCCAGGGGTCTAATCATTAGTCGGACAGTTGATATCCTCCTAGCAAGAGGCCAGGGGTATAATAATTAGTCGGACAGTTGCAAAACATTTTGCACCGCAAAATTTACTAGAAACAAGTTTGCTTCAGATGTTACATATCAGGGTTACATATCCTTACCTGGACTCTGCCTCTTTCTTCCCATCGTCCAGACTCCTCCAGTGGATGTTGTCTCCGAACCCTGGTGGAGAATCACATTCCATAGTGTCAGGCTTTGCGTAACTGGTTGACTAGGACATGGGTCTACTCCTCACTGAAAGAGATCATGTCACTCTGCTGATGTGACTGCAGGGTGGCTTGTGTTCTATGGATATTATAGCCAAACTAACTTACCGACTAGGTCTCAGAGAAAGTTTCCATTTCAATTCTACTTTGTCTGTATAGTTGCATAGTGAGAAATGAGAGAAGACTGATAAATAATTGCACATCAGGGCTAGGGTGATAGAACCCTTCTAGTATTAGAAAACTGTCTGAATCTAGTTGATTATCCCTGGGCTAGAAGAGGTTCTAAGACTTATTGTGACTTATTGTGGGCAATACCATGCAGTTAGCTTACTAACCTGGTCTGCTGTTAGCTAGCATGCAGTTAGCTTACTAACCTGGTCTGCTGTTAGCTAGCATGCAGTTAGCTTACTAACCTGGTCTGCTGTTAGCTAGCTTGCAGTTAGCTTACTAACCTGGTCTGCTGTTAGCTAGCATGCAGTTAGCTTACTAACCTGGTCTGCTGTTCGCTAGCTTGCAGTTAGCTTACTAACCTGGTCTGCTGTTAGCTAGCTTGCAGTTAGCTTACTAACCTGGTCTGCTGTTAGCTAGCTTGCAGTTAGCTTACTAACCTGGTCTGCTGTTAGCTAGCTTGCAGTTAGCTTACTAACCTGGTCTGCTGTTAGCTAGCTTGCAGTTAGCTTACTAACCTGGTCTGCTGTTCGCTAGCATGCAGTTAGCTTACTAACCTGGTCTGCTGTTCGCTAGCTTGCAGTTAGCTTACTAACCTGGTCTGCTGTTCGCTAGCTTGCAGTTAGCTTACTAACCTGGTCTGCTGTTCGCTAGCTTGCAGTTAGCTTACTAACCTGGTCTGCTGTTCGCTAGCTTGCAGTTAGCTTACTAACCTGGTCTGCTGTTAGCTAGCATGCAGTTAGCTTACTAACCTGGTCTGCTGTTAGCTAGCTTGCAGTTAGCTTACTAACCTGGTCTGCTGTTAGCTAGCTTGCAGTTAGCTTACTAACCTGGTCTGCTGTTCGCTAGCTTGCAGTTAGCTTACTAACCTGGTCTGCTGTTAGCTAGCTTGCAGTTAGCTTACTAACCTGGTCTGCTGTTAGCTAGCATGCAGTTAGCTTACTAACCTGGTCTGCTGTTCGCTAGCTTGCAGTTAGCTTACTAACCTGGTCTGCTGTTCGCTAGCTTGCAGTTAGCTTACTAACCTGGTCTGCTGTTAGCTAGCATGCAGTTAGCTTACTAACCTGGTCTGCTGTTAGCTAGCTTGCAGTTAGCTTACTAACCTGGTCTGCTGTTAGCTAGCTTGCAGTTAGCTTACTAACCTGGTCTGCTGTTCGCTAGCTTGCAGTTAGCTTACTAACCTGGTCTGCTGTTAGCTAGCTTGCAGTTAGCTTACTAACCTGGTCTGCTGTTAGCTAGCATGCAGTTAGCTTACTAACCTGGTCTGCTGTTAGCTAGCTTGCAGTTAGCTTACTAACCTGGTCTGCTGTTAGCTAGCTTGCAGTTAGCTTACTAACCTGGTCTGCTGTTCGCTAGCTTGCAGTTAGCTTACTAACCTGGTCTGCTGTTAGCTAGCTTGCTGGCTAATTTTGGCTAAGAGTACGATTAGATGCCCATGTCAAAACTTCAGAAGCTTCTAGTGTTCATGTGCAGAAAACACATCTTGCTTTCACAATTTAACATTTTCTAAACTGCACCCCCGGTAGGTTACTACTCTCTACCCATGATAGAGAGAGAGAGAGTAGAGAGTTAGAGAGAGAGTAGAGAGTTAGAGAGAGAGTAGTTACTACTCTCTCTACCCATGATATCAAAGTAATTTTTGGCGAGGAACGGAAATTAAATAAACGGCTTGGTTGAATTTTTGTGAAAGCTTAAATACGTGTGCTTCAAAATGTTAGCTTGGAATGATTTGTAGCCATTGTCTAGATCAGCATGAGAGCATCAAACTCCGTTTCCTGTGATAAAGTGTTGTGTATTTACACACTTAAAATCAGGGCTGAGACTGAAGCCCGGATGCCTTGACAGCAGTTGATTTTCCAAGACTTTGAACTATTTAAACACCTGGTTTGTATAGGCCTACCTATTCTGGTAGATATACAGTGCATTCGGAAAGTATTCAGAACACTTCCCTTTTTCCACATTTTGTTTCTACAATGGATTACATTTTTTATTTTACCACAAAAATGACCCATAATGACAAAGTAAAAAACAGTTTTAGAAATGTTTGCAAATTTAAAAATGACATACCTTATTTACATAAGTATTCAGACCCTTTGCTATGAGACTCAAAATTGAGTTCAGATGCATCCAGTTTCCATTAATCATCCTTGAGATATTTCTACAACTTGATTGGAGTCCACCGATGGTAAATTCTATTAATTGGACATGATTTGGAAAGGTACACACCTGTCTATATAAAAAGGTCCCACAGTTGACAGTGCATGTCAGAGCAAAAACCAAGCCATGAGGTCAAAAGGAATTGTCCGTAGAGCTCAGAGACAGGATTGTGTCGAGGCACAGATCTGGGGAAGGGAACCAAAACATGTCTGCAGCATTAAAAGGTCGCCTGGCAAAACTGAGCAATCGGGGGAGAAGGGCCTTGGTCAGTGAGGTGACCAACAACCTGATGGTCACTCTGACAGAGCTCCAGAGTTCCTCTGTGGAGATGGGATTAACTTCCAGAAGGACAACCATCTCTGCAGCACTCTACCAATCAGGCCTTTACTGTAGAGTGGCCAGACGGAAGCCACAACTCAGTAAAAGGCACATGACAGCCCACTTGGAGTTTTCCAAAAGGCACCCAAAGACTCTCAGACCATGAGAAACAAGATTTTCTGGTCTGATGAAACCAAGATTGAACTCAGGCCTTAACGCAAAGCGTCACTTCTGGAGGAAACCTGGCACCATCCCTACGGTGAAGCATGGTGGTGGCAGCATCATGCTGTGTGGATGTTTTTCAGCAGAAGGGACTGGGAGACTAGTCAGGATGGAGGGAAAGATTAACGAGTACAGAGAGATCCTTGATGAAAACCTGCTCCAGACCGCTTAGGACCTCACTACTCAAACTCCCCAAATACAGGTGTGCCAAGCTTGTAGCGTCATACCCAAGAAGACTCAAGGCTGTAATCACTGCCAAAGGTGCTTCAACAAAGTACTGAGTAAAGGGTCTGAACACTTATGTAAATGTGATATCAGTTTTTTATTTTCTATACATTTGCTAAATGGTTTTTGTTTTCTCATTATGGGGTATTGTGTGTAGATTGATGTGGGGAAAAGAAACATTTAATTTATTTTAAAATAAGGCTAACGTAAGAAAATCTGGAAAATCTTTTCAACCTCTACCTGCGGGATCGTCTAAAACCAGCCACCCGGACAACTGAAGAATTTATGCACAAACTGTCAGAAACCGTCTCAGGGAAGCTCATCTGCCTGCTCTTCGTCCTTGCCAGGGTCTTGACCTGACTGCAGTTCGGTGTCATAACCGACTTCAGTGGGCAAATGTTGACCTTCGATGGCCACTGGCACGCTGGAGAAGTGTGCTCTTCACAGATTAATCCCGGTTTCAACTGTACCAGGCAGATGGCAGACAGTGTGCATGGCGTCGTGTGGGTGAGCGGTTTGCTGATGTCAACGTTGTGAACAGAGTGCCCCATGGTGGCGGTGGGGTTATGGTATGGGCAGGCATAAGCTACGGACAACAAACACAACTGCATTTTATCGATTGCAATTTGAATACTGTGACGAGATCCAGTGGCCCATTGTCGTGCCATTCATCCGCCGCCATCACCTCAAGTTTCAGCATGATAATGCACGGCCCCATGTCACAAGGATCTGTACACAATTCCTGGTAGCTGAAAATGTCCCAGTTCTTCCATGGCCTGCATACTCGCCAGACATGTCACCCATTGAGCATGTTCTGGATTGACGTGTACGACAGCGTGTTCCAGTTACAGCAACTTCGCACAGCCTTTGAAGAGGAGTGGGACAACATTCCTCAATCAACAACCTGATTAACTCCATGTGAAGATGTCACTCTGCATGAGGCAAATGGTGGTCAGACCAGATACTGACTGGTTTTCTGATCCACGCCCTTACATTATTTTTTTAAAGGTATCTGTGACCAACAGATGCATATCTGTATTCCCAGTCATGAATGAGAATTCCATAGAATAGGGTTCCCACATGGCCATATCTTCATGTTACAGCACTTGTTAATGGTAAACAGATGGAAGATAGACTACCTGTGCTAATTAGCTATCTGCGTCTCCGAACACCTGTGTGTAAGTGGAAGACTGACAACGTTCTGTCACTGAAAATACTGTCGGCTGCTAAAACAGCAAGTGTGTATTTAGCATTTGTGAAATTATTTTGATGTGATATGAAAGTAGAGGGCGTTATGTTTCTAAAGCTGTACCATAATTGACAAACAATGTTTAAAATGAGTATTTGGGTGTTTGGGCTTCCAGAATATTTTTTATCCTCCCCTGATTCCAAATATAACATTTGTATTGTCATGCTTGGTTCAATAGATATTGATGAGAGAACATTCTATATAAAACTAACTTTACCTAGGTACCTAACCGAATCATATACAGTACCTACTGGCTCTCAAAAGTCTGGAAAACAATACCTCCTGTGGACATTGTGTCAAATTTCGAGCAGCTGAAGGACAAAGTTGTAGGTAACATTTAGTAACCATTAGCTTCAACCTGTATACCAATTAATTGAGCTCTAAACCAAACAATAACAATTGATTACTGGATTAACATAAATGATAAATGTGTATTACTACAGCATGATTAATCAGATTACCACACCCAATGAGACATGGATGATGTTTGCAGTGTAGCCAACGGCCTTGACGACACAAGCTTTGATAAAGCTTTAAAAGTTAGATCTAAACTTACTGGTATCTGGCTTCCAAGTTGGATAACTCAAACTGGGTTGTTACTATTTATCACAGCCACAACGTCAGAATTAGCTATATCGTTAGAATTCCTGAAATTTATTTGAGCTTTTTGGTCTTAATTTAAGATTAGTGTTTGGCATAAGGTTAACAGTGTGGTTAAGGTTAGGTTCAAACACTGATTTTAGGAAGAGACATTTGCGAAATAGGCGTGGTTTAGCCATTATTACGACTTTGTGGCTGTGGTAACTAGTAACGACCCCTCAAACCGCTAGCTAGCAAGAATCATGTTAGCATGACCTGCTAATTGATAACGTTTACTAACTAGCTAGCTAGCTTTCAGAGCTCCCACCCAGGCTATCTTACCTCTCGCATTCGCCTCAGCTGCAACCTTCTGAATATGAGTCAGAGAAAATAAAACATAAGAGGACAACAAAGCGATATTCACAAGAGGGGACTGCATATTTGTAGCTGTGTCCGCCTTTCTTCCAACAAACTATGAAATACACCGGAAGGGATGTTCCGCTGGACAGGAAAAGGCTTTCCACCAGTTACCACAGCCACAAAGTCAAAATTGACTATAGAAAAATTAAAACAAAAATGAGCTTTGTGGTCTTAATTTAAGGTTGGGGTTAGGCATAAGGTTAACCGTTTGGTTGTCAGGGTTATGTTTAAAATAACATTTTAAGAAGAGAAATTGTAAAATAAAAAAAATAGGCGGAGTTTATGACTTTGTGGCGACGTGAACTAGTGACCAACAGGAAAAAGCAAGTTGAAGTGGAGCGGTCGAACCTCAAAATACTAATGTATTCTTTGTACAGTCTACAGTGCCTTCAGAAAGTACTCATATCCCATGTCTTAGTCCAAATTTTGTTGTGTTTTAGCCTGAATTCAAAATTTATTAAATTACCTTTTTTTTTTTTTATCACCCATCTACACACAATAGGCTGTAATGGAAAATTGTTTTTAGAACAGCCTGGTACAGTTGAAACCGGGATTAATCTGTGAAGAGCACACTTCTCCAGCGTGCCAGTGGCCATCGAAGGTCAACATTTGCCCACTGAAGTCGGTTATGACACCGAACTGCAGTCAGGTCAAGACCCTGGTAAGGACGAAGAGCAGGCAGATGAGCTTCCCTGAGACGGTTTCTGACAGTTTGTGCATAAATTCTTCAGTTGTCCGGGTGGCTGGTTTTAGACGATCCCGCAGGTAGAGGTTGAAAAGATTTTCCAGATTTTCTTACGTTAGCCTTATTTTAAAATAAATTAAATGGTTTTTTTCCCCACATCAATCTACACACAATACCCCATAATGAGAAAACATTTTGCAAATGTATAGAAAATAAAAAACTGATATCACATTTCCATAAGTGTTCAGACTCTTTACTCAGTACTTTGTTGAAGCACCTTTGGCAGTGATTACAGCCTTGAGTCTTCTTGGGTATGATGTCCTTACACAGCTCTCTGGTCTTGGCCATTGTGGAGAGGTTGGAGTCTGTTTGATTGAGTGTGTGGACAGGTGTCTTTTATACAGGTAACGAGTTCAAACAGGTGCAGTTAATACAGGTAACGAGTGGAGAACAGGAGGGCTTCTTAAAGAAAAACTAACAGGTCTGTGAGAGCCGGAATTCTTACTGGTTGGTAGGTGATCAAATACTTATGTCATGCAATAAAATGCAAATTAATTATTTAAAAATCATACAATGTGATTTTCTGGATTTTTGTTTTAGATTCCGTCTCTCACAGTTGAAGTGTACCTATGATAAAAATTACAGACCTCTACATGCTTTGTAAGTAGGAAAACCTGCAAAATCGGCAGTGTATCAAATACTTGTTCTCCCCACTGTATATAAATACTATATATATATATATATATATATATATATATATATTACTATATCCAAGTATCCAAGATGCCGGCTAGGCAAAGATGTGAACACCCCCCCAGGGTTTATGCAGACCAGGAATTATGAGGTTCAAAATGATACTGACCGAGGAAAAATCTGTTAAATAAACAACTGTTATCATAAAATATGAACATAATCTGAAGAGTTACATTTGGGAGATAGTAACTATGACAACATTCCTCTGGTGCCCCGACTTCCTAGTTAATGTTTACATGTTTAGTTTAATCACGTAATAATTAAACCTAGACAATTTATTTGATAAAATACTAGTCTTCACATTTAATGATCGTCAAGACGCGACAGTGGTAATATATCTAGAAACTGATCTGTTGTCAGTATTGTGACATAATTCTAATGTTAAGGTATGATTTGAATAGAGAAAACTGATCCGAGAGCAGCGCTCCATTTCTTTTGATCCCATCAGTACCGACACATGGTCCAACGACACACTTAGTGAACATTCTCTCGGCGTGGTGATTTGGGAAACGCTTGTTACATCTTTGGCTGTTGTAAGAAAGATGCATTGTTAAAACACAGCCTAAATTCCATCAGGAAACCAGGCCCAGGGCATGTCTGTTGAAATTACCAGGCTTTGGAGAGACTATTACCAGGCTTTGGAGAGACTATTACCAGGCTTTGAAGAGACTATTACCAGGCTTTGAAGAGACTATTACCAGGCTTTGAAGAGACTATTACCAGGCTTTGAAGAGACTATTACCAGGCTTTGGAGAGACTATTACCAGGCTTTGAAGAGACTATTACCAGGCTTTGAAGAGACTATTACCAGGCTTTGGAGAGACTATTACCAGGCTTTGGAGAGACTATTACCAGGCTTTGGAGAGACTATTACCAGGCTTTGAAGAGACTATTACCAGGCTTTGAAGAGACTATTACCAGGCTTTGGAGAGACTATTACCAGGCTTTGGTGAGACTATTACCAGGCTTTGGAGAGACTATTACCAGGCTTTGGAGAGACTATTACCAGGCTTTGGAGAGACTATTACCAGGCTTTGGAGAGACTATTACCAGGCTTTGAAGAGACTATTACCAGGCTTTGGAGAGACTATTACCAAGCTTTGAAGAGACTATTACCAGGCTTTGAAGAGACTATTACCAGGCTTTGAAGAGACTATTACCAGGCTTTGGAGAGACTATTACTAAGCTTTGAAGAGACTATTACCAGGCTTTGAAGAGACTATTACCAGGCTTTGGAGAGACTATTACCAGGCTTTGAAGAGACTATTACCAGGCTTTGAAGAAGCCGATGAAGGCGATGAACACGTCCTGGCCATGGGGGCGTGTTTTAACGAGCAGGCCGACTCCCACCTGGTGTGTATTCAGAACGACGACGGAAACTACCAGACACAGGCTATCAGTATCCACCACCAACCACGCAAAGGTACACACACACACTCATCATTGACATGGGGAGTCAAGTCATAGTCTGTCAACTGGACTAACAAAACCATGGCTGGAATCGCAGCCCTTCAAATAGCTTACAAATCTAATTTCTTTGATGTAATTGAATATTTAATGTTTTTTCTTCCAGTGACCGGCGCCTGCTTCTTTGTGTTCAGTGGTTCTCTGAAGGCAGCCTCTGGATACCTGGCCAAGACCAGCATTGTGGAAGGTAACAATATCTCCAAATTAGAGACTGCATTTCAATTCAACTTTAAGAAGAGCATGTCAATATACAGTATGTGTGCTATGTCATGGTTTCCCAAACTCGGTCCTGGGACCCCCTTGGATTTTTGCCATAGCACTACAGAGTTGATTAAAATAATCAACTAATCATCAAACTTGAATCAGCTGTTTAGTGCTATGGCAAAAACCAAAACAGGACCGAGTTTGGGAAACCCTGTGTTAGGTAGTCTGCTGTCTACAGGTGTGATATACCTGTTGAAGGTGCCATGGTGTTATATACCTGTTGAAGGTGTGATGGTGTTATATACCTGTTGAAAGTCTGATGGTGTTATATACCTGTTGAAAGTCTGATGGTGTTATACCTGTTGAAGGTGTGATATACCTGTTGAAGGTGCCATGGTGTTATATACCTGTTGAAGGTGTGATGGTGTTATATACCTGTTGAAAGTGTGATGGTGTTGTATACCTGTTGTTCCCCTTGTAGACGGTGTGATGGTGTTAACTCCATCTATAGTCCTCTTCTTTCCTCCCATCCTACCTCTCCTGTTCTTCCATCTCTATAGAGAGAGGCTGATGGCTATGACTGGCAGCTAGCTGGTGTTGCTATCTCTTCACCATACAGCTAGCTGTGGATGATGGTTACCAGCTAGCTGATGTTGCTATCCCTTCATCAAGCAGACGGCTAGCATGGCCTCTCCCGTCCACCTATGCATCATGTCCACCCTGGCCCAGATCACATGAATCAGGAAATCTGAGGAGCATTCCAGTTCCACTGTGGTCAGTTTCTAAACCCAGACGCGCAACATCGCGAGACTATCAGGAACGCAACCTAGATTCAAGCCAATGTCTTAAGTAGTTGGACATGTTATTACTCCACCTTGTGAAAGTGACCCGTTTTCATTTTCTTCAAAAACTTTATATTGGGGCGGCAGGTAGCCTAGCGGTTAGAGCGTTGGGCCAGTAACCGATGTGTCCTTAACCTTAATTTGCTCCAGGGGATGACCCTGTAGGTAGGCCGTTATTGTACATTTGTTCTTAACTGACTTGCTTAGTTAAATGACTTGCCTAAAGTAAAAAAATAAATAATAATCTCTCTCTCTATATACAGCGGGTGAAATAAGTATTGAACACGTCACCATTTTTCTCAGTAAATATATTTCCAAAGGTGCTATTACCAGATGTTGGTAACAACCCAAGTAATCCATAAATACAAATAAACCAAAACAAATAAGTTCAGAAATGACACAGGGGAAAGTATTGAACACACTTACTGATATTTATTTAATACTTTGTACAAAAGCCTTTGTTGGTAATGACAGCTTCAAGATGCCTCCTGTATAGAGAAACTAGTCGCATGCATTGCTCTGGTGTGATTTTGGCCCATTCTTCCACACAAACAGTCTTCAAATCTTGAAGGTTCCGTGGGCCTCTTCTATGAATCTTGATCTTCAGTTCTTTCCATAGATTTTCAATGGGATTTAAGTCAGGTGATTGGCTGGGCCATTCTAGCAGCTTTATTTTCTTTCTTTGAAACCAATTGAGAGTTTCCTTGGCTGTGTGTTTGGGATCATTGTCTTGCTGAAATGTCCACCCTCGTTTCATCTTCATCATCCTGGTAGATGGCAGCAGATTTTTGTCAAGAATGTCTTGGTAAATTTGCCCATTCATCCTTCCTTCAATTATGTGAAGTTTGCCAGTACCATTTGCTGAAAAGCAGCCCCACACCATGATGTTCCCACGTCCAAACTTCACTGTTGGTATGGTGTTTTTAGGGTGATGTGCAGTGCCATTTCTCCTCCAAACATGGTGTGTATTATGACATCCAAACAGTTCAATTTTGCTCTCATCTGACCACACTATTCTCCCAGTATTTCACTGGCTTTTCCAAATGTTGTGCAGCAAACTTTAAACGAGCTTCAACATGCTTTTTTTTCAGCAATGGAGTCTTGCGTGGTGAGCGTGCATACAGGCCATGGCGGTGGAGTGCATTACTTACTGTTTTCTTTGAGACAACAGTACCTGCTAATTGCAGGTCTTTTTGAAGCTCTCCACAAGTGGTCCTTGGCTCTTGGACAACTCTTCTGATTATTCTTTTCACTCCTCTGTCAGAAATCTTGCGAGGAGCACCTGGTCGAGGCAAATTTATGGTGAAATGATTGTCTTTCCACTTCCGTATTATGGCCCCAACAGTGCTCACTGGAACATACTGATAGTTTTCAGCTGTTGTCTTGGCTTTCCATGCCTTTTTGCACCTCCCTTTCTTCATCTGTTCAATACTTTTTCCCTGTGTCATTTCACATAACTTAATTTCTGAACTTATTTGTTTTGGTTTCCCCAGGTAGGTGTCGAGAGCACTGCCTGATGAGACTACACTCCTGTCTCTGCAGACAGGGACTTGACACTGTCCGGTGAGCTGGGAAGATTAACAACTCCCAAAGATGAGTGGAAGGAGAGAGAGGGTAGAGTGAGAAGGAGATGAGATGAGAGGAGAGGAAACATGTCTGGTGATGCCGTTTCATTTGTATCCCGGTGAGCCGTGCCTGCAGTCGCAACTCTTCACAGTGGAAGGAGTAAAGAGAGGAGGAAGCAATAAAGGATGTAAGGAAGGAAGGAAGGAAATAACTTTCCTCTGGGTTTCAGCTTGCCCTTCAGCTTTAGCCAATGATCACCAAATGCTGACATTAATGGACTACAGTTTTCGTTCTGCTTAGGCAGGGCTGCAATGGGCTCAATAGTGCCACTTCTGTAGCTTCCAGAGATCCAACACCAAGAATGACTGTCTCACTAGAACTGTTAAGCAGTTGGACCTAGTCGAGAAGGTACAATGGGTGTTACTTATTTTACTGTCAGACTTTTAATAGGTCAAAGATCCTGAACCATTTGACTGAAGATCAACCAAGCTTTATACGGTCGAGCTTCTCGTCTTCTGAGAACCACGTCACCCTTCTGTTTTAGCATAAACTGATTAAAACAGGTTCCAATGCTTTACCAGAACTTTCTAACAGGAAGTATGACAGTCTGGCCACCGAGGGGACTGGTTGGCGTTTTGGGATGAGAGATGCATTGTGGTCTGATCCTTCACCACCGACTTAACGCGGTGAAGTATGAGGCTGGGGTTAACCCCAGCCTCATCCTTCACCACGTTAACCAACCCCAGCCTCATTCTTCACCGCGTTAACCAACCCCAGCCTCATTCTTCACCGCGTTAACCAACCCCAGCCTCATTCTTCACCGCGTTAACCAACCCCAGCCTCATTCTTCACCGTGTTAACCAACCCCTGCCTCATCCTTCTTTCTGTAAGTGATGGAGATAGCATACTAGATGAACTGAAGCATGGTTGTTACCTGTGGGTGCGTCCCAAATTGCACCATATTCCCTTTATAGTCTACTATAAACAGAGCCATATGGGACGCACCCTATGTGACCATCCTCCTAAACTGTAGGGCCAAAGCAACTATTGAACACATTGATGCTGATCTCCTCCTCATCCACTGACCCCATAGCATCTCCTCCTCATCCACTGACCCCATAGCATCTCCTCCTCATCCACTGACCCCATAGCATCTCCTCCTCATCCACTGACCCCATAGCATCTCCTCCTCATCCACTGACCCCATAGCATCTCCTCCTCATCCACTGACCCCATAGCATCTCCTCCTCCATCCACTGACCCCATAGCATCTCCTCCTCATCCACTGACCCCATAACATCTCCTCCTCCATCCACTGACCCCATAGCATCTCCTCCTCCATCCACTGACCCCATAGCATCTCCTCCTCATCCACTGACCCCATAGCATCTCCTCCTCCATCCACTGACCCCATAGCATCTCCTCCTCCATCCACTGACCCCATAGCATCTCCTCCTCATCCACTGACCCCATAGCATCTCCTCCTCATCCACTGACCCCATAGCATCTCCTCCTCATCCACTGACCCCATAGCATCTCCTCCTCAATCCACTGACCCCATAGCATCTCCTCCTCCATCCACTGACCCCATAGCATCTCCTCCTCATCCACTGACCCCATAGCATCTCCTCCTCCATCCACTGACCCCATAGCATCTCCTCCTCCATCCACTGACCCCATAGCATCTCCTCCTCATCCACTGACCCCATAGCATCTCCTCCTCATCCACTGACCCCATAGCATCTCCTCCTCATCCACTGACCCCATAGCATCTCCTCCTCCATCCACTGACCCCATAGCATCTCCTCCTCATCCACTGACCCCATAGCATCTCCTCCTCCATCCACTGACCCCATAGCATCTCCTCCTCCATCCACTGACCCCATAGCATCTCCTCCTCCATCCACTGACCCCATAGCATCTCCTCCTCCATCCACTGACCCCATAGCATCTCCTCCTCCATCCACTGACCCCATAGCATCTCCTCCTCATCCACTGACCCCATAGCATCTCCTCCTCATCCACTGACCCCATAGCATCTCCTCCTCATCCACTGACCCCATAGCATCTCCTCCTCATCCACTGACCCCATAGCATCTCCTCCTCATCCACTGACCCCATAGCATCTCCTCCTCATCCACTGACCCCATAGCATCTCCTCCTCCATCCACTGACCCCATAGCATCTCCTCCTCATCCACTGACCCCATAGCATCTCCTCCTCATCCACTGACCCCATAGCATCTCCTCCTCATCCACTGACCCCATAGCATCTCCTCCTCATCCACTGACCCCATAGCATCTCCTCCTCATCCACTGACCCCATAGCATCTCCTCCTCATCCACTGACCCCATAGCATCTCCTCCTCATCCACTGACCCCATAGCATCTCCTCCTCATCCACTGACCCCATAGCATCTCCTCCTCATCCACTGACCCCATAGCATCTCCTCCTCCATCCACTGACCCCATAGCATCTCCTCCTCCATCCACTGACCCCATAGCATCTCCTCCTCATCCACTGACCCCATAGCATCTCCTCCTCCATCCACTGACCCCATAGCATCTCCTCCTCCATCCACTGACCCCATAGCATCTCCTCCTCCATCCACTGACCCCATAGCATCTCCTCCTCCATCCACTGACCCCATAGCATCTCCTCCTCCATCCACTGACCCCATAGCATCTCCTCCTCCATCCACTGACCCCATAGCATCTCCTCCTCCATCCACTGACCCCATATCATCTCCTCCTCATCCACTGACCCCATAGCATCTCCTCCTCATCCACTGACCCCATAGCATCTCCTCCTCATCCACTGACCCCATAGCATCTCCTCCTCATCCACTGACCCCATAGCATCTCCTCCTCCATCCACTGACCCCATAGCATCTCCTCCTCCATCCACTGACCCCATAGCATCTCCTCCTCCATCCACTGACCCCATAGCATCTCCTCCTCCATCCACTGACCCCATAGCATCTCCTCCTCCATCCACTGACCCCATAGCATTTCCTCGTCATCCACTGACCCCATAGCATCTCCTCGTCATCCACTGACCCCATAGCATCTCCTCCTCCATCCACTGACCCCATAGCATCTCCTCCTCCATCCACTGACCCCATAGCATCTCCTCCTCCATCCACTGACCCCATAGCATCTCCTCCTCCATCCACTGACCCCATAGCATCAGCTAGCGACGCTTGTTTGTTTTGTACGATGGCGGTTTTCAAAACAAAACAGCCAAACTGATTTCGACGTGTCATTATAATTTTTGCAGAAACTATTGTAAAATGCAGAAGCAGTGCACTGGTGTCTAAGCCATACAGGAGAATGATGTATTAGGTGTAAGAGACAGAGCCATTTACAGGAGAATATGGCATAATGACATTGAGACTGATGGCTGAATTGTTAGAACAGCAGAGACCTTGGTCAAAGACGGGCTGCTTCCCCATTCTTTACCCTTCTCCTGAAGTGTGCACACGCCTTCTCATGGATTCAACAATGGTGGAACTACTCTCCAGACTTTGCTTATAGCAATCCAATTATTTTAGATCCATGATGTCGAGTGTGTAAGTGGCTCTGTGGGCTTATGAGAGTTGCATCCGAAATGGCACCTATTTGGAACGTAACCCTAGACTGCCCTTTGTAATGTGGGCATGGACCTCAATAGAAACAGGTCTGTCAGTACATTCTTCAACCTAATTGTATTTTTAGATCTGTCAGTAATGTTTGTCGCCAAATTTGGCAGCTTGGCAAAAACAAGCCTATTGTACTAAAAACATTTTTCTAACATTTGTAAAAAAAAAAAAAAAAATTTTTTATTAACTGCTAAATATGAATAAGTAGGTAAAAAGATAAATACAGTATATTATAAAGTACTTGAGACATGGCCATTGTGGTTTTGTCAAGTGTTTTATTGATTAAACAATATGACTAATGTTACGATACTCAACTGTAAACTCCCAAGACAGACAATCACATGAATCTGCAGAAGAGCCAATGCATTGACAAACAGCATTAAGGTATGAATCTAAGTACAGTTGAAGTCGAAAGTTTACAGTAGACTTACTCAGTTTTTCACAATTCCTTACATTAATCCTAGTAATAATTAGGATAAAATCAGTTAGGATCACCACTTATTTTAAGAATGTGAAATGTCAGAATAATAGTAGAGAGAATGATTTATTTCAGCTTTTATTTCTTTCATCACATTCCCAGTGGGTCAGAAGTTTACATACACTCAATTAGTATTTGGTAGCATTGCCTTTAAATTGTTTAACTTGGGTCAAAAGACATCTGTAAGTTCATGCCTCCTTGCTCGCACACGCCTTTTCAGTTCTGCCCACAAATGTTCTATAGGGTTGAGGTCAGGGCTTTGTGATGGCCACTCCAATACCTTGACTTTGTTGCCACACCTTTGGAAGTATGCTTGTGGTCATTGTCCGTTTGGAAGACCCATTTGAGACCAAGCTTTAACTTCCTGACTGATGTCTTGAGATTTTGCTTCAATATATCCACATGATTTTCCTTCCTCATGATGCCATCTATTTTGTGAAGTGCACCAGTCCCTCCTGCAGCAAAGCACCCCCACAACATGATGCTGCCACCCCCGTGCTTCACGGTTGGGATGGTATTCTTCGGCTTGCAAGCCTCCCCTTTTCCTCCAAACATAACGATGGTCATTATGGCCAAACAGTTCATCAGACCAGAGGACATTTCTCCATCTTTGTCCCCATGTACAGTTGCAAACCGTAGTCTGGCTTTTTTATGGCGGTTTTGGAGCAGTGGCTTGTTCCTTGCTGAGAGGCCTTTCAGGTTATGTCGATATAGGACTTGTTTTACTGTGGATATAGATAAGTTTGTACCTGTTTCCTCCAGCATCTTCACAAGGTCCTTTGCTGTTGTTCTGGGATTGATTTGCACTTTTTGCACCAAAGTATGTTCATCTCTAGGAGACAGAACACATCTCCTTCCTGAGCGGTATGACGGCTGCGTGGTCCCATGGTGTTTATACTTGCGTACTATTGTTTGTACAGATGAACGTGTTTTTTCTGAGGTCTTTTGATTTTCCCATGATGTCGAGCAAAGAAGCACTGAGTTTGATGGTAGGCCTGAAATACATCCACAGGTACACCTCCAATTTGACTCAAATTATGTAAATTAACCGATCAGAAGCTTCTAAAGCCATGACAATTTTCTGGAATTTTCCAAGCTGTTTAAAGGCACAGTCAACTTAGTGTATGTAAACTTCTGACCCAGTGGAATTGTGATATAGTGAATTATAAGTGAAATAATCTGTCTAAACATTTGTTGGAATAATTACTTGTCATGCACAAAGTAGATGTCCTAACAGACTTGCTAAAACTATATAGTTTGTTAACATGAAATCTGTGGAGTGGTTGAAACATGAGTTTTAATGACTTCAACCTAAGTGTATGTAAACTTCCGACTTCAACTGTATATTGTATGTAGTCAGTATTGAGGGCCTACTTGTTACTCTGGTTGTGCTGTAAAAATCAATAACGAGCACATGATGGTTATTGGAGGATCATCCCTCCTGGAGAGCTTTCATATCTACATGCGTATCACAGTGGCTTCCTGAATTCTTACACTACAGCGTGGAACTTTAAGAGACATTTTAAAGGTTGTTTTCCTGGGACCATTCACACAGCTTAGTATACCCGTACTAAGAACCAAACAGAGGGACCTACCTGAATTTGTCCAATAGAAACTCATGTGGAAGTGTTTGCTATGGTGAGCACTAGGGAATACACATTACTTTTCCTTGGTATTATTTCAGGTATCGAAAAAGTGCAATTGTTTGTTTTTATGGTAGCATTTTGTTATTCAATTAAACCAACTACTCAGATCATATTCTACTGTCCTGTGGATCAAAACCAACATTCTCATTCAATCAGGCTGGAACAAGAACATCCTGTTTACTTTTCATTTTAACATTGATATCAATCTAAAAAACAAAATGATATGTATGAGATGTCCCAAATCCTTTTTCTTTATTGTATACTACAAATGTTAAAAGAAGTCTTTATCAAAACCTGTAGTATTTGTATAAGTGAAATGCACGCTTCCTTTAACACTCATTTTGGGGAAAGCCCCTTAGGCCCAATAAAGTGTAGTCTCTTTACGATAAATGTGCCAACATACATGAACGGAGGAAAGGAAACAGTTGCATTTTGTTAAGAAATAAAACATTCCGTAATGTATAATTAATAAAATATTTATTTGGAAATGACGGGACCGCATTGATGAACAGTAC
Source organism: Thymallus thymallus (assembly GCA_023634145.1). Lineage (NCBI taxonomy): Eukaryota > Metazoa > Chordata > Actinopteri > Salmoniformes > Salmonidae > Thymallus > Thymallus thymallus. The sequence continues at coordinate 1,314,256 of CM042383.1, forward strand.
TATAAGTAGTCAGTTGGCAATATTGTGTTAAAGCAACATTGTAAAGTTATAGAGGACTATAATAGGCTATCATTAGGGGATGGGGAGGTATAAGTGGCTGATTGTGGGCCAGTTTCCCAAACAGACTGTCCTGGACCAAAAAAAAACTCATGTTCAATGAAGATTCGCCATTGAAAAGCTTCTTAGTTCGGTATAGGCTTAATCTGTGTACCGGAAACCCGCCCTGTAACCATAATGGCTTTGTAAAGCATTTTAAATGACCTCTTTTCATAAAATACTACTTTGATTTGCACACAGACACAAATGTCCTTGGCTAACAGCTCAGCTAAACCCAACTCATGAATGATATAATTCCTGTGTGTACAGAGGATCACAGCTATACGAGTCTCAACTTCAACACAAAGAGAAATAACTGGAACAATCCCAACCACCACCACAAGATAAGTGACATCTTTCTCAAACAATGTGCAGTTAAGCATCTATACACACACACATCAACAAACATACATCACCTGCTCCCTATTCAGTATCACTAGTTTTGACCAGGGCCCATAGAGGATAATTTCACACACAGATATGTTATCCAGCTCAAAGTGCCACAGTCAGAAGAGCTATGTAGCCTTATAACTGTTATATTACACCTTATAAAGTACCTATGACATGCTTAACGGTGGTAGCCAAGACATCTGGAAGTTCAGTAATGTCCACCTGTGTGAGCGTTCTCCCATTAGGGCCGGGATTCAACTCCTACACACTAGTCGACAATGCAGCTTTTAAAGGCAATGTTCCAGCGTACGCGGAGATGGCATTCAAGGTGAATCCTGGGACCAACAACAGTCCTGGGACCAACAACAGTCCTGGGACCAACAACAGTCCTGGGACCAACAACATTGAGATGCTATCACACATTATTGTAATCATTACCAGTATGGCAGCTATTCAAATATGTAGCATCGTACAGCAACAGTGATTACTTTGGTAGTAATGGTGCATAGGTGGATAATATATTATAGAAACTTACTATTACTATGAACTACTATGAACTAGGGCTGGGATTCAAATGGCTCAAGCATAAAATAATGACCTGTGAAAGTCATGTGCCTTGGATTGAATCTCAGGTTAGCTAAACATGGAGCCCATCCCCCCAGAGTCACACCCTGTCCTTCTGTGTGAAATGAAGCTCTGTCTCTGTGTGCAAAATGTTTACAAGCTAAAGACCCGTGTTGACTGTGTCGGACCGCCAGAACCCTGGAAGACTAAACAGGCCAGCCACGACAACATACATCTTCATCCTCCTCCTCCTCCTCCTCCTCCATTCCCTTCATCAGAGGACTGTTGATCATCTGAAAAGGTCATTGAGTTGATCACTGCGTTTTAACTTCCACACTAAAGTATGTTGGGGACAGGAAGTTGACCTACCTTTTTAAAGTGTTGCTAGTATCCCAGCTGAACAGCAGTTACAGTAGAACCTGGAGGACCAACCAGAGGCCCAAGGTTATACAGTGTCAGGGTCACAATCACGCTACAACGTTAAGGCCTGACAGGGGAAACTATACTGTGGGCCAAACGCCTTGCTCCAAATAGAACTGTTACTACAAATATTACTCTGTGTATACCTGTGACTGGTCCAGGACTAACCAGCGTTGTGTGTGTGTGTGTGTGTGTATACCTGTGACTGGTCCAGGACTAACCAGCGTTGTGTGTGTGTGTATACCTGTGACTGGTCCAGGACTAACCAGCGTTGTGTGTGTGTGTGTGTATACCTGTGACTGGTCCAGGACTAACCAGCGTTGTGTGTGTGTGTGTGTGTGTATACACCTGTGACTGGTCCAGGACTAACCAGCGTTGTGTGTGTGTATACCTGTGACTGGTCCAGGACTAACCAGCGTTGTGTGTGTGTATACCTGTGACTGGTCCAGGACTAACCAGCGTTGTGTGTGTGTATACCTGTGACTGGTCCAGGACTAACCAGCGTTGTGTGTGTGTATACCTGTGACTGGTCCAGGACTAACCAGCGTTGTGTGTGTGTATACCTGTGACTGGTCCAGGACTAACCAGCGTTGTGTGTGTGTATACCTGTGACTGGTCCAGGACTAACCAGCGTTGTGTGTGTGTGTATACATGTGACTGGTCCAGGACTAACCAGCGTTGTGTGTGTGTGTATACCTGTGACTGGTCCAGGACTAACCAGCGTTGTGTGTGTGTGTATACCTGTGACTGGTCCAGGACTAACCAGCGTTGTGTGTGTGTATACCTGTGACTGGTCCAGGACTAACCAGCGTTGTGTGTGTGTGTATACCTGTGACTGGTCCAGGACTAACCAGCGTTGTGTGTGTGTGTATACCTGTGACTGGTCCAGGACTAACCAGCGTTGTGTGTGTGTGTATACCTGTGACTGGTCCAGGACTAACCAGCGTTGTGTGTGTGTATACCTGTGACTGGTCCAGGACTAACCAGCGTTGTGTGGTTGTCTGAAGGTCCTGTCCACTTAGAGGCTCTCTCAGGCGAACCCTGACCTCCACACGTCCTCCTGTAGGCTTACGACCATCTATCACCTGTAGTATAAATGTAGTATCAGTCTCACACAACCAAAACATCTTCTATTCCTTTCAAACCAACGTGAAAACACGCCAACTTTCTTCTGCCTTTTCTTTATCTGAAGGGTATTGCTGCTAACTAAGCCTGTACTTTCATTTCTGCCAGCTGACCTAGTCATGAATGCTCTGATGTGTTGAAAAGTCGCGCTAACCCCTCAGTATAAACGCCTTTCATCTTACCGTCTCTGGCACGCATTAAAATCATGAACATTCTACTCTTGTCTGAAATCAAAACGTATCCTTGTCAGTATGACGTCAGTCTGCTGTAATGCTGAAGCAGCATCGCCACGACTACACTGACAGGCATGTTGTTCACTAAAACGCCTTAAGTTATCCAATAATTAGAATACATGTGAAAATATACCCGCGCGTGGTCAACTAGATAATTTTAACACCGTTTTGACTGGGACAGCGCCATCACATTGCATTAATACATGTGGTGACTCATCTTGAAAAATCTAGCAGTTTCTGATTTTGTTTCGACTGAATCTCCATCTGGATATTTGGTTAATTAGGCAGGAAACGTTAGCTACGTTGAGCTGAGTACTGCTTATGGCCATCTCTAGTTTAGTTGGATCTATTAGCACTGATCAGAACAAGTGGATTATTTTGCATGTTATGAACCCCAGCTACCAAACTAACCCTGATTCAGACGACCATCCTACCCATGCTAGATTGCAGAGACATAATTTATAGATCGGCAGGTAAGGGTGTTCTAGAGAGGCTAGATGTTCTTTACCATTCAGCCATCAGATTTGACACCAATGCTCCTTATAGGACACATCACTGCACTCTATACTCCTCTGTAAACTGGTCATCTCTGTTTACCCGTCACAAGACCCACTGGTTGATGCTTATTTATAAAACCCTCTTAGGCCTCACTCCCCCCTATCTGAGATATCTACTGCAGCCCTCATCCTCCACATACAACACCCGTTCTGCCAGTCACATTCTGTTAAAGGTCCCCAAAGCACACACATCCCTGGGTCGCTCGTCTTTTCAGTTCCCTGCAGCTAGCGACTGGAACGAGCTGCAACAAACACTCAAACTGGACAGTTTTATCTCAATCTCTTCATTCAAAGACTCCATCATGGACACTCTTACTGACAGCTGTGGCTGCTTTGTGTGATGTATTGTCATCTCTACCTTCTTGTCCTTTGTGCTGTTGTCTGTGTCCAATAATGTTTGTACCATGTTGTGTTGCTACCATGTTGTGTTGCTACCATGTTGTTATGTTACGTTGCTACCATGTTGTGTTGCTACCATGTTGTTGTTATGTTACGTTGCTACCATGTTGTTGTCATGTTGTGTTGCTACCATGTTACGTTGCTACCATGTTGTTGTCATGTTGTGTTGCTACCATGTTACGTTGCTACCATGTTGTTGTCATGTTGTGTTGCTACCATGTTACGTTGCTACCATGTTGTTGTCATGTTGTGTTGCTACCATGTTACGTTGCTACCATGTTGTTGTCATGTTGTGTTGCTACCATGTTACGTTGCTACCATGTTGTTGTCATGTTGTGTTGCTACCATGTTACGTTGCTACCATGTTGTTGTCATGTTGTGTTGCTACCATGTTGTGTTGCTACCATGTTACGTTGCTACCATGTTGTTGTCATGTTGTGTTGCTACCATGTTACGTTGCTACCATGTTGTTGTCATGTTGTGTTGCTACCATGTTGTGTTGCTACCATGTTGTGTTGCTACCATGTTGTGTTGCTACCATGTTGTGTTGCTACCATGTTGTGTTGCTACCATGTTGTGTTGCTACCATGTTGTGTTGCTACCATGTTGTGTTGCTACCATGTTGTGTTGCTACCATGTTGTGTTGCTACCATGTTGTGTTGCTACCATGTTGTGTTGCTACCATGTTGTGTTGCTACCATGTTGTGTTGCTACCATGTTGTGTTGCTACCATGTTGTGTTGCTACCATGTTGTGTTGCTACCATGTTGTGTTGTTATGTTACGTTGCTGCCTTATGTGTTTCTGCCATGTCATGTGTTGATTATTTTGCCAGCATGTTATGTAGTTTAACAAGTGGATTATTTTGCCAGCATGTTATGTAGTTTAACTTTAAGTGGATTATTATGTGATAATGGAGCCTAAATCAAGTATGCCCATTGTTTTGCTCGATCGCATATTGGCAACTCCTGCAGAGGTTGTGAAATATCTCTCTCCTCCCAGCATCCTTACCTCCACTATCTCTCTCCTCCCAGCATCCTTACCTCCACTATCTCTCTCCTCCCAGCATCCTTACCACCACTATCTCTCTCCTCCCAGCATCCTTACCACCACTATCTCTCTCCTCCCAGCATCCTTACCACCACTATCTCTCTCCTCCCAGCATCCTTACCTCCACTATCTCTCTCCTCCCAGCATCCTTACTTCCACTATCTCTCTCCTCCCAGCATCCTTACCTCCACTATCTCTCTCCTCCCAGCATCCTTACCTCCACTATCTCTCTCCTCCCAGCATCCTTACCACCACTATCTCTCTCCTCCCAGCATCCTTACCTCCACTATCTCTCTCCTCCCAGCATCCTTACCTCCACTATCTCTCTCCTCCCAGCATCCTTACCTCCACTATCTCTCTCCTCCCAGCATCCTTACCTCCACTATCTCTCTCCTCCCAGCATCCTTACCTCCACTATCTCTCTCCTCCCAGCATCCTTACCTCCACTATCGCTCTCCTCCCAGCATCCTTACCTCCACTATCTCTCTCCTCCCAGCATCCTTACCTCCACTATCGCTCTCCTCCCAGCATCCTTACCTCCACTATCGCTCTCCTCCCAGCATCCTTACCTCCACTATCTCTCTCCTCCCAGCATCCTTACCTCCACTATCTCTCTCCTCCCAGCATCCTTACCTCCACTATCTCTCTCCTCCCAGCATCCTTACCTCCACTATCTCTCTCCTCCCAGCATCCTTACCTCCACTATCTCTCTCCTCCCAGCATCCTTACCTCCACTATCTCTCTCCTCCCAGCATCCTTACCTCCACTATCTCTCTCCTCCCAGCATCCTTACCTCCACTATCTCTCTCCTCCCAGCATCCTTACCTCCACTATCTCTCTCCTCCCAGCATCCTTACCTCCACTATCTCTCTCCTCCCAGCATCCTTACCTCCACTATCTCTCTCCTCCCAGCATCCTTACCTCCACTATCTCTCTCCTCCCAGCATCCTTACCTCCACTATCTCTCTCCTCCCAGCATCCTTACCTCCACTATCTCTCTCCTCCCAGCATCCTTACCTCCACTATCTCTCTCCTCCCAGCATCCTTACCTCCACTATCTCTCTCCTCCCAGCATCCTTACCTCCACTATCTCTCTCCTCCCAGCATCCTTACCTCCACTATCTCTCTCCTCCCAGCATCCTTACCTCCACTATCTCTCGTACTTCACTCTCGGTCTGCAGTTTCTCCAGTTTGATGTGGACCGTCCCTATAGGCTTGTCGCTCCGCAGGAAACCCCTGTCACATGACACACAAAGACCTCACATCACTGTCAGTTGAAAGGATCAAACAGCTCCAAGGTTGTGTGTAGTGACGTACCCTTTGTGCAGCAGTTCCAGTTTCAGTCCTTTAGATTGGACCACTCTCCTGAAGCCTCTGTGGTTCCGGTTGATGTTCAGAGTGAAACTCTGGCTGAACTCTGGAGCACAGAGAGAAGAGGAACACGTGAAATGGGGCAACCCATGTACAGACACACCAGACACCACGGTCCGAGGCATTACCTGGGGAGTTGGTGTTCTTGATCACAGCAGTTCTGTGTTTCTGGGGTTGCTCCTGAGATCAACACAGAGGAGAAGACAGACGTTAGTTCAAATAGAGGCGACAGCTGCTACTACTGCTACCACCACCACTACTGCTGCTGCTACTACTACAGTCCTTCTCAGACCAATCAATAGGCATATTATAGCTTAGAGCACAGCATCCCTGATTGAACTAATGAAGTGCTTGATGGTTAGTTGATTATGTGAATATGGTGTGTTAGTGCTGGATGTGGTAAACAGAGCTGTAGCCCACTAACTCACCGTACTGGGATAGGGGAAGTCAAACTTGACATAGGCATCCAGGTCATTGGTCGCTATACCTGAGGAGGAAGGAAGAGCAGAGAGGTTAGAGGACCTGCTAGGACCAACACTTACTCAAAATACAGGCGGATATACAGGGTGTATATACAGGGGGATATACAGGCGGATATACAGGGTGTATATACAGGGGGATATACAGGCGGATATACAGGGTGTATATACAGGGGGATATACAGGCGGATATACAGGGTGTATATACAGGGGGAAACACAGGCGGATATACAGGGGGAAACACAGGAGGATACACAGGAGGATATACAGGGGGATATGCAGGGGGAAATGCAGGGGGAAACACAGGGGGATATGCAGGGGGAAACACAGGAGGATATGCAGGGGGAAACACAGGAGGATATACAGGGGGAAACACAGGGGGATATACAGGGGGAAACACAGGGGGATATGCAGGGGGAAACACAGGAGGATATGCAGGGGGAAACACAGGAGGATATGCAGGGGGAAACACAGGAGGATATGCAGGGGGAAACACAGGAGGATATGCAGGGGGAAACACAGGAGGATATGCAGGGGGAAACACAGGAGGATATGCAGGGGGAAACACAGGAGGATATGCAGGGGGAAACACAGGAGGATATGCAGGGGGAAACACAGGAGGATATGCAGGGGGAAACACAGGAGGATATGCAGGGGGAAACACAGGAGGATATGCAGGGGGAAACACAGGAGGATATGCAGGGGGAAACACAGGAGGATATGCAGGGGGAAACACAGGAGGATATGCAGGGGGAAACACAGGAGGATATACAGGCGGAAACACAGGAGGATATACAGGGGGAAACACAGGAGGATATACAGGGGGAAACACAGGAGGAAACACAGGAGGATATACAGGGGGAAACACAGGAGGATATACAGGGGGAAACACAGGAGGTCAATGTTACCTAAAGGAGCAGGCAGGTTCATCCCTCTCACTACCACCACAACCATCTCTGTACTACTGAGCTCTGGGAAGATCCTAGAGACAGAGAGAGACAGAGACAGAGAGAGAGATGAACAACGAGTGAGTGTGCAATATACAGTATATGGACAGACAGAGAGAGAGAGAGAGAGAGAGAGAGAGAGAGAGAACAACCTGACTGTGTGGTATGTCCTCTCCTCAAAGTGATGTTGAGGAGGGTCCAGCCTCTTAGACTGGGACAGCTTCAATATCTCCAGACTCTTCTTACAGCTCTCTGCCATCTTCTCAAACCTAGAGCACACACAACAAGTGTGTCTTGGTCCATGATGCGTGTTGAAGTGTGTAATAGTTGGTGTTGTATAACGTATGTTAATGACTCCATGTTGTTGTGTGGTTTTCCATGCAGACAGGCTAGGTGTGTACAGTATGCTATGAAGAGGACGGTCTCTTACTTGGTGGTCTCAGTGATGTTACCCAGATGAGTGAACTGCTTGGAGTAAGTCATGCACTTCTACAGGAGAGAGAGATCAATGCTTCATGACTGATGTCAGTATGGTGGTGTGTAAAACCATCTCCTTTCATTATCTAACAAGCGGTCGATAATTAGTACCTCGTACTGTTCCTTGAGTATCTTGGCCAGTTGAGTGTAGATCTCCTCCGCCTTCTCAGAGATCTGGAAGTCACTGTGATGAACCAGGATGAAGTCCCCATCCTCGTCACCAGGGGGCGAAGGCACCTAGAGAACAACACAGGCAGACAGGGCATTTCACAGTCCCATCAAAACATTGTTGATATATGATTTCTTAGTTTTTCTGGGGGGGGGATTATGATAATGTCATTGTTTCTGGGTGGGTGAAGGCAATATAAAGGACACTGATCTGCTGCATAATGTCACATCAAGAAGCTGATTAAACCGTATGATCATTACACAGGTGCACCTTGTGCTGGGGACAATAAAAGGTCACTCTAAAATGTGCAGTTGTCGTCACACAACACAATGCCACAAATCTCTCAAGTTGAGTGAGTGTGCAGTTGACATGCTGACTGAAGGAATGTGCACCAGAGCTGTTGCCAAATATTTAAAATGTTAATTTCTCTACCATAAGCCGCCTCCTACGTTGTTTTAAAGACTTTGGCAGTACATCCAACCGGCCTCACAAACGCAGACCACATGTAACCACACCAGCCCAGGAGTACTGAGGAGTATTTCTGTCTGTAATAAAGCCCTTTCGTGGGGAAAAACTTATTCTGATTGGCTGGGTCTGGCTCCACAATGGATGGACCTGCTCCCCACCCCCTCCTCATGTGAAATCCATCAATTATGGCCCAATGAACTTATTTCAGTCAATGAACTCTAACTCAGTAAAATTAATAACTATAGTAGAGCCTGCCTTCACATAGTAACTATAGTAGAGCCTGCCTTCACATAGTAACTATAGTAGAGCCTGCCTTCACATAGTAACTATAGTAGAGCCTGCCTTCACATAGTAACTATAGCAATCAGAATGGCCAATGTGCATAATGTTGGGCACTACGCATCTCAAAGCCAAAAATACAAATTATACCTACAGAAAGCTGAGAACCTCCTCTCGTCAACCGTGACAACACCACAGCTAGGTTTTGCCAGCAATTGGATTTTCAAATGTTATGTGAGTATGTAGAATATCCACCTCGCAGCGATGTGACCCAATTGAAATTTACTCGCAGTCAAGTCAAAGGGTTGCAAAATGTGACTAAAAGGTCAGTCTTGAGCCTGAGTGGGGAGGGGGGGGGGGTCATGTGGGCGTAATAAGGTTTTAAATACAGCAGGAGAGATAGTGAAAATAGCTGAAACCAGTTCAACAGGAAGCTGAGAAACGTCTCTCCCACAGGAAGGACAGGTCTCAGAGAAACTGCACAGGGAGGGGCCAATTGGCCGGAAGAATGCAATATTAAAAAGGATTGCTAGGCCTAGTTATTTTTTATCTAGTTACAGAATGATTCTCAAATTGGTAGGGCTATATTTCCATAAACACTCAGTTATATTAGCATACCTTTAAAAACTATTATACAACGGGTGGGTCTAATCCTGAAAGCTGATTGATTAAAACCGCATTCCAGTCTGTCTATTCCACAAGTTACCACCGGCTAAATGTATGACATTAAAATGACTATTTACTCTGTTCCATCTGCCTGTGCAATCCACTGTCTCATCAGCCCAGCCAGGCAATTTATACACTTGATACACACTATAAAAAACATCAGACATTATCTCACAGGAATCATCTAAATCTGGAAAACAATGTCTGACTTGGTGGGAAAGAAAAGCACATCTTGGCCTGTTTGGCAGTTCTTCAGTTTCAAACCAATGATCAAAGTAAGCCAGCAGACCTGACAGATAACAGATAACCAGGGCAAAGGATGGACAGACCTCAAACCTCAGTCAACATTTACTAGTCCATCATCCTGCAGAGTTAAGACATGGTCAAACAACTAGACCCAATGAAATGGTTCCTAATTACACTTGATTTAATTTTTTAATTAAAGTCCAGACACCTTATTCGAAAGTCTATAGGATAGAATAGAATATTTGCACTGTTTTGTTTTTGTTAAGGCTACTTTACTTTTGTATGAACTTGTATCTCTATTTTCTGGATAGGTGAAAGGCCTAGCCTAGGACAATACACACAATTGATTTTAGCCTAAGCCAATGTTCATTCAATTGTTATAAAGAATGTTATTGGCTAAATAATAACTTGTTTTACCTGATTGTTGTTGACTTTTTTTTATAAATGCACAATTTGTAAACTAGTGAAAATAAAGTAGTTTGTGCGACATTTCCGACCGACTCACCATCCATAAATGTTTTGTTGCCGGGATTCGATCCAGCAACCTTTCGGATACTGACCCAACGCTCCTACCCTCCAGGCCACCTACTGCCCCAAATGTACCAGGTTTCATTAAACTTCCTATTCGATTAGTCCATCTTGCAATTGTTTGTTCTCTCGGTCTCTCATTATTACTATATGTTTTTATTATGGCTATTCTTCAATAACTTTGAGGTGGAACTCTGTAGGTAGCCTAGTGGTTAGAGTGTTAGGCCCGTAACTGAAAGGTTTCTGGATCAAATCCCCGAGCTGACAAGGTAAAAATCTGTCGTTCTGCCCCTGAACAAGGCAGTTAACCCACTGTTCCTAGGCCATCATTGTAAATAAGAATTTGTTCTTAACTGACTTGCCTAGTAAAATAAAGGAAAAAATATATATATATTTATTCATTCGATGGTTGATCATGAAAGAGTGGGTTTTATACCAAGGCCAACAAGTCATATTCTAATTGATAAATAAAGAGAAATTCTAATATTAAAACTATAAGCAAGACAACGGAGTGTCCGCTGCAAAAGGCCCAGGATCATCCGACACTGGAGAGGAGAGAAAAGACACGTTGTACCCATCTGCTTTGGTGCTCTCCTCTCTAAAAGACACGTTGTCCCCATCTGCTTTGGTGCTCTCCTCTCTAAAAGACACGTTGTCCCCATCTGCTTTGGTGCTCTACTCTCTTTCTACAATCTACATTGTTCTGTTGCATTATGTTAGACTAACTACCACATATGTATTAGTTATTATTATGTTAAACTATTATTTGTGACATCACGATGTTGCCACCATTGATGATGGCTGTCAAACACGGTCAATAGACGATGCAATCGTTAAATAGTCCAACCCTACTTCCTGCTCTACAGGCATCCAGTAGGAAGATATGCAGAAACTGCTTCGCCAGGTCATGGCGACGTTGGCTGGCTAAGCTCATGCACAGAAACACGTCAACGGGTCTAACGGTCATGTAGCTCCAAACTGCGCATGTGCAGGCCGTCAAATGAAAGGCACTGCTTCAATATAAAGTTGTTTTTTATCAGTTTGTAACTTCCACGAGGTTGGAGTAATGACAGGTTCAGCTACGTAAGACAATGGCTCCAATCTAGGTTGTGCCTTTAGAATGAGAGAAAATTCACCTTGCTGATGTCGACATGTTTGCCTGCCTTGGCGTCCTCTATGAACGGCTCCAATCCCTTGGCGGTACGGAGCAGGGTTCTGGCTGTGTCCATATCGTTCTTCTGTTTGGCATGCAGCGCTGCCTTCATGTACTGCTGCCTGCGCCCTTCCACAAAGTCCAACTGCTGCAACGCTACAGGGAGGAGAGGAACATTGATTTACTCAAATGACATCCTATTCCCTGTATAGAACACTACTTTCAACCACAGTAGTACACGGTAAGGGGTATAGGGTATACTCTGACTGTTTATGGCAGTTGTCCTGTTAGAGTAGTGACAGGGACTAGGTTGTCATCTCGGTCTTCTCTTGACTAGCTGTACTCATGGAGTTAACAGGACTCTTGGCTGCATTTATGGAGTTAACCAGTAAGTATGCTAGTCTGGTTGTTTTTCCAAAAGTATTTGTCACATGCTTGGCGGGTGTAGATTAACAGTGAAATGCTTTCTTACAGGGCCTTTTCGAATAATGCAAAGAGAAAAAAAAGAGAAATAATTTCAAAACAGGAAACAAATCCACAATGAGTAACATGGGGGTAAGAGCTATATACAAGCAGTACCAGTACAGAGTCGATGTGCAGGGGTACAAGGTTAACGGAGGTAGATATGTACAGTACCAGTACAGAGTCGATGTGCAGGGGTACAAGGTTAACGGAGGTAGATATGTACAGTACCAGTAGAGTCGATGTGCAGGGGTACAAGGTTAACGGAGGTAGATATGTAAATTACCAGTACAGAGTCGATGTGCAGGGGTACAAGGTTAACGGAGGTAGATATGTACAGTACCAGTCAGAAGTTTGGACACACCTACTCATTCACCTATTATTTTTATTATGCAGCCTCAGAGGGGTGCCCAAACTTTTACATACGACTGTATATAGGTAAGGGTAAAGTGACTGGTAGTATATCTATATATACACACACACACACAGCGGGTGAAATAAGTATTGAACACGTCACCATTTTTCTCAGTAAATATATTTCCAAAGGTGCTATTGACATGACATTTTCAGGTGCAAAAAGGCATGAAAACTATCAGTAATTAAAAAGCAATCCAGCCCCCTGTCAGTGCAAATTAATATCAGCTGGTTCAGTCCCAACTGATGGCCTACAAAAAGGTCTCATTGCCAAGGTGTCACACAAGACATCTCATGATGGGTAAAAGCAAAGAGCTGTCTCAAGACCTTCGCAACCTAATTGTTGCAAAACATAATGATGGCATTGGTTATAGGCGCATTTCTAAGCTTCTGAATGTTGCAGTGAGCACTGTTGGGGCCATAATACGGAAGTGGAAAGACAATCATTTCACCATAAATTTGCCTCGACCAGGTGCTCCTCGCAAGATTTCTGACAGAGGAGTGAAAAGAATAATCAGAAGAGTTGTCCAAGAGCCAAGGACCACTTGTGGAGAGCTTCAAAAAGACTACTGTTGTACTGTTGTACTGTACTGTTGTCTCAAAGAAAACAGTAAGTAATGCACTCCACCGCCATGGCCTGTATGCACGCTCACCACGCAAGACTCCATTGCTGAAAAAAAAGCATGTTGAAGCTCGTGAAATACTGGGAGAATATAGTGTGGTCAGATGAGAGCAAAATTGAACTGTTTGGATGTCATAATACACACCATGTTTGGAGGAGAAATGGCACTGCACATCACCCTAAAAACACCATACCAACAGTGAAGTTTGGAGGTGGAAACATCATGGTGTGGGGCTGCTTTTCAGCAAATGGTACTGGCAAACTTCACATAATTGAAGGAAGGATGAATGGGCAAATTTACCGAGACATTGTATGGATGGATTACTTGGGTTGTTAACAACATCTGGTGAAAATCTCATGTCAATAGCACCTTTGTAAATATATTTACTGAGAAAAATGGTGACGTGTTCAATACTTATTTCACCCGCTGTAGGTATGGGTAAAGTGACTGGTAGTGTGTATATACTGTATATATAGGTATGGGTAAAGTGACTGGTAGTGTGTATATACTGTATATATAGGTAGGGGTAAAGTGACTGGTAGTGTGTATATACTGTATATATAGGTAGGGGTAAAGTGACTGGTAGTGTGTATATACTGTATATATAGGTAGGGGTAAAGTGACTGGTAGTGTGTATATACAGTTGAAGTCAGAAGTTTACATACATGTAGGTTGAAGTCATTAAAATTCATTTTTCAACCGCTCCACAGATTTCATGTTAACAAACTATAGTTTTGGCAAGTCGGTTAGGACATCTACTTTGTGCAGGACACAAGTCATTCTTCCAACAACTGTTTACAGACAGATTATTTCACTATATCACAAATCCAGTGGGTCAGAAGTTTACATACACTAAGTTGACTGTGCCTTTAAACAGCTCGGAAAATTCCAGAAAATGATGTCATGGCTTTAGAAGCTTCTGATAGGCTAATTGACATCCATTTGAGTCAAATTGGAGGTGTACTTGTGGATGTATTTCAAGGCCTACCTTCAAACTCAGTGCCTCTTTGCTCGACATCATGGGAAAAATCAGAAAGACCTCAGAAAAAAATTATAGACCTCCACAAGTCTGGTTCATCCTTGGGAGCAATTTAGTGCTTATCAATCCCAGAACAAGAAGCAAAGGACCTTGTGAAGATTCTGGAGGAAACAGGTACAAAAGTATCTATATCCACAGTAAAACGAGTCCTATATCGACATAACCTGAAAGGCCGCTCAGCAAGGAAGAAGCCACCGCTTCAAAAACGCCATAAAAAAGCCAGACTACGGTTTGCAACTGCACATGGGGACAAAGATGGTACTTTTTGGAGAAATGTCCTCTGGTCTGATGAAACAAAAATAGAACTGTTTGGCCATAATGACCATCGTTATGTTTGGAGGAAAAAGGTGGAGGCTTGCAAGCCGAAGAACACCGTCCCAACCGTGAAGCACGGGGGTGGCAGCATCATGTTGTGGGGGTGCTTTGCTGCAGGAGGGACTGGTGCACTTCACAAAATAGATGGCATCATGAGGAAGGAAAATGTGGATATATTGAAGCAACGTCTCAAGACATCAGTCAGGAAGTTAAAGCTTGGTCTCAAATGGGTCTTCCAAATGGACAATGACCCCAAGCATACTTCCAAAGTTGTGGCAAAATGTCTTAAGGACAACAAAGTCAAGGTATTGGAGTGGCCATCACAAAGCCCTGACCTCAACCCTATAGAAAATTTGTGGCCAGAACTGAAAAAGCGTGTGTGAGCAAGGAGGCCTAAAAACCTGACTCAGTTACACCAGTTCTGTCAGGAGGAATGGGCCAAAATTCACCCAACTTATTGTGGGAAGCTTGTGGAAGGCGACCTGAAACGTTTGACCCAAGTTAAACAATTTAAAGGCAATGCTACCAAATACTAATTGAGTGTATGTAAACTTCTGACCCACTGGGAATGTGATGAAAGAAATAAAAGCTGAAATAAATCACTCTACTATTATTCTGACATTTCACATTCTTAAAATAAAGTGGTGATCCTAACTGACCTAAGACAGGGAATTTTTACTAGGATTAAATGTCAGAACTTGTATTTGGCTAAGGTGTATGTAAACTTCAACTGTATAGGTAGAGGTAAAGTGACTAGACAACAGGATAGATAATAAACATTAGCAGAAGCGTACAGTGGGGAGAACAAGTATTTGATACACTGCCGATTTTGCAGGTTTTCCTACTTACAAAGCATGTAGAGGTCTGTAATTTTTATCATAGGTACTCTTCAACTGTAAGTGACGGAATCTAAAAACAAATTCCAGAAAATCACATTGTATTATTTTTAAATAATTAATTTGCATTTTATTGCATGACATAAGTATTTGATCACCTACCAACCAGCTCTCACAGACCTGTTAGTTTTTCTTTAAGAAGCCCTCTTGTTCTCCACTCATTACCTGTATTAACTGCACCTGTTTGAACTTGTTACCTGTATAAAAGACACCTGTCCACACACTCAATCAAACAGACTCCAACCTCTCCACAATGGCCAAGACCAGAGAGCTGTGTAAGGACATCAGGGATAAAATTGTAGACCTGCACAAGGCTGGGATGGGCTACAGGACAATAGGCAAGCAGCTTGGTGAGAAGGCAACAACTGTTGGCGCAATTATTAGAAAATGGAAGAAGTTCAAGATGACGGTCAATCTCCCTCGGTCTGGGGCACCATGCAAGATCTCACCTCGTGGGGCATCAATGATCATGAGGAAGGTGAGGGATCAGCCCAGAACTACACGGCAGGACCTGGTCAATGACCTGAAGAGAGCTGGGACCACAGTCTCAAAGAAAACCATTAGTAACACACTACGCCGTCATGGATTAAAATCCTGCAGCGCACACAAGGTCCCCCTGCTCAAGCCAGCGCATGTCCAGGCCCGTCTGAAGTTTGCCAATGACCATCTGGATGATCCAGAGGAGGAATGGGAGAAGGTCATGTGGTCTGATGAGACAAAAATAGAGCTTTTTGGTCTAAACTCCACTTGCCGTGTTTGGAGGAAGATGAAGGATGAGTACAAGCCCAAGAACACGATCTAAACCGTGAAGCATGGAGGTGGAAACATCATTCTTTGGGGACGCTTTTCTGCAAAGGGGACAGGACGACTGCACCGTATTGAGGGGAGGATGGATGGGGCCATGTATCGCGAGATCTTGGCCAACAACCTCCTTCCCTCAGTAAGAGCATTGAAGATGGGTCGTGGCTGGGTCTTCCAGCATGACAACGACCCGAAACACACAGCCAGGGCAACTAAGGAGTGGCTCCGTAAGAAGCATCTCAAGGTCCTGGAGTGGCCTAGCCAGTCTCCAGACCTGAACCCAATAGAAAATCTTTGGAGGGAGCTGAAAGTCCGAAGGATCTGGATGGAGGAGTGGGCCAAAATCCCCGCTGCAGTGTGTGCAAACCTGGTCAAGAACTACAGGAAACGTATGATCTCTGTAATTGCAAACAAAGGTTTCTGTACCAAATATTAAGTTCTGCTTTTCTGATGTATCAAATACTTATGTCATGCAATAAAATGCAAATTAATTATTTAAAAATCATACAATGTGATTTTCTGGATTTTTGTTTTAGATTCCGTCACTCACAGTTGAAGAGTACCTATGATAAAAATTACAGACTTCTACATGCTTTGTAAGTGGGAAAACCTGCAAAATCGGCAGTGTATCAAATACTTGTTCTCCCCACTGTATGTGATGAGTCAAAAAATATTTGTGCAAAAAGGGTCAATGCAGACAGTCCGAGTAGCTATTGGTACTATGTAACTAACTATATAGCAGTCTTATGGCTTGGAGGTAGAAACTGATCAGGGTCCGCTTGGTTCCAGACATGGTGCATTGGTACCGCTTGCCGTGCAGTAGCAGAGAGAATAGTCTGACTTCGATGGCTGGAGTCTGTGGCTAGGGGGCTAGGGGTTAGGGGGTAAGGACTGACCTGTAGCGGACAGGCCCTCTCTCTGGTGGGTACTGTCTGCGGAGGGAGAGGCGCTCATCTTGGGCCTCTGGGTCGTAGGAGGAACAGCCAACATGGGCTTCTTTGGCTTCTCATGGACAGGAGGCTTGCTCTGTTGATAGGACAGTCAATCAATCCACACACACTAACCCGGAGGCTCAAATGACACCCTATTCCCCATACTGTAGTGCACTACTTTTGACCAGAGCCACATAGGGTTAGGGAAGCCACGCAGAGGCCTGGGTCACTAGTACTACAGGGGAATAGGGCGTCATAGTGCACTATATTGAAGGAACATGGTACCTCCTCATCCTCCTCTCCTTCCTCCTTTTCTGTCACTGTGGTTTCCTCAGATGCAAGCTTATTGGCTGCCTCCAGTACGGCAGCGAATCCCATCTCAGCTCCCACCCCCACCTGGCCAGGGATTGGATGAAACCCTGTTGGATGCAGATGATTGCTTATACACAACTAATGCTACAATTACAACAAAACATAGTATGTTATTACATACAGTATCTGATATTACTAACGGAGCAAGAGCTTAATTCCTGTTTCTGTAGTGAGACAGCTTGATGTACAGGACACCCCCTGGACAGGACACTAGTCTATCTCCTGTTTCTGTAGTGGGACAGCTTGATGGACAGGACACCCCCTGGACAGGACACTGGGCTATTTCTACAACAGTAATGTATATACAGTATGTGACCATATTTAATAGTTGACTCACCTGGAGGGACAGGCAGCTCGTCATAGTTGACAGCTCGTCCTGCTTTGTGGGCTCGGATGGCACTCTGGTATTGCTGTGGGAACAGGTCAAGGGTCATATAGTGATCTAATAACCAGAGGTCAAAGGTGATAGGGGTTTAGGCCTGGATTGTTTCTTCTACATCTGTGTCATTGACAGAACTAAAGACACATGTGGATTCCAAGGGTTGGCTCTTTTTACAAAAATGACAGAAGGATTTGAGCTACAAAATATTAAAAGCTATCTATGAAAAACTGACTCACGAACACACACGTTTTGCTCTATGATGCTCACAAGCTACACAAGAGTCGCTAGAAGGTAAAGGGTTCTTCTATATAGGCGATCATAGGAAATCCCAGGACATAGTGTTTATAATACTGTAATAAGCTCACAGTTGCTGTCAAACTCCACACAGTTGTCACTGACTAGTTGGATATTCATTTCCCACTGAGCAGAAAATGTCTGTTCTTACAGAATTCATGCATTTTGATCAGGTTTTTAATTTTGCTTTTTTTGTTGATGATATTTGTCAATAAAACTCATGAATGAAACTGTTTGTCAAATTGTTTTGGTTATCCTGAAAGGTAAATGTAAAACACTTAATTGTGAGGATACATACACATATATATATATATATATATATATAAATAAATAAATAAATAAGGCCTGGACATGCAGATAGATTCAAGTTTAGCTGGAGTCTCAGGACTGACAAGCTCATCATTAAGCTCGAGGCCCTGGGTCTGAACCCCGCCCTGTGCAACTGGGTCCTGGACTTCCTGACGGGTCGCCTCCAGGTGGTGAAGGTAAGAAACAACACCTCCACTTCGCTGATCCTCAACACTGGGGCCCCACAAGGGTGTGTGCTCAGCCCCCCCCTGTACTCCCTGTTCACCCATGTCTGCGTGGCCAAGCACGCCTCCAACTCAATCATCAAGTTTGCAGACGACACAACAGTAGTAGGCTTGATTACCAACAACGATGAGCCTACAGGAAGGAGGTGAGGGCTCTGGGAGTGTGGTGCCAGGAAAATAACCTCTCACTCAACGTCAACAAAACAAAGGAGATGAGTGTGGACTTCAGGAAACAGCGGAGGGCACACCCCCCTTATCCACATCGATGGGACCGCAGTGGAGAAGGTGGAAAGCTTCAAGTTCCTTGGCGTACACATCACTGATAAACTGAAATGGTCCACCCACACAGACAGTGTGATGAAGAAGGCGCAACAGAGCCTCTTCAATCTCAGGAGGATAAAGAAATTTGGCTTATCACCTAAAACCCTCACAAACTTTTACAGATACACAATTGAGAGCATCCTGTCGGTCTGTATCACCACCTGGTACGGCAACTGCACCACCCATAACCGCAAGGCTCTCCGGAGGGTGGTGCGGTCTGCCCAACGCATTACCGGGGGCAAACTACCTGCCCTCCTGGACACCTACAGCACCCGTTGTCACAGGAAGGCCAAAATTATCATCATGGACATCAACCATCCGAGCCACTGCCTGTTCACCCCGCTATGATCCAGAAGGCAAGGTCAGCACAGGAGCATCAAAGCTGGGACTGAGAGACTGAAAAACAGCTTCTATCTGAAGGCCATCAGACTGTTAAACAGCCATCACTAACACATTAGAGGCTGCTGCCTAGAGACACTGATTAGAAATCACTGGACACTTTAATAATGTTTACATATCTGGCATCACTCGTCTCATATACAGTATATACTGTATTCTATACTATTCTACTGTATCTTAGTCCATGCCACTCTGACATCACTCGTCTCATATACAGTATATACTGTATTCTATACTATTCTACTGTATCTTAGTCCATGCCACTCTGACATCACTCGTCTCATATACAGTATATACTGTATTCTATACTATTCTACTGTATCTTAGTCCATGCCACTCGTCCATATGTACATATATATAGGTCTAATTCATTCCTTACTAGATGTGTGTGTACTGGGTATATGTTTAATATGTGTAATTGTTAGCCTAGATATTACTACACTGTCAGAGCTAGAAGTACAAGCATTTCACTACACCCTTAACATCTGCTAAACACGTGTATGTGACCAATACAATTTGATTTGAGTTAAGCACTTTGTGACAAAGATATGTAAAGAAGCACAATACAAATAGAATGATATTGATTGTTCTACATGGTTAAAGTTAGGGCTTAGGAGGCATTACCTTGGCGATGCGCTCATGCATGCGGGCCTTGCGGTCGTCTCCGCTGGCTTTGGCCTGGGCGCAGGCCTCCTGATACCGGTCTCTTCGCTGCTCCAGGGCCTCCAGCACGTCTTTAGGCTGAGCAGGGGCAGCAGATGGGTCTGGAGGTGTGGAGGCAGGGGGATTGGGGCTTGAGGTCTGTCCAGGACTAGGCTCTTTTTCAGGGCCAGACAAGGCCGCGATGACCCCTAAAGACAGAACAGATGATAAATTAGGACTTTAATATAACAGTAAAATAAATGTAAATGACAATAGAAATGAAACAATGTCTGGCAACTTGTCTCTAGTCTCTATATAGTGCACTGCTTCTGATAAGACTGGTTTAAAGTAGTGCACTACTCCTGATAAGACTGGTTTAAAGTAGTGCACTACTCCTGATAAGACTGGTTTAAAGTAGTGCACTACTCCTGATAAGACTGGTTTAAAGTAGTGCACTACTCCTGATAAGACTGGTTTAAAGTAGTGCACTACTCCTGATAAGACTGGTTTAAAGTAGTGCACTACTCCTGATAAGACTGGTTTAAAGTAGTGCACTACATAGGGACCGAGGTCCTGTGGCCGATCCTTACCCGAGGATAGTGAGGGTGGCAGGCTGCTCAGGTCCACCTCCTGCCCCTTCTCCACCGCTTCCATGACTGCATCAAACCTCTGCAACCAAAAACACAGACAACAAGAAAACATCACAATGGCAGCCTGTTGACTTCCTGTTTTCATACCTCAGATAACTCCAGGGAGAGAGAGACGAACAAGAGAGAGAAAGCAAAAGAGACACAGGACTCAAATCTCTCCTCCAGCTGCCCTGGTTAACACACAGAACCTCTCTCTCTCTCCTCCAGCTGCCCTGGTTAACACACAGAACCTCTCTCCTCCAGCTGCCCTGGTTAACACACAGAACCTCTCTCTCTCTCTCTCCTCCAGCTGCCCTGGTTAACACACAGAGAACCTCTCTCTCTCTCTCTCCTCCAGATGCCCTGGTTAACACACAGAACCTCTCTCTCCTCCAGCTGCCCTGGTTAACACACAGAGAACCTCTCTCTCTCTCTCTCTCTCTCCTCCAGATGCCCTGGTTAACACACAGAACCTCTCTCTCCTCCAGCTGCCCTGGTTAACACACAGAGAACCTCTCTCTCTCTCTCTCCTCCAGATGCCCTGGTTAACACACAGAGAACATCAATCTCCTCCAGATGCCCTGGTTAACACACAGAGAACATCAATCTCCTCCAGATGCCCTGGTTAACACACAGAGAACATCTCTCTCCTCTAGCTAACCTGGTTAACACAGAACATCTGCTTCTACAGAAGGCAACAAGGCTGCTTTTAATACTCTCCATGCATCACTTTGTAAGATAACTGCAAGAGTTGTACATAGAGGATAGACCAAGAAAACTCAGGCTCATCTCCAAAAGATAGATTACTCACTTTGCTTATTATTGTAAAAGCCTAAGAATGTAAAGAATATACATATAGCTAACAGCAAAAAGTGACACTTTGATACCAAAACATAAAATATAAAAATGTGACCTTGCTGGTTCTGAAGTAGAGCTTGACTTGTTCCATGTCTCCTTGCTGCTTGGCTTTCAGAGCTGCTACCTTATACTCTCTCTGTCTGCTTAACAGCATGGCCTTGGTGGCCTCATCTACTGTGGGATCAGATGGGAACACACAGCATTCATAACACATCCTGGAGTGCACTGTACTTCTTGTTGACAAACACATTTAAAATTAATTTAGTTGGAGGCAGATGATTTTTGTTTACTGTGTCACGTCTCTAATCTGTGGTAAATTGCAAGTGTTTACATAGTAAAAATAACTGGTAATTGATTGAAATTCTTGACTGACTTGTGAGTCACAACAGTAACATAATCATTGATTGTTTGACTTCCTGTG
The DNA here is from genome assembly GCA_023634145.1 of Thymallus thymallus. Lineage (NCBI taxonomy): Eukaryota > Metazoa > Chordata > Actinopteri > Salmoniformes > Salmonidae > Thymallus > Thymallus thymallus. The sequence goes on from CM042383.1 coordinate 1,336,204, forward strand.
TGACCTGTGCTGGCCTGTCCAGTCTCCTCCTCTCCCTCAGTGCTAGGATGGCTGCTGACGGTGGCCAGGGTGGCGATAGAGGACAGCTCCTCCTCACTGCTGGGTGAGGCTACCTCAGGGAAGACAGGTAACGTCTCAGGAGGAGCAGCCTCTGGAGATGTCGGTCCAGGTACAGAGGGTCGAGGGGGAGGAGCACTTCGTGGTGGGGCGGTGGAGGCTCCACCGGCTACAGGTGGGGGGATATCAGCCTCATCCACCTTCCTCCCCTTCTTCAATGAGACCAGCATGGACTCCAGGGTCTGTGGAGAAACACACAGGGATAAGAAAGCAGGTTTAAGGACTTTAGATCAACCCTCCTGCTAGGGCCATTAGCAAGTTGACTCAGAGTAGGAGACTGCCGATCTTGGATCAGGTCCTTCCTGACCATATCATCTTATTAATTATGATCTAAAAGTGCAAACTGATTGTAGATCAGTGCTTACTCTGACAAGCGTTGTAAATACAGGCTCTGGAGAGCAGGCTTTTGCTCCTGCACTACACAAACACAGCAGACATAAGAGTTTGTAGTGATCTACAATCCCCACCTGGAGCCCTCTGTCGTATCTCCGTGCTTTAGACGACTCCCCTGAGGCCTTGGCGTGGGCTACAGCTGTCCGGTACATGGTCAGTCTCTCCTCTAAGGTGTGCTGCAGACTGCCAGGTACTGCAGGAGGAGCCCTGGCTACCTGATGATAACAACAAAGTTTGATAGTGTTCATGTGTACTGTGCAGTGTTGTATATACAGGTTTCTGACAATACATGTTACAGGGCCTTCAGAACGTATTCAGACCCCTGAGTCAACACGTTACAGGGCCTTCAGAACGTATTCAGACCCCTGAGTCAACACGTTACAGTGCCTTCAGAACGTATTCAGACCCCTGAGTCAACACGTTACAGTGCCTTCAGAACGTATTCTGACCCCTGAGTCAACACGTTACAGTGCCTTCAGAACGTATTCAGACCCCTGAGTCAACACGTTACAGTGCCTTCAGAACGTATTCAGACCCCTGAGTCAACACGTTACAGTGCCTTCAGAACGTATTCAGACCACTTGACTTATTACACATTGTTGCGTTAGACTGAACTCAAAATTGATTACATTTATTTTTCCTCTCACCCATTTATACAAAATATGCCACAATGAGTGAAAACACTGTTTCCTTCCTCTACGGCAACTGAGTTAGGAAGGATGCCTGTATCTTTGTAGTGACTGGGTGTATTGATACACCATCTATCCAAAGTGTAATTATTAACTTCACCATGCTCTAAGGGATATTCAATGTCTGCTTAATTTTTTTTTAAATACCCTTCTTTGCAAGGCATTGGAAAACCTCTCTGGTCTTTGTGATTGAATCTCCTGTCCTGCTCGACTGAGGGACCTTACAGTTAATTGTATGTGTGGGGTACAGAGATGAGGTAGTCATTCATAAATCATGTTAAACACTATTATTGTCCATGAAACTTATGCGACTTGTTAAGGACATTTTTATTAAATAAAATAAAAAAACATGATTCCACTTTTCCATTGTGGGGTGTTGTGTGAAGAAGGCCAGTGACATTTAATCCATGTTGAACTCAGGCTGCAACACAACAAAATGTGGAAAAAGTCAAGGGATGTGAATACTTTTTAAAGGCACTGCATGTGACCTTCCAAGTAGGAAAAACAGGTGGGAAGCCCAGGGTAAAAGACTGATTCTGAACATTATCACAGCATAAGCTTCCATAAACAACAACATTATACCTGTACACAAACTAACACAAGCTGTCCATGTCATGTTGCTACTATTAACTTCAGCCATTTCAAACTGACAAAATCCAGTATTGTAACATAAGTGAAAGAGGATTCACACATTCCAGTATTGTAAAATAGTATTTCAGTCCAGTTGTTTGCCAGTCTGTTGAGAATGGAAATTAAGTGCTGTTTGTAGGTAGTTGATTGTGACCTGAGTAACATGACCATAATATTTACTGTATGCTTCAGTATTTCATACACACAGTGAACACTGGCAAAACTAAAGTCACACGCTGGCATTGCAGACACATCTTAGTGAGTGTTTGTGTAGGCAGGAGATGTCACGTTAGTTACCTGTGGTGGTGATTGTGGAGTCTCTTCCGGGGAGGTGGGGGTTACAGCATCCTCCGTTCCCTCATTGTCCACCACTTCCTGCAGCTCAGCCTGGTAACACACACACACACACACACACACACACACACACCAAAATAAGCAAAGGATCATTATAAATAGATTGAGCTAAACCCAAACAGTTACCAGTAAATCTTCATCATCTTCTATGTTGTCATCATCATCCTCATCATGGTATATATCCTTCATACATTCCTCCGCCATTCTGGCTATATTCTCCATAGGTAAGGGGGCTAGGACAGAGAGACAAAACAATTAGTGAAACATATCAGCGATGTAATCAGTGGAAGAAATATTCTAAATTAGCAGTGGGTTCATCTTGCAATTTTTTTTAAGATAAGATGTGATTACAAGGTGGTAGTTTGTGGATGACCTATGATCCTCAAAGAGTAATGTTTTCACCACGCTGCTGGACGCTCACCTCCGGTCATCAACACAATAAAAACAAAGGGGTTGAAGCAAACAGCGGCGCTGTTCCCTAATGCGGGTTTCATCGCAAATTAAAACTTAGAAATCGTATCTCATTAAATTAATTAATTAATGGATTTGATTTGACATATTTAAAGTATATATATACAGGGCCTTCAGAAAGTATTCATACACCTTGACTTAATCCATATTTTGTTGTGTTACAGCCCAAATTCAAAATGGATTACATTTATTTTTCCTGTCACCCATCTACACACAATACTCCATAACAACAAACTGAAAACATGTTTTTAGACATTTTATTGAAAATGAAATACAGAAATCTCATTTACATACGTATTCACACTACTTTGCTATGACACTACAAACTGAGCTCAGGTGCATCCAGTTTCCTCTGATCATCCTTGATTGGAATTCACTTGTGGCCAATTACATTTTTTGGACATGATGGATACAGTTGAAGTCAGAAGTTTACATACACTTAGGTTGAAGTCATTAAAACTCATGTTTCAACCGCTCCACAGATTTCATGTTAACAAACTATAGTTTTAGCAAGTCGGTTAGGATGTCTACTTTGTGCATGACACAAGTAATTCTTCCAACAAATGTTTACAGACAGATTATTTCACTTAGAATTCACTATATCACAATTCCAGTGGGTCAGAAGTTCACATACACTAAGTTGACTGTGCCTTTAAACAGCTTGGAAAATGGCTTTAGAAGCTTCTGATAGGCTAATTGACATCATTTGAGTCAATTGGAGGTGTACCTGTGGATGTATTTCAAGGCCTACCTTAAAACTCAGTGCCTCTTTGCTCGACATCACGGGAAAATCAAAAGAAATCAGCCAAGACCTCAGAAAAATAATTGTAGACCTCCACAAGTCTGTTTAATCCTTGGGAGCAATTTCCAAAACGCCTGAATGTACCATGTTCATCTGTACAAACAATAGTACGCAAGTATAAACACCATGGGACCACACAGCCGTCATACCGCTCAGGAAGGAGACGCGTTCTGTCTCCTAGAGATGAACGTACTTTGGTGCGAAAAGTGCAAATCAATCCCAGAACAACAGCAAAGGACCTTGTGAAGATGCTGGAGGAAACTGGTACAAAAGTATCTATATCCACAGTAAAACGAGTCCTATATCGACATTACCACTTCACAAAATAGATGGCATCATGAGGAAGAAAAATTGTGTGTCAGGAAGTTAAATCATGGTCGCAAATGGGTCTTCCAAATGGACAACAAAGTCAAGGTATTGGAGTGGCCATCACAAAGCCCTGACCTCAACCCTATAGAAAACTTGTGGGAAGAACTGAAAAAGCATGTGTGAGCAAGGAGGCCTACAAACCTGACTCAGTTACACCAGTTCTGTCAGGAGGAATGGGCCAGAATTCACCCAACTTATTCTGGGAAGCTTGTGGAAGGCTACCCGAAACATTTGACCCAAGTTAAAGAATTTGAAGGCAATGCTACCAAATACTAATTGAGTGTATGTAAACTTCTGACCCACTGGAAATGTGATGAAAGAAATCATTCTCTCTACTGTTATTCAGACATTTCACATTCTTAAAATGAAGTGGTGATCCTAACTGACCTAAGACAGGGGATTTTTATTAGGATTAAATGTCAGGAATTGTGAAAAACTGTTGGCTAAGGTGTATGTAAACTTCCCACTTCAACTGTATGTATGTATGTATGTATGTATGTATGTATGTATGTATGTATATATGTATGTATGTATATTATTGGCCATAGGTGGATTCCACAGTTGACAGTGCATGTCAGAGTAGAAACTAAACCATGAAGTCCAAGGAACATTTATCTGGGGAAGGGTATAAAACAGTTTCTAGAATGTTTAAAGTTTCCAAGACCACAGTGGTCCTCATCATTGGAAAATTGAAAAAAAATGTAACTACTCAGACTGCCTAGAGCTGGCTGTCTGACCAAACTGAACAACTAGGAAAGAAGGACCTTGGCCAGGGAGGTGACTAAGAACACAATGACAGAACTACAGAGTTCCAAAAATTTCTGTGGTCTGACTCTTTGGCCTGAATGCAAAGTGCTGTCTGGAGAAAACCAGGCACAGCTCATCAATTGTCTAACACCAACCCTACCGTGAAGCATGGTGATGGCAGAGTCATGCTATAGGGATGCTTTTCAGTGGTAGACACTGAGACACTGGTAAGGAGCAGGAACAATGAATGGAGCAAAATACAGGCAAATCCTTGTTGAGAACCTGCTTCAGAATGCAAACGACCTTAGACTGGGGCAAAGATTTACATTCCAACAGGTCAATGACCCCAAGCATACAGCCAAAGCAATGCTGGAATGGCTTCAGAACTAGAATGTATAAGACTTTGGCTTTTTCTTTGCAACTCTGCCTAGAAGGCCAGCATCCCGGAGTCGCTTCTTCACTGTTGACATTGAGACTGGTGTTTTGCGGGTACTATTTAATGAAGCTGCCAGTTGAGGACTTGTGAGGTGTCTGTTTCTCAAACTAGACACTAATGTACTTGTCCTCTTGCTCAGTTGTGCACCAGGGCCTCCCACTCCTCTTTCTATTCTGGTTAGAGCCAGTTTGCACTGTTCTGTGAAGGGAGTAGTACACAGCGTTGTACGAGATCTTCAGTTTCTTGGCAATTTCTTGCATGGAATAGCCTTCATTTCTCAGAACAAGAATAGACTGACGAGTTTCAGAAGAAAGTTATTTGTTTCTGGCCATTTTGAGCCTGTAATTGAACCCAGAAAAAATGCTGATGCTCCAGATACTCAACTAGTCTAAAGAAGGCCAGTTTTATTGCTTCTTTAAATCAGCACAACAGTTTTCAGCTGTGCTTACATAATTGCAAAAGGGTTTTCTAATGATCAATTAGCCTTTTAAAATGATAAACTTGGATTATCTAACACAACGTGCCATTGGAACACAGGAGTGATGCTTGCTGATAATGGGCCTCTGTACGCCTATGTATATATTACATAAAAAATCTGCCGTTTCCAGCTACAATAGTCATTTACAATATTAACAATGTCTACACTGTATTTCTGATACATTTGATGTTATTTTAATGAACAAAAAAAAATGTTTTTCTTTAATTTGGACATTTTTAAGTGACCCCAAACTTTTTAACAATAGTGTATGTAGATTAGATAATCCTGTACTTCATTTAAAATCAATTTGGTAAAATTTCTAAACATGTTTTCAATTTGTCATTATTATTTTTATTTATTTATTTTTTATTTAACTAGGCAAGTCAGTTATGAACAGATTAGTATTACCAATGACGTCCGACCTACAGGGTCAGCCCATGGAGCAAGTTAGGGTTAAGTGCCTTGGGGTATTGTGTGTAGATGAGTGAGAAAGTCAAGGGGTATGAATACTTTCTGAAGGCTGTATAGTTCTTGAGTACAACAAAGTGTGTGGAGACTTGCCCTTCTGCTTTAGCCTCCCTGCAGTAGGCTTGCCCCCAGTGAGAGCTAAAAACTCAGCCTCTAAATCAGCATCATCCACAGTCGGATCATCCATGTCCTGCGTCATCTCCTCCGGGTTTAAGTCCATAAACAAACCCATCTGGAACCAAGGAAGGTGAATAGTGAGACATGATAGTTAGTGAGTGAGTGAGAGACAGTGAGAGACAGATCAGCCTCCTCTTGTCATGTTACATTAGACACTAACACAGGTGATGTCTGTCCCTCACCTGTTTGGCTGCAGCTGCGCCCTGGCCCTTTGGCAATGGAGCCCTCTTCTTCTTCCCGAACATACTGATAGTTTTAAACCCCTAACCGGAGGTTAGAGAACTGGAAAAACAGATGACAGACTAACGTTAGCTAGATAAATAGCTAGTTATGTCGCTACACTAACGTTAACACTACTAACCAGCGTTAGTAAGTGAAAGTTAAAGTTGCTAACTAGACAGGTGCAGCGGGTCATGTGAGAAGCGGTTACCGCCCCAGCATTAGCACGTTAGCTAAACTAAACCATTGAGGCGGCAGAGGCTGGCTGGCTAGTTAGTACCACTATTTTACTAAGATAACTAACATTACACCCGTCTGCTTGCTAGCTAGAGGCAACCACCTCGTGACAGAGCGAAACCACCTGAGGTAACTTACCTTAGCTTAGCTACTAGCTACCGTTATCTGGCTAGCTACTTCGGTGTTCGTAGCCAGCTAGCTAGCTAGCTAACCATAACTGTAGGTATTAGCTACCGACGCTAGTACGACCATGTCCTTACCTGCTCATTCACCAAGAAACAAGGTACTTCCCTTCAGGTTAAAGGTCAACTCTCCAGCCAGAGACCAGTAGATGGCTGTTTTCAGACAGATTCCCAACTTCTTCTTCTTCTTCTTCTTCTTCTTCTTCTTCTTCGTGTGAGTTTCCAGCAGACTAAACGCTGTGTTGCGTTTTGCTGCCTTTCGCAGGTCAGAGTGCGAATTGCACATTTTGGTCACAAAAGAAGTGGAACATTTTAAATTGCCCCTCCATCTAACCCTGCACCTGACCTATACACTCTCTCCAAACCCCCCATCCCACTTCTTTGGCCCTAAACGATCGTACACCAGGCCGTCAGCATGGCAGGATGGAACCCCTTCTCACAAAACTCCCTGTAGATCTTCTGCACTAAAATATCTCACCCAAATATTTCTCTGCTGCAGGCAACTACCACATCTATCTTCTGTGATTTCCACTCAATTAGTGCAGTTGATCACCATGGCTATAAATGCATGAAATCCAACCATCCCCTCTGGATCTCTCTCTTCAGGCCTCAATGGGGGGTTCCCAGTCGAAACCCTCATCCTTGGGCTATCCTCTACTACCCTTACTGCCCCAGCATATGAAACCTTCCCCACTCGAACTCTGGCAATCTCAACTTGTCTCTCTCGTACAGGGCACTTTGGATCCCCAGTTGCATGGGCGCCCCCTCTGACTATGCCCTCCTGCACTTTCCACATCCTGGGATCTCCCTTCTATATACTGCTGCAACATGTCCGAATCTTTGGCACCTAAAGCCTCTTAGCTGGTTCGGTAACAAACGCCCTCACCGAATAGCCAATATACCATAACCTGACCTTACCAGGTAGAAACTTCATGTCAAAGCTCAACAAGACAGATAGGGTATCCTCCATCTCACCATTTCTACCGGGTCTGTGTCTCACCAAATGGAAGGCATCACAAACACCAGGAATATTTTTTCTCATCTTATCCACCTCTACACTCAACGATGCCTCACTGATCACTGTTTTGAGCGGCACCCTGCTCCGGAGAGCAAAGCATGACACAGGTCGAGCCCCGAGACACGTGATGCAAGATACACAAACAATCAAACTTCTCTAAACAACATATGGGTCAGCCAAAAAGCATGACTCCACTTTTTCCAAAAACCTCAAAAACCTACCTGTCCAAAATCATCTCCGGTAGGATTCTCAGGGCAAATGTTGTAAATCTCTAACACCACACCTGTCGCCACAGGTAGGCCTTCATCCTGGTCAGACAAAATGTAATTACTGCCGACTGACTCCATCCTCAACATCCTGACCTTTTCCACATTTTGTTACGTTACAGCCTTATTCTAAAATGGATTAAATAACACCCCATAAAGACAAAGATACATTTTAAAAATGTATTTACATAAGTATTGAGACCCTTTACTCAGTACTTTGTTGAAGCACCTTTGGCAGCGATTACAGCTTTGAGTTTTTTTGAGTATGACACTACAAGCTTGGCACACCTGTATTTGGAGAGTTTCTCCCATTCTCTGCAGATCCTCTCAAGCTCTGTCAGGTAGGATGGGGAGCGTCGCTGCACAGCTATTTTCAGGTCTCTCCAAAGATGTTAGATCGGGTTCAAGTCCAGGCTCTGGCTGGGCCACTCAAGGACATTCAGAGACTTGTCCCGAAGCCACTCCTGCGTTGTCTTGGCTGTGTGCTTAGAGTCGTTGTGCTGTTGGAAGGTGAACCTTCGCCCCAGTCTGAGGTCCTGAGCAGGTTTTCATCAAGGCTCTCTCTGTACTCTGCTCTGTTCATCTTTGCCTCGATCCACCAGTTCCTGCTGCTAAAAAGAATCCCCACAGCATGAAGCTGCCACCACCATGCTTCACTGTAGGGATAGTGCCAGGTTTCCTCCAAACGTGATGCTTGGCATTCAGGCCAAAGTTTCAATCTTGGTTTCATCAGACCAGAGAATCTTGTTTCTCATGGTCTGAGAGTCCTTTAGGTGCTTTTTGGCAAACTCTGAGTGGGCTGTCATGTGCCTTTTACTGAGGAGTGGCTTCCGTCTGGCCACTCTACCATAAAGGCCTGATTGGTGGAGTGCTGCAGAGATGATTGTCCTTCTGGAAGGTTCTCCCATCTCCACAGAGGAACTCTGGAGCTCTGTCAGTGACCATCTCCCGCGATTGCTCAGTTTGCCAGGCGGCCAGATCTAGGAAGAGTCTTAGTGGTTCCAAACTCCTTCCATTTAAGAATGATGGAGGCCACTGTGTTCTTGGGGACCTTCAATGCTGCAGAAATTTGTTGGTACCCTTCCCCAGATATATGTCTCGACACAATCCTGTTTCGGAGCTCTATGGACAATTCCTTTTCGACCTCATGGCTTGGCTTTTGCTCTGACGTGCACTGTCAACTGTGGGACCTTATATAGATATATAGACAGGTGTGTGCCTTTTCAAATCTTGTCCAATCAATTGAATTTACCACAGGTGGACACTAACTAGGTAAGCTGTTTCAACCTGGAACACTATTCTCCTGCTTTGGATAGGATAGGTACTTTATTGATCCCAGAGGGGAAATTTCTTCGTCAAGCAGCTACGAAAAAACACAGGGCAGGTGCAAAATGCCAGAACGAAAATACACAAAAGACAGATACACGATACATGATACATATTGCGGCAGTATGAAAAAGTATAAAAATACAAGAAGTCTGGAGTGCAAAAAGCTATAAAAAGACATTGCATATTATGGGTGGATGGCTGAATATGTACACTATACATTGATACTGAGAGTTAGGTGAAAAAAAAAGATACAAATATTGCAAGTTGATATAGATAAATAAGGAGTATTTGCATGGTTAACTATACTATACAGGTCGATGGCAGAGAAATACTTAAATAGCTAAATGTGCGTATGATATAATTGAGGGTGATAATAGTTTACTTAATATACAGTCTGGTTAAATGAACAGATAAGTGAATACTTGCATGGTTACACAAACTGTACAGGTAAATGACAGGAAGAGATACTTAAATAGCTAAATGTGTGTATGATATAATTTAGGGTAATAATAGTAATTCCCTTAAAATACAGTCCTCAGTGCGCAGGGTATAATTACAGATAAATGCACGTATTGCACATTCGATTTACTAAAAGCAATGAAAAAAAAGATACAACTGATAGGATATTAATATGCATTCCTGAGGAAATGACTACGTAAGTCCAGTCCAAGAATTACTTACAATATTGTATGTGATATGATATAACAACTGTACATGAATATGTATATACAGACCTGAATGAATAAATAAGCCCTGAGTGAATGAGTGACTATAGACCAGAGTTACTCACGGATGGAAACTAGGTCCTAACACCCCAACAGTTCCAGGTCTATGTTGCCGACGGCAGGAAGGACCCCCTGTAGCGCTCTCTGGCACACCGTGGTGGGATCAGTCTGTGACTGAAGGTGCTCCTCTGCGTCATAACCATGGCATGCAGAGGGTGGGTGACATTGTCCATGATGGCCAGCAGTTTGGCCAGGATCCGTCTCTGGCCCTTTTTGTACAGAGCCCCGGTGTTACCGGCCCATTCCAGCCTGTTGTCCATATGGACTCCCAGGAACTTGTATGACCCAACCATTTCCACATCCATCCCCTGTATAGGGACTGCAGTCAGTTGTGCCTTGGTTCTCCTGAAGTCCACCACCATCTCCTTTGTTTTGCTGATGTTGCGCTGAAGGTGGTTCTGCTCACACCACAACACAAAGTCACTGATTGTGCTCCTGTACTCCTCCTCCTGCCCACCCCTGATGCACCCTACAATTGCAGAGTCATCCGAGAACTTTTGTAGGTGGCATGTTTCAGTTGTATCTGAAGTCTGAGGTGTAGAGGGTGAACAGGAAGGGGGACCGTTCCTTGGGGAGCCCCTGTATTGCTCACTGCCCGTTCTGACACACAGCTCTGTAGTCACACATATTGTGGCCTACTGGTCAGGTAGTCCGTAACCCAGGAGACTAAGGGTGCTTCCACTTTCATCCTCCTCATCTTCTCACCCAGTAGCAGGGGCTGAATGGTGTTGAAGGCACTGGAGAAGTCAAAAAACATAACCCTCACAGTGCTACCTGCGTTGTCCAGGTGAGAGTAGGCCCTCTGCAGAAGGTAGATGATTGCATCATCCACCCCGATGTTGCGCTGATATGTGAACTGCAGGGGTTCCAGTGATGAACACACCAGGGGTCTGAGGTGAGTGAGGACTAACCTTTCCAGGGTCTTCATGATGTGGGATGTTAGCGCTACAGGTCTGAAGTCATTCAGGACAGTGGGGTGCGCCTTCTTGGGCACTGGGACGAGGCAGGATGTTTTCCACAGAACAGGGACCCTTTCCAGGCTCAGGCTTGGTTGAAGCGGCGCTGGAGTATTCCACACAGTTGGTCAGCACAGACCCTAAGCACCCTTGGGCTGATAGATAGATAGATACTTTATTGATCCCCCGGGGGGGAAATTTCTTCTTTTTATTTTTCATTTTTAGATAGATAGGTAACAATTTATGTACGAACAACGGGAGCTGCTTAACAGGCGACCACTCAGGGCGGTGCCAAATCCTCATCAGGGCCCGCCGCTTTCCACTGATGTAGTCTCTCCAGCTCTCTCTTCACTTGGTTGGTGGTGAAAGCCAGCCCAGGTGGGGAGGTGGGGGGAAGGGGGGTGTTGAGGATCAGTCCAGAGGTGGGGGGAAGGGGGGTGTTGAGGATCAGTCCAGAGGTGGGGGGAAGGGAGGTGTTGAGGATCAGTCCAGAGGTGGGGGGAAGGGGGGTGTTGAGGATCAGTCCAGAGGTGGGGGGGAAGGGGGGTGTTGAGGATCAGTCCAGAGGTGGGGGGAAGGGGGGTGTTGCAGATCAGTCCAAAGGGAGCGGGGAGGGGGTCGCTGATTGTCTCAACAGAGGTGTTGCGAGCAAAGTGGTCGGTGGGACAGCCGTGAGGGTGTGTGGCCTGGGGAGCTGGAGGGGAGGTGGACAGGGCCAGTATTGAACCTGTTAAAAAAATTGCTTCACTGGTGGCAGCCGTGGGATAGTCAGTAAGGCTAACTTTACAGTAGTAGGCTACAGGGTGACATGACAACATATCAGACACACAAGACCATCAGTAACAACATGCCTTTGACAAATGCCTAGGCCTATAACTACAGACAGCATCACAACTACTGGCATGCAGAATAACCACTGGCATGCACAAACACTAGTGTGTTTTTTTTAATGTGTGAAATAAAAATCAATGACCAGCATTCCTTCTCGAAATGGCCTTACTGTAGTAAATATGACGTTCAGTTTTTTTTCTCCTAAAAAGGGCCCTGTAGATTTGGTGCAATTGCACAGTGGATGGCAGATTTTATTCTCCCTGGTTATGCTTTTGGTTTACTTACGGTAAGGTGGACCCGCAGTGTCCAGTACGGTATCAGGTGATCCACTAACTACGGAGCGTAGGCTGACTGGTGAAAAATGCTAAATTACATATAGCAAATGTCGGAGCATAATTCATACCCGTTTAAGGATCAGATTTGAATATAATCGCACCACTGGAGCTCCAATGTAACGATGTCGTGCTAGGACTGGTGCGTGAAGGCGGATTTTTAAATTTATGAAATACCACATTTGCAGAGGAAAAATATTGGCTACACGAACATGGGTCTGTGCTACAGTTTGCGTCCCCGGCTCTTCGGGGACTTGAGCGGGTCTATTTCTAACGCTACCTCGGACTCGGATCAGCCTCCAGACCCAGCGGTACCTTGCCGAGCCGGGGGACCTCGTCAAGAGGACACAGGGGGATATGGTGATACGTCGTCGCTGCGAGGCGGTAGCGGCCAAGTACGCCACGGGGACCAAGTCAAGCTGCCGCCCGGGGGGCCCCGCGGTAGAGACAACACGGACACCGATGGAGTGCTCATACAGAACGGGGGTGGAGTAGGCAAGGGAACGGGCAAGGACCGCAGTCGACGATTACAGCTGCTGCAGAAAACTACCAGCAACCAAAAACAGAAGAACTGTGACAAACTGCTGGTGGAGGAGAAGGAGGCCGAGAGGGAGGCGAAGAAAGTCAGTAAGAACATTGACAGAGCGCTGAAGGAGCTCAAACGGGAGTACAAACAGACTCATCGGCTGCTGTTACTGGGTAGGATGGCACGTTATTGGTTCATTATTTACATATTATTTAACCATTTCCATATCAGATAGCTATAACGGTCATGTAGCTAGAGAGGTCAGTGCTGCCTGTGCTTATGTCACACCGTTTTCCACGTTTAATGGTATCCCCGGCAGTTGTCATTTGACTGAGCTGAAGATGGACGTTGTATATCATAGCCTCCCTAATCGTCTACGTATGCCCAGTTTACCCAGTTTTACCCTTGTACTATCTATATCTTTCATGCCACGTTCACGTACTAGCTGGAACTAGGACACTCTGAAATGTTCGATTTGATATCTTATACACGTGCTGCGTTCAACCAGTTGACAAGTCGGAAAGGTCATAGTTCTAACTAGCACGTCAACGCAACACCAGATTTGATTGCAGTTACAGTTAAATTGATGATGATGATCGGGGTTGTTATTATTATGATGCATCTTAGTTTCATAACAGACACACACACACACACAGACACACACACACACAGACACACACAGACACACACAGACACAGACACACACAGACACACACAGACACACACATACACACACAGACACACACAGACACACACAGACACAGACAGACACAGACACAGACAGACACAGACACACACAGACACACACATAGACACACACACAGACACACACACAGACACAGACACAGACACACACAGACACACAGACACAGACACACACAGACACACACAGACACACACAGACACAGACACACACACAGACACACACAGACACAGACACACACACACACAGACACACACACAGACACAGACACACACAGACACAGACACACACAAACACACAGACACAGACACACACAGACAATAACAGCAAGACTACAGGAAAAGGAGGGCCGAACAGGCCGCCATTGACTGGGCTGTAGTGGAGCTGGTAGAGAGTTTCAACTTCTTTGGAGTTCTCATCGAACTATCACGGTCCAAACACACCAAGACAGTGGTGAAGAGGGCACCCACAACAGCGTTTCACCCTCAGGAGACTGAAAAGACTTGGCATGGGTCCCCAGATCCTCAAAAGTTCTTTAGCTGCACCATCGAGAGCAGCCTGACCTGTTGCATCACCGCCTGGTACGGAAACTGCTCGCATCTGACCGTAAGGTTCTACAGAGGGTAGTCGTACGGCCCAGTACATCACTGGGGCCAAGCTTCCTGCCATCCAGGACCTCTATACAAGGCGGTGTCAGAGGAAGGCACCCCAGTCATAGACTGTTCTCTCTGCTACCGCACGGCAAGCGGTACCGGAGCGCCAAGTCTAGGTCCAAAAGGCTCCTTAACAGCTTCTACGACCAAGCCATACGACTACCCCCCTGAACAAGGCAGTTAACCCACTGTTCCTAGGCCATCATTGTAAATAAGAATTTGTTCTTAATTGACTTGCCTAGTTAATTAAAGGTTAAATAAATCTAAATACCCACACAGTGACTTGGTACTGGGACCTCTTCTATAAATCTAAATACCCACACAGTGACTTGGTACTGGGACCTAAGATCAATGTCCATGTATTACCCAGTGTGTCAGTGCTGTGGGAAAGATCAATGTCCATGTATTACCCAGTGTGTCAGTGCTGTGGGAAAGTTGGCTTCATCAGATCATAGAATAGTGGGATTCTTTGCTAAATATCTAAACAGTATTAAAATCAGTACCACATACCCTACTCTTTATACATAGTGGACAACCATCCACACTACCCTACTCTTTATACATAGTGGACAACCATCCACACTACCCTACTCTTTATACATAGTGGACAACCATCCACACTACCCTACTCTTTATACATAGTGGACAACCATCCACACTACCCTACTCTTTATACATAGTGGACAACCATCCACACTACCCTACTCTTTATACATAGTGGACAACCATCCACACTACCCTACTCTTTATACATAGTGGACAACCATCCACACTACCCTACTCTTTATACATAGTGGACAACCATCCACACTACCCTACTCTTTATACATAGTGGACAACCATCCACACTACCCTACTCTTTATACATAGTGGACAACCATCCACACTACCCTACTCTTTATACATAGTGGACAACCATCCACACTACCCTACTCTTTATACATAGTGGACAACCATCCACACTACCCTACTCTTTATACAGTACATAGTGGCCTTCTCTATGTCCATATTAGATAGATAGATAGATAGATAGATAGGTACGTTATATATTACCCAGTGTCAGTGCTGTGGGAAAGATGTCTTCATCCACTGGTTATAAATCACTGGTTGTGGTTGAACTGTAACTGTTGAGATGTGCATCAATATGACGTATTAGAATACAAAACTCAACTGGAGATGGAACGTCTTTTCACTTATGATATTGAGTTTTCATTGTAGCTTACTAGGAGAACCCTGCCTTAATCACAACACTGGCAATCTATGTGGAGAACCCTGCCTTAATCACAACACTGGCAATCTATGTGGAGAACCCTGCCTAAATCACAACACTGGCAATCTATGTGGAGAACCCTGCCTTAATCACAACACTGGCAATCTATGTGGAGAACCCTGCCTTAATCACAACACTGGCAATCTATGTGGAGAACCCTGCCTAAATCACAACACTGGTAATCTATATGGAGAACCCTGCCTAAATCACAACACTGGCAATCTATGTGGAGAACCCTGCCTTAATCACAACACTGGCAATCTATGTGGAGAACCCTGCCTTAATCACAACACTGGCAATCTATGTGGAGAACCCTGCCTAAATCACAACACTGGTAATCTATATGGAGAACCCTGCCTAAATCACAACACTGGCAATCTATGTGGAGAACCCTGCCTTAATCACAACACTGGCAATCTATGTGGAGAACCCTGCCTTAATCACAACACTGGCAATCTATGTGGAGAACCCTGCCTTAATCACAACACTGGCAATCTATGTGGAGAACCCTGCCTTAATCACAACACTGGCAATCTATGTGGAGAACCCTGCCTTAATCACAACACTGGCAATCTATGTGGAGAACCCTGCCTAAATCACAACACTGCTAATCTATATGGAGAACCCTGCCTAAATCACAACACTGGCAATCTATGTGGAGAACCCTGCCTTAATCACAACACTGGCAATCTATGTGGAGAACCCTGCCTTAATCACAACACTGGCAATCTATGTGGAGAACCCTGCCTAAATCACAACACTGGTAATCTATATGGAGAACCCTGCCTAAATCACAACACTGGCAATCTATGTGGAGAACCCTGCCTTAATCACAACACTGGCAATCTATGTGGAGAACCCTGCCTTAATCACAACACTGGCAATCTATGTGGAGAACCCTGCCTAAATCACAACACTGGCAATCTATGTGGAGAACCCTGCCTAAATCACAACACTGGCAATCTATGTGGAGAACCCTGCCTAAATCACAACACTGGCAATCTATGTGGAGAACCCTGCCTTAATCACAACACTGGTAATATATGTGGAGAACCCTGCATAAATCACAACACTGGCAATCTATGTGGAGAACCCTGCCTAAATCACAACACTGCCAATCTATGTGGAGAACCCTGGTTTAATCACAACACTGGTAATCTATGTGGAGAACCCTGGCTTAATCACAACACTGGTAATCTATGTGGAGAACCCTGCCTTAGTCACAACACTGGTAATCTATGTGGAGAACCCTGCCTTAGTCACAACACTGGTAATCTATGTGGAGAACCCTGCCTTAGTCACAACACTGGTAATCTATGTGGAGAACCTTGCCTTAGTCACAACACTGGTAATCTATGTGGAGAACCCTGCCTTAGTCACAACACTGGTAATCTATGTGGAGAACCCTGCCTTAGTCACAACACTGGTAATATATGTGGTGGCAAATAGGAAGGAACATAGGCTCTTCACTACAGCGGTAAAACATGGGTCAACACTCTCTTTAAGGGGGGTTGTTAAGGCTTTATAACTAATTTATAGACTGTTATTAATTAATAAGATGTTTATTACCCAAACAGTTTTAACATGGTCCTCTTCTACTGTCTCCCTGTTGAGAGCCACTGTTCTAAGTTGTGGTCTTTGTCCTATGTCACTGGGTTATTGTGCAACTTGTCACCCGTTACAGCCTTATGGGGCCATTTGTATTCAGCATCTCAGAGTAGGAGGTCTAATCTTAGACCAGCACTCCTACTCTGAGATGCTGAATACAAATGGCCCTGAGCTACATTAAGCAGAGAGCCCAGTGGGGTTCCTCTCCTTGACGTCTATTAGGCTTGGGCGGTGGTATACCGTGTATATACCCTGTACCAGGGTATTTGGAAATAGCCACAGGATGTTTTTTCAATACCATTTGAAACTATTTATTTAATTTTTATATTTGTAGCTTTTGTACTTTTTAAGTAAATACCTGCAGTCAACTTGTGCAATACATTAGGAGATAAAGCAGATCATGTTCTTTGTTTCACCTGTCACATTATTTCACATTATGAAGCTTACCGTAGTTCCCCAGAACAGTTGAGCCAATCACGTGTTTGTTTGTAAATAGAACAATGGGAGCTGGTGAGTCCTGCTGTGGATTGACAGAGGTCATGTTTTAATATTGATAGCTTCCTTTTCATCACATGATGTCTGGCAGCCACACCAGTAAATCAGCTTATAATGAAAAGCATGCATGGCCATCATGTTTCTAATGTTTATCATAGAAAGAGTGGAGCCAGCTACATTTCCTAATGTTTGGCTTAAAGTTAATCTACATTTTACCTGAGGAAAAAATAGTCTGTCTACCCTCAGAAAGCAGCTCCACATCAGTCAGAGCGCTGTCTGCTGATAGAATGACCATTCCTGAATTCTCATCTGAGTTCTGAAGTGCAGCTGAAGCACAGAATGAGTCCTGATGCCGAGCAGGAATTACAATAAGAAACATTTTAGATCTGTGTTATGCGTTTTATATTTTTTTTCCTGCGTGATCAACAAACAATTATTTGTTAACGTGACCGCTAAGTTTAACTTGCTAGTTATCTACAAGTAAGTTGCTGAATGAAGGAATCGTGGCATCATATAATGTTAGCTTTCTGCTGTGTTTGAGAAGTCAAAGCCCTTTGGATGAGTTACAGTGCATTCGGAAAGTATTCAGACCCCTTGACTTTTTCCACATTTTGTTACGTTACAACACAATTCTAAAATAGATTAAATTGTCCCCCCCCATCAATCTACACTCAATACCCCATAATGACAGGCTGTGTGCTTAGGGTAATTGTCCTGTTGGAAGGTGAACCTTTCAGAGTGACCATCGGGTTCTTGGTCACCTTGCAGACCAAGGCCCTTCACCCCCGATTGCTCAGTTTTGCCGGGCGGCCAGCTCTAGGAAGAGTCTTGGTGGTTTTAAACTTCTCCCATTTAAGAATGATGGAGCCATTGTGTTCTGGGGGACCTTCAATGCTGCAAAAAACTGTTGGCACCCTTCCCCAGATCTGTGCCTCGACACAATCCTGTCTCGGAGCACTACGAACAATTCCTTTGACTTCATGGCTTGGTCTTTGCTCTGACATGCACTGTCAACTGTGGGACCTTTTTATATAGACAGGTGTGTGCCTTTCCAAATCATGTCCAATCAATTGAATTTACGACAGATGGACTCCAGTCAAGTTGTAGAAACATCTCAAGAATGATCAATGGAAACAGGATGTACCTGAGTCTGAATTCTTCCAGTGGCAAGAAAAGGTATGTGAACCCCTAGGCTAAAGACTTCTCCAAAAGTCCGGAGTCAGCTAACCTGGAGTCCAATCAATGAGACGAGATCGGAGATGTTGTTTTGAGCTGCCCTGCCCTATAAAAAAACACTCACAAAATGTGAGTTTGCTATTCACAAGAAGCATTGCCTGATGTGAACCATGCCTCAAACAGAAGAGATCTCCGGAGACCTAAGATTAAGAATTGACTTGCATAAAGCTGGAAAGGGTTACAGTATCTTACAGTAAAAGTATCTCTAAAAGCCTTGATGTTCATCAGTCCACAGTAAGACAATTTGTCTATAAATGGAGAAAGTATAATAGTTTGTGTGTTATCAGTTTAATCAGACTGTTTGTCTATTGTTGTGACTTAGATGAAGTTCAGATCAAATTGACCAATTTACGCAGAAATCCAGGTCATTCCAAAGGGTTCACATACCTTTTCTTACTAATGTATGTAAATATATTTCTGTTTTTTATTTTTAATAAATTTCACTGATCACAGTATATAATGGCACCCTGTCACCGATCACAGTATATAATGGCACCCTGTCACTGATCACAGTATATAATGGCACCCTGTCACTGATCACAGTATATAATGGCACCCTGTCACTGATCACAGTATATAATGGCACCCTGTCACTGATCACAGTATATAATGGCACCCTGTCACTGATCACAGTATATAATGGCACCCTCTCACTGATCACAGTATATAATGGCACCCTGTCACTGATCACAGTATATAATGGCACCCTGTCACTGATCACAGTATATAATGGCACCCTGTCACTGATCACAGTATATAATGGCACCCTGTCACTGATCACAGTATATAATGGCACCCTGTCACTGATCACAGTATATAATGGCACCCTGTCACTGATCACAGTATATAATGGCACCCTGTCACTGATCACAGTATATAATGGCACCCTGTCACTGATCACAGTATATAATGGCACCTTGTCACTGATCACAGTATATAATGGCACCCTGTCACTGATCACAGTATATAAAGGCACCTTATGAAGTCCTCTCACTGATCACAGTATATAAAGGCACCTTATGAAGTCCTCTCACTGATCACAGTATATAAAGGCACCTTATGAAGTCCTCTCACTGATCAGTATATAATGCTGGTGGCTTTGATTGATGGGTCCTTTACAGGGGTGCGTATGTGAGTTTGCTGACTCTCTATAGGCCTGTATGTCCATCAGAATGTTTCCTAAAGGAACCTGTCTGGGCTCTTTTAATAAGAATCAAACACTCCTGTCATGATTTAATCTGGTTTAAGGCCTGTTTTCACAGCTTAGTCTACATTATTCATCTCATTGCGGCTTCCTCTCTTTGAAGACCATACCACTACCAGCGAATGACCGCAGCAGCAGGGCTTGTGACGTTATGGGAATATTTGGGAAAAGTGGGAGAACCACTCGGACCTCGTTTGAATGGTTTGAATGGTTTTGTGCGTCGAAATAGGACCTGTAATTAATATGTTTGACATGCAAAAAAGCCTACAGACTGGACAAGGTAGGCATATCTTTATTTTAACTCTGTT
This sequence comes from Thymallus thymallus, assembly GCA_023634145.1. Lineage (NCBI taxonomy): Eukaryota > Metazoa > Chordata > Actinopteri > Salmoniformes > Salmonidae > Thymallus > Thymallus thymallus. The sequence goes on from CM042383.1 coordinate 1,356,493, forward strand.
AATGTTGTGTCAATGCGAAAACACCACAGATCCTCTCCAACCTGGCATTTCTTAATGTGTAATAACCTGAATAATAATAATAATAATCAAATGCCATGATAATAATGAAGTGTAATAGCTTGTTTCAACTAGGTTTTATTAAGAATCATATCCTTTTTTGACCCCTGAGGGTTTAGATGATCTGACCCTAGATCTGTCTTTAAGAGAAACATCTACCTTGAGCCACCAAAACACAGTGGGAGGCCTCCACAGCTTACTCAGCCAGGACTTTGGCCCCTTAAGACACAGGGTGCTTCTGAAATGGCACCCAATTCCATATATAGTGCACTACTTTTCCACAGCTATATCTGTTGTTAGGGGCAACAGTGGGAGGACTCCACAGCTTCCTGAACCCTCATGGAATGTCTCCATGTAAAAGCAGGTGAACCTTTTTTGCTTTCCTATCATTGACCATCAACACTGATGACCAACACAAGCCTATGATGAATTGAAGTTATTGAAGGTGCCATGAAAGGCTACTCATCCTACATAATGTATAGTGAGTTTGGTTCAGATGTTAAACATCTGTTGCTTTCATACTGTAGCTATATTTAGTTAAAATTAGAATCTGGACTTATTTATTAATTCTACAGTTGAAGTGGGAAGTTTACATCCACCTTAGCCAAATACATTTAAACTCAGTTTTTTACAATTCCTGACATTTAATCCTAGTAAATATTCCCTGTCTTAGGTCAGTTAGGATCACCACTTTATTTTAAGAATGTGAAATGTCAGAATAATAGTAGAGAGAATGATTTATTTCAGCTTTTATTTCTTTCATCACATTCCCAGTGGGTCAGAAGTTTACATACACTCAATTAGTATTTGGTAGCACTGCCTTTAAATTGTTTAACTTGGGTCAAATGTTTCAGGTAGCCTTCCACAAGCTTCCCACAATAAGTTGGGTGAATTTTGGCCCATTCCTCCTGACAGAACTGGTGTAACTGAGTCAGGTTTGTAGGCCTCCTTGCTCACACACGCTTTTTCAGTTCTTCCCACAAATTTTCTATAGGATTTGATTTGCACTTTTTGCACCAAAGTACGTTAATCTCTAGGAGACAGAACGCGTCTCCATCCTGAGCGGTATGACAGCTGCGTGGTCCCATGGTGTTTATACTTGCGTACTATTGTTTGTACAGATGAATTGCACAGTCAACTTAGTGTATGTAAACTTCTGACCCACTGGAATTGTGATGTAGTGAATTATAAGTGAAATAATCTGTCTAAACATTTGTTGGAAGAAGTACTTGTGTCATGCACAAAGTAGATGTCCTAACCGACTTGCCAAAACTATAGTTTGTTAACATGAAATCTGTGGAGCGGTTGAAAAATTAGTTTTAATGACTTCAACCTAAGTGTATGTAAACTTCCGACTTCAACTGTATCTACCCATTGATTCTTAAAGAATATAACTTATAAATGCCCCATGAGATTAGTTCAACAGTCAGAACATCACAACCCTAAATATAAGCTTGTTTTATTCCAAAGTTTGTAAACAAAGTAAATGTAAACAAACACTTTATAGCTTCAAAACATGGTTTAAACTATAATGTTGATATCATGGATGGTCAGTTCCTTGCATCCATAGCTCTGTCTATGAATTTGAGTGGTTAAATTTCTCCAAGCAAATCCCTCAGCTGCTTACCAAAACAGAGGTGGGGTGACGCTTTGTTATTGTGTCAGAGGAGAACAAAACGTTTATCACTTTCAGTTTGATGTGCCGTGGCTCTTAACACTTAACTGAACACTTAAAGCTGAACACAGACCAGGAAGTTACTGTACTTTCTGTTCGCTCCCTCCTTATAGTTGGCTGGATCTTCTATCATTCCAATAAAGAATAGCTTGTAGGCTAGTAAGCTACATGTCTAGAGTAATTTCTCCAACACTACTTATAACTGTAAAAGCTTTCGTCTAGTCAAGCTTCTGTGACCAATGGCGACCATAGAAGGCTGGGCTATAGCAGTGGCAAAACCACATCTGTAATGCCTGCTATACCGATCATAGCCACTAGATGGTGCTAAGGGCTACTCACTGTGTTGACCTTGCCCTTAGTGGCTGGAAGACGGGGTTAAAATACCAACACCAGTTTATGTATAGATTAAATGGCCCAGTCTTGGTTTATATGCAGTAGAGCCAGGCTAGGCACCACCACTCATCTCCCCCTTTAACAAATAACATTAGCATCTTATTTTCAAAATGCCTATTATAAAAACATACTTACTATGCAGGTAGCCTAGCGGTTAGAGTGTTGGGCCAGTAACTTGCTCCAGGGACTGACCCTGTAGGCCGTCATTGTAAATAAGAATTTGTTAACTGACTTGCCTAGTTAAATAAAGGTAAATAAAAATAAAACTATCAGAAGGTTCAAATATCCATGGACAGGGTTGTCACTACTTACCAAAGATTAAGAGGAGTTGTGGACACTGACAGGGTTGTCACTACTTACCAAAGATTAAGAGGAGTTGTGGACACTGACAGGGTTGTCACTACTTACCAAAGATTAAGAGGAGTTGTGGACACTGACAGGGTTGTCACTACTTACCAAAGATTAAGAGGAGTTGTGGACACTGACAGGGGTCAGGCTCATTGTTGTGGTAAAAGTGAAGATGAGGAAACCCTGAACTTGAGAAAATACAATAAATAACAGACACTCATTTTATCCTGTATTTATCCTGTACTCTCTTGATAGAAAATGTCAATACTTGAATGAATTTAGTTTATCAGTAAAATTGTATTTATATTGACCTGTTTTTACAACAACAGTTGTCACAGTTACCCAGCTTCCATAAAGAACATAGGGACAACTCCTTAAGGAAGAAACCTTGAGGAGGGAACATAGGGACAACTCCTTAAGGAAGAAACCTTGAGGAGGGAACATAGGGACAACTCCTTAAGGAAGAAACCTTGAGGAGGGAACATAGGGACAACTCCTTAAGGAGGAAACCTTGAGGAGAGAACATAGGGACAACTCCTTAAGGAAGAAACCTTGAGGAGAGAACATAGGGACAACTCCTTAAGGAAGAAACCTTGAGGAGAGAACATAGGGACAACTCCTTAAGGAAGAAACCTTGAGGAGAGACAGACTCAGTGGCACTATTTGAAACAGTGGCATATGGTAGTAATAGTGGTGGATGTATTATTCTATTTTATTGTTGTCCGTCTGTCTCAGATATTTGCTACATTAAAAATGACATATTTTGGACGTATTTTTATTCTGAGATACAATATAACATCTATTAAAATAGAACCCTACTAAAACAAACATGCCATCTTTCAGGCAGCCATTTAAACATGCCGTACAGTAAAGGTGTGTGAATATGCGCAGTAGCCTACTTACTGTACAGACCCGGCCTGTCAGTAGCGCGCCAGTGCGGAGAATTACCGCGGCGCAGTGAAGCCGCTTTCCCACGGGTACCATGGAGAATGTGACGACAGCAGGAGTGGACTACAGAGTTGGCAGCAGTGGAGCAACACTTTTTTGGGGGGGGAGGCTAGAAATGATCGATTTTTGCTGCTCCTAGTTTTGGTTTTATTTTGTTTTCAGACCGATTTTGTACAGTTGTTAACTTTAGACTTTTTTAGTTAGGGGGCGGGTTAGGCCTTTAGTGTAGGTGACTGATAAGCTGTGTTTAGGCCCTGTGTCATAGTGGGATATTACTTAGTTTATAGGCTACGAATGACAAGCTACACCCGAGGTCAGGGCCACCCCGACGGACTCGATCTAGCCGACTCTCGGTCCATAGAAAGACCTAAACTTCCTGTCTTGGCTGTCCGGTGCCGGCGGATAGTGTCTCCCCTGTCTTCGTCTTTAGGGCTGATAAAGTAGCCGCAGGAAGGTGTGGAGTGACACATGTGACCGTAATGGCCCTTCTACCCTTATCCCAGAACTGATAGAATGATATGTGAGCGGGTTGTAGGTGTGTGATCAGCAGCGGTGTTACATTGTGGCGAAGGGAGGGTTTGTGTGTCGGTGCTCGGCTACTTCCTGGTCCAACAGAGAGAGGCAGTGCTGAGTTAAACACACCGAATACACATTTAGACAGAAAAATACTGACAACCGGGAAGGAACGACACAAACACTTGGCCTGTTTCCTCAAATCAAAAATATTCGTGTGTTTTTCCTCTGTTATTTCAACGATTGGAGGGATTTTGGAGGGGCGAAGGCAGAATTAGTTTGGGTGAGTCGGATGCCGAGGGAAGGTCCTGTTGGCTGCGGCTGAAAAGGAATCGTAGCGGGGAGGAAGAACAGCCCTCCCTCCCTCCCTCCCTCCCTCCCTCCGACCGACCGACCGACCGACGGCGGACAAGCGTCGCACACATTTTCTTTCGCACCATTGTTTAAAAAAAATATTATAACCTCTTAGTGTATTATTTTGTATTTTCGATAGACGAGGTAAGTTAACGAGAGATATGGGTTGTTTGGGCAACAGCAAGACTGAAGATCAATGTATCGACGAAAAGGCACAACGAGAGGCGAATAAAAAAATAGAAAAACAGTTGCAAAAAGAAAGACAAGCTTATAAAGCGACGCACAGGCTGTTATTATTGGGTAAGGTTTTATCAACGGCTCGGCCCGAACACTGATCTAAAATATCCTTCATTAAATGACTCCATTACGTAGTAGAAAGCTCTGGCTGTATGTCATGTGGGTGGATATTGATGGAAGCGAAGCCTAGAAAACTGCTTCATTTAGACAACATTCTTATTCATTTTGAACGGTAACAAGATTGCCCTTATCAGTCGGTTATCAGCGACATATTGTAACATTGTGTCCTGTTTGCTTCATCCCGAAGGTGCTGGAGAGTCCGGGAAAAGTACTATTGTGAAGCAGATGAGGATTCTACACGTCAATGGTTTTAATGCAGAGTGAGTACATGCATCCACTGTTGTTACAGGCTTTACTGCATCTCCATGTTACATATAGGCCCAGATATAACGTTATACCTATTTCATAACATATGGGGTTATACACACGGTCTCCCTGCCTATGGGTGAGACTGTCAAGACAATAATGGACTGTAGAGAACTGAAAGGATTTTCCTCGGGCACTGCAGCGCCTAGGCCCTGTCTATCAGTGACCAACACACAATGTACACCAGGCAACTAGCAGTAGCACTGATCTCTCTCTCTCTCTGCTTACAGCAGACACCAATATAGGCTATATAGGCTTCAGTACGTGAGACATGAGATCTCCCTGACTGCCTGTTATTACTGCAGTCACATTGTTTACTGTTATGTATGTCATGGCTATATTGGCTATAATTGGAGATAGGCCTAGGGATAATGTATTCAGCTGCAAGGCCTTCTGTGCATGTGATAGGACAGTGGCCTATGTCTGTCTGAGTTGCATAGGCCTACGATTGTACTGGTAGGGATATTTTACTGCCTGCCTCGCCTGAACACATACCGACTCAAGTCTGTTAACATCCTGGTCTAGACCTGGAGTGGTTCTATGCTACCTTCATAGTGGGATCTTGAGGTTCTTAGACATGACCTAGACCTGGAGTGGTTCTATGCTACATTCAGAGTGGGATCTTGAGGTTCTTAGACATGACCTAGACCTGGAGTGGTTCTATGCTACCTTCATAGTGGGATCTTGAGGTTCTTAGACATGACCTAGACCTGGAGTGGTTCTATGCTACCTTCATAGTGGGATCTTTAGGTTCTTAGACATGACCTAGACCTGGAGTGGTTCTATGCTACCTTCTTAATGGGATCTTGAGGTTCTTAGACATGACCTAGACCTGGATTGGTTCTATGCTACCTTCATAATGGGATCTTGAGGTTCTTAAACAGAACTATTGTGATGTTGTCTTGTTGGTTATGTGTCTCCTCACGCCTGTATTCTGTCCTCCTTTAACAGAGAAAAGAAACAGAAAATACAAGATATTCGAAAAAACGTGAAGGATGCCATAGTGGTGAGTAGGATAGTATTAATCTGTGTTCTTTTCTGTTTTTAATTAAACTAGTGTTTTACTGGATTACTCTGTCTGTATAGTGCAGTACGTTTGATATTTACTTTGACATTTTATTCATTTAGCAGACGTTCTTATCCAGAGTGACTTCCAGGAGCATTAGGGTTAAGTGCCTTGCTCAAGGGCACGTCGACAGCTTTTTCACCTAGTTGGCTCAGGGATTCGAGCCAGGGACCTTTCGGTTACTGGCCCAACGCTCTTAACCTGGGCCAGTAACCGAAAGGTGGGCATGAGAACCAGATGGCACCCTATTCCCTGTATAGTTCAACAGTTTAGACCATAGTTTAGACCATAGTTTAGACCATAGTTTAGACCATAGTTTAGACCATAGTTTAGACCATAGTTTAGACCATAGTTTAGACCATAGTTTAGACCATAGTTTAGACCATAGCCCGGGGCCCTATATAGGGAATATGGTGCCATCTGGGATGCAACCTCAGTGTTAGATTGGAGACCCGAATCCTATTTCCCTGATTTAGATAGGCTTATGATCTAATTTAGCCTATATGTATCCTGTATTTATCCTGTATTTAGCCTATATGTATCCTGTATTTAGCCGATATGTATCCTGTATTTAGCCTATATGTATCCTGTATTTAGCCGATATGTATCTTGTATTTAGCCGATATGTATCCTGTATTTATCCTGTATTTAGTCTATATGTATCCTGTATTTAGCCGATATGTATCCTGTATTTAGCCTATATGTATCCTGTATTTAGCCCATATGTATCCTGTATTTAGCCCATATGTATCCTGTATTTAGCCCATATGTATCCTGTATTTAGCCCATATGTATCCTGTATTTAGCCCATATGTATCCTGTATTTAGCCCATATGTATCCTGTATTTAGCCCATATGTATCCTGTATTTAGTCGATATGTATCCTGTATTTAGTCGATATGTATCCTGTATTTAGTCTATATGTATCCTGTATTTAGCCGATATGTATCCTGTATTTAGTCTATATGTATCCTGTATTTAGTCTATATGTATCCTGTATTTAGTCTATATGTATCCTGTATTTAGTCTATATGTATCCTGTATTTAGTCTATATGTATCCTGTATTTAGCCTATATGTATCCTGTATTTAGCCTATTTGTATCCTGTATTTAGCCGATATGTATCCTGTATTTAGTCTATATGTATCCTGTTTTTAGCCTCTATGTATCCTGCATGCTATGTGAGGCTCATGGGGAGGACATTGATGGACTTTCTGACTGCATAACGGACTATATACATTTTTGTGAAGACAACACTGTACCCACCAGGAAGGTGCGCTGTTTTCCAAATAATAAACCCTGGGTCACCAGCAACCTGAAGGCCCTGCTAAATGAGAAGAGGGCTTTCAAGAAGGGGGACAGGGACAAATTGAAATGCGTCCAGAGGGAGCTGAAGTTGCGGATTGCTGAGGGGAAGAGAGGGTATAAGGAGAAGATAGAGGACAAGCTGAGGCAGAGCCAGGTGAGAGAGTTGTGGAAGGGTATGAGGAATATCACTGGCTTCAAACAGTGGGCAGACGGAGGGGACCCAGGACAGAGCCATTGAGCTGAACCAATTTTTTAACAGGTTCGATACTGGACCTGTCCACCTCCCCAGGCCACACACCCTCACGGCTGTTCCACCCCCACTTTTCTCACAGCACCTCTGTTGAGACAATCAGCGACCCCCTCCCCGCCCCCGCTCCCTCTGGACTGATCTGCAACACCTCCTTTCCCCCCACCTCTGGACTGATCCTCAACACCGCGTTTCCCCCCCCCCACCTGGGCTGGCTTTCACCACCAACCAAGTGAAGAGAGAGCTGGAGAGACTACATCAGTGGAAAACATCCTGCCTCGTCCCAGTCCCCAAGAAGGCACACCCCACTGTCCTGAATGACTTCAGACCTGTAGCGCTAACATCCCACATCATGAAGACCCTGGAAAGGTTAGTCCTCGCTCACCTCAGACCCCTGGTGTGTTCATCACTGAACCCCCTGCAGTTTGCATACCAGCGCAACATCGGGGTGGATGATGCAATCATCTACCTTCTGCAGAGGGCCTACTCTCACCTGGACAACGCAGGTTGCACTGTGAGGGTTATGTTTTTTGACTTCTCCAGTGCCTTCAACACCATTCAGCCCCTGCTACTGGGTGAGAAGATGAAGAGGATGAAAGTGGAAGAACCCTTAGTCTCCTGGGTTACGGACTTCCTGACCGGTAGGCCACAATTTGTGCGGCTACAGAGCTGTGTGTCAGAACAGGCAGTTAGCAACACAGGGGCTCCCCAAGGAACGGTCCCCCTTCCTGTTCACCCTCTACACCTCAGACTTCAGATATAACTCTGAAACATGCCACCTACAAAAGTTCTCGGATGACTCGGGGTGGGCAGGAGGAGGAGTACAGGAGCACAATCAGTGGCTTTGTGTTGTGGTGTGAGCAGAACCACCTTCAGCTCAACATCAGCAAAACAAAGGAGATGGTGGTGGATTTCAAGAGAACCAAAGCACAACTGACTGCAGTCCCTATACAGGGGATGGATGTGGAAATGGTTGGTTCATACAAGTTCCTGGAAGTCCATATGGACAACAGGCTGGAATGGGCTGGTAACACCGGGGCTCTGTACAAAAAGGGCCGGAGCCGACTCTACTTTCTGAGGAGGCTCAGGTCCTTCAACGTGTGCAGTAAACTACTGCATACCTTCTACCAGTCTGTGGTGCCATCTTTTTTGCAGTGGTGTGCTGGGGCGCCAACATAAAGGCTGGTGATGCTTCTAGGGTAAATAAGCTGATCAGGAAGGCTAGCTCTGTCCTGGGGATGAGCCTTGACACTCTAGAGGAGGTGGCAGAGAGACGGATCCTGGCCAAACTGCTGGCCGTCATGGACAACGTCACCCACACTCTGCATGCCATGGTTATGATGCAGAGGAGCACCTTCAGCCACAGACTGATCCCACCACGGTGTGCCAGAGAGCGCTACAGGAGGTCCTTTCTGCCGGCGGCTATTATACTATTTAATGCCTCACTGGGGTGCCGTGCCGTCGGCAACATAAACTTGGAACTGTTGGGGTTTTAGGACCTATTTTAACAATTATGCATCCATCCGTGAGTAACTCTGGTCTGTAATCACTCATTCACTCAGGACCTATTCATTCAGGACTGTATAAATATATTCATGTACAGTTGTTATTTCATACCACGTGCAATATTGTAAGTAATTCTTGGACTGAACTTACGTAGTCTTTCACTCAGAACTGCATATTAGTATCCTGTCAGTTGTATCTTTTTTCATTGCTTTTAGTATATCGAATGTGCAATACGTGCATTTATCTGTAATTAAACCCTGTTCTAATTACTGTATTTTAAGGGAATTATTATTATTACCCTAAATTATATCATACACACATTTAGCTATTTAAGTATCTCTTCCTGTCATTTACATGTACAGCTAATTCAACCATGCAAGTATTCACTTACCTGTAAATGTAACTGTATATTTACCTGTACAGTTAATTTAACCATGCAAATATTCACTTACCTGTGCATTTAACCAGACTGTATATTAAGTAAACTATTATTACCCTCTGTCTTTTGTGTATTTTTGTTCTGGCAATTTGCACCTGCCCTGTGTTTTTTTTGTAGCTGCTTGACGAAGAAATTTCCCCTCGGGATCAATAAAGTACCTATTTATCCTGTATTTAGTCTATATGTATCCTGTTTCTAGCCTATATTGATCCTGTATTTAGTCTATATGTATCCTGTTTCTAGCCTATATGTATCCTGTATTTAGTCTATATGTATCCTGTTTCTAGCCTATATGTATCCTGTATTTAGCCAATATGTATCCTGTATTTAGCCAATATGTATCCTGTATTTAGCCAATATGTATCCTGTATTTAGTCTATATGTATCCTGTATTTAGCCTATATGTATCCTGTATTTAGCCTATATGTATCCTGTATTTAGCCTATATGTATCCTGTATTTAGCCTATATGTATCCTGTATTTAGCCTATATGTATCCTGTATTTAGTCTATATGTATCCTGTATTTAGCCTATATGTATCCTGTATTTAGCCTATATGTATCCTGTATTTAGCCTATATGTATCCTGTATTTAGCCTATATGTATCCTGTATTTAGTCTATATGTATCCTGTATTTAGCCTATATGTATCCTGTATTTAGCCTATATGTATCCTGTATTTAGCCTATATGTATCCTGTATTTAGCCTATATGTATCCTGTATTTAGCCGATATGTATCCTGTATTTAGCCGATATGTATCCTGTATTTAGCCGATATGTATCCTGTATTTAGCCTATATGTATCCTGTATTTAGCCTATATGTATCCTGTATTTAGCCTATATGTATCCTGTATTTAGCCTATATGTATCCTGTATTTAGCCTATATGTATCCTGTATTTAGCCTCTATGTATCCTGTATTTAGCCTCTATGTATCCTGTATTTATCCTCTATGTATCCTGTATTTAGCCTCTATGTATCCTGTATTTAGCCTCTATCCATCCTGTATTTAGCCTCTATTTATCCTGTATTTAGCCGGTTTGTATCCTGTATTTAGCCTCTATGTATCCTGTATTTAGCCTCTATGTATCCTGTATGAATCCTGTATTTAGCCTGTATTTAGCCTATATGTATCCTGTATTTAGCCTGTATTTAGCCTATATGTATCCTGTATTTAGCCTGTATGTATCCTGTATTTAGCCTGTATGTATCCTGTATTTAGCCTATATGTATCCTGTATTTAGCCTATATGTATCCTGTATTTAGCCTGTATTTAGCCTATATGTATCCTGTAATTATCCAGCTTAACGCCTGTCTTTCACCTCTCTTCTTTCTAGACTATAGTGTCAGCGATGAGCACCTTGAAACCCCCAGTCACTCTAGCCAACCCTGAAGACCAGTTCAGAATCGACTACATCAAAAGCATAGCTCCTCTCTCGGACTTTGACTACACACAGGTAGGATCTCTGTTTAGGTGTCCATTCAGCTTGGTGGATTGATTTGATACATGTATAATATCTGTCAGATATAATGTAGATGTTCAGTTGTTATAATAGATACCGTTTAGTTCAACTTTAAACTGATCCTGACTGTATCCCCCTGATCCTGACTGTATCCCCCTGATCCTGACTGTATCCCCCTGATCCTGACTGTATCCCCCTGATCCTGACTGTATCCCCCTGATCCTGACTGTATCCCCCTGATCCTGACTGTATCCCCCTGATCCTGACTGTATCCCCCTGATCCTGACTGTATCCCCCTGATCCTGACTGTATCCCCCTGATCCTGACTGTATCCCCCTGATCCTGACTGTATCCCCCTGATCCTGACTGTATCCCCCTGATCCTGACTGTATCCCCCTGATCCTGACTGTATCCCCCTGATCCTGACTGTATCCCCTTGCCGTGGGGCTGTAAGTGAAGATTGGAAATGTTTTTTGACTTAATCAACAGATACATTTCCACCTTGTTCAGTTTAGCAAGAGTTCCCTCTCCAGTTTAGTTCTACCTGTCAGCATCCCAAATGGCACCCTATTCCCTAGTTAGTTCAATACTTTCAGATAGCGTAAAAAGTAGTTCACTAGATATAGGGAATATGGTGCCATTTGGTTTTGATCAGGGCCCTGATAGGGTCTGGTCACATGACAGGCCAAATGGGAACACAGTGTTTTTCATCATTCTGGAAAACGTCCTTCTTTGAAATCCAATGTACTTTTTCAGTCGCTGCAGTGTTGTGAATGACAATTGAAGGTGTTTATGTACTGGTTGCCAACTTGAGAGGGTACTGGTTGCCAACTTGTATTAAGACTTCTGCACAAGTTCTCAGTTGATTGTTGTCAGGGGAACTGAGGTCAGGGCTGGTAGTGATGTCGTTACTCTTGCAGTAGGCAGAGTTAGAATCTAGTAGTTACTAGATAACGTGCTTTCATAGTGATTCCTAGAGATCGTCCCGACAAGTTTGATTTATTAGGTTGACACTGTTCTTACTTACTGGATGTCATGTCATCATAACATGACCCATTGGAATCTACATGTCATCATAACATGAACCGTTGGAATCCACCACATGTCATCATAACATGACCCGTTGGAATCCACAACATGTCATCATAACATGACCCGTTGGAATCCACCACATGTCATCATAACATGACCCGTTGGAATCCACCACATGTCATCATAACATGACCCGTTGGAATCCACATGTCATCATAACATGACCCGTTGGAATCCACAACATGTCATCATAACATGACCCGTTGGAATCCACCACATGTCATCATAACATGACCCGTTGGAATCCACCACATGTCATCATAACATGACCCGTTGGAATCCACAACATGTCATCATAACATGACCCGTTGGAATCCACAACATGTCATCATAACATGACCCGTTGGAATCCACAACATGTCATCATAACATGACCCGTAAAATATAATTTAGGGTAATAATAATAATTCCCTGATTCTATGGTTGGTGTTGTGCATGACAGCTAATGACAAAGACAGGTAGGACCAGTGTTGTGATGGGATGGTACTAAGAGGACCAGTGTTGTGATGGGATGGTACTAAGAGGACCAGTGTTGTGATGGGATGGTACTAAGAGGACCAGTGTTGTGATGGGATGGTACTAAGAGGACCAGTGTTGTGATGGGATGGTACTAAGAGGACCAGTGTTGTGATGGGATGGCACCGGGAGAACTAGTGGTGTGATGGGATGGTACTAAGAGGACCAGTGTTGTGATGGGATGGTACTAAGAGGACCAGTGTTGTGATGGGATGGTACTAAGAGGACCAGTGTTGTGATGGGATGGTACTAAGAGGACCAGTGATGTGATGGGATGGTACTAAGAGGACCAGTGTTGTGATGGGATGGTACTAAGAGGACCAGTGTTGTGATGGGATGGCACCGGGAGAACTAGTGGTGTGATGGGATGGTACTAAGAGGACCAGTGTTGTGATGGGATGGCACAAAGAGGACCAGTGTTGTGATGGGATGGCACCGGGAGAACTAGTGTTGTGATGGGATGGTACTAAGAGGACCAGTGTTGTGATGGGATGGCACTAAGAGGACCAGTGTTGTGATGGGATGGCACTAAGAGGACCAGTGTTGTGATGGGATGGCACCGGGAGAACTAGTGGTGTGATGGGATGGTACTAAGAGGACCAGTGTTGTGATGGGATGGTACTAAGAGGACCAGTGTTGTGATGGGATGGCACTAAGAGGACCAGTGTTGTGATGGGATGGCACCGGGAGAACTAGTGGTGTGATGGGATGGTACTAAGAGGACCAGTGTTGTGATGGGATGGTACTAAGAGGACCAGTGTTGTGATTGGATGGCACCGGGAGAACTAGTGGTGTGATGGGATGGTACTAAGAGGACCAGTGTTGTGATGGGATGGTACTAAGAGGACCAGTGTTGTGATGGGATGGCACTAAGAGGACCAGTGTTGTGATGGGATGGCACCGGGAGAACTAGTGGTGTGATGGGATGGTACTAAGAGGACCAGTGTTGTGATGGGATGGTACTAAGAGGACCAGTGTTGTGATGGGATGGCACTAAGAGGACCAGTGTTGTGATGGGATGGCACCGTGAGGACTAGTGGTGTGATGGGATGGCACCGGGAGGACTAGTTGTGTGCTACTTCTGATTCTATGGTTGGTGTTTGGCATGACAACTAATGACAAAGATGGATAGAGTAGAAGTTCTTGAGATGGTAGAAACCAAGGTATTGGTCAGAGTTTCCCAGGGGACCCTTGTTACATTTGAATGTTACGTTAATGATGTTTAAAAACAATTGCAGACTCTTGCATTATGGATATTTTGATGGCACCCAAAGACAGGCGTTGTGATGGGATAGGATGGGACTAGGGTTGCACATTTTGGGGAATATTCAGAGGTGGAAACCTTCCGTGGGAATTAACAGGAATATATGGGAATTAACGGGAATATATGGGAATTAATGGGAATATATGGGAATTAACGTAAATATATGAACATTTAATATAAAATACCATTTAAATGTAGATGTATTTTGCATTGGATATATTTACATAAACCTTTTACCTTATCATAAGTAGACATAATTGCAAATGATTAAATCCTTATTAATCCAATAGAAATTTTAAAAACAATTTAGTTACGAATTGAACTTTAATTAAATGAGTTGACTCATCACATGGGATGATTTCACTGAACAACAAAAGAAAGGGAATATTGAATGATCCCCAAATGATAGTCTAGAAACTAAAGCTTTGGTTGTCTTCCTCTTAGGCTTCCATGTCTTCTCCCTGGACCTCCTCAATGTCCACCTCATGAACATCAGATTTTGAGGCCTCATCTTCACTTTCCAACCTTGTTGAGGATGGCTCGTTGTCAGGCTCAAAAAGCCTCAAATTTGCCCAGATGGCCACCAATTTTTCAACCCTTGTATTGGTCAGCCTGTTGCATGCTTTGCTGTGTGTGTGTTCCCAAACAAGGACCAGTTGCGCTCTGAGGCGGCTGATGTTGGTGGGATTTGGAGGATGATGGAGGCAACAGGGGAAAGCACCTCAGATCCACAAAGTCCCTTCCACCAGGTGGCTGATGAGATATGTTGGCACGACTGCCATATTGCATCTCCATCCCAAAGCCCTTGCTTGGAAGTGTACTTCGCCAGACTGCCAAGAACCTTGCCCTCATCCAGGCCAAGGTGGCGAGACGCGGTAGTGATGATACCATAGGCCTTGTTGATCTCTACACCAGACAGGATGCTCTTGCCAGAATATTTGGGGTCCAACATGTACGCTGCAGCGTGTATGGGCTTCAGGCAGAAGTCTTCACGCTTTTTGATGTATTTCAGAACTGCAGTTTCATCTGCTTGGAGCAACAGTGAAGTGGGCAGGGCAGTACGGATGTCTTCTCTTACATCTGCAAGCAGAGTCTGAACATCAGACAGGATGGCATTGTCTTCCTCAGTCCGTGCAAAGGCTACTGCTATAGGTTTCAGGAGTTTCAGGCTGCTTACCACTCGCTCCCAAAATACATCATCCAGGAGGATCCTCTTGATGGGGCTGTCTATATCGGCAGACTGTGATATGGCCATTTCTTGGAGAGACTCCTTCCCCTCCAGGAGACTGTCAAACATGATGACAACACCACCCCAACGGGTGTTGCTGGGCAGCTTCAATGTGTGGCTCTTATTCTTCTCACTTTGCTTGGTGAGGTAGATTGCTGCTATAAGGTGATGACCCTTCACATACCTAACCATTTCCTTGGCTCTCTTGTAGAGTGTATCCATTGTTTTCAGTGCCATGATGTCCTTGAGGAGCAGATTCAATGCATGAGCAGCACAGCCAATGCGTGTGATGTGAGTGTAGGACTCCTCCAGTTTAGATCAAGCAGCCTTCATGTTCAAAGCATTGTCTGTCACCAGTGCAAATACCTTCTGTGGTCCAAGGTCATTGATGACTGCTTACAGCTCATCTGCAATGTAGAGACTGGTGTGTCTGTTGTTCCTTGTGTCTGTGCTCTTGTAGAATACTGGTTGAGGGGTGGAGATGATGTAGTTAATTATTCCTTGCCCACGAACATTCGACCACCCATCAGAGATGATTGTAATACAGTCTGCTTTCTCAATGATTTGCGTGACCTTCACTTGAACTCTGTTGAACTCTGCATCCAGCAAAAGAGTAGATAAAGCATGTCTGGTTGGAGGGGTGCATGCTGGGTGAAGAACATTCAGAAATCTCTTCCAATACACATTGCCTGTGAGCATCAGAGGTGAACCAGTTGCATACACAGCTCGAGCAAGACATTCATCAGCATTTCTCTGACTACGTTCCTCCATTGAGTCTTATTCCAGCAGGACCATGAGCTGTTGCTATCGGTAAAGTGTCTGATTCATCATTTTCACCTCGAATAGAAGTAGAGGGACTTTTGTCAGAGGTTGCTTGTTGTGAGCGCTGAGGGAACTTTGATGCAGATGATTCTGCATCTTTGTTGCATTCTTCACATATGATTTCACACAGTATTTGCACTGTACTTTTCCTTCTACATTAGCTGCAGTGAAATGTCTCCACACATCAGATCCCTGTAAAGATAAAAATAATAATAATACAATTCCATGTACAGATAAATAGTTAAGCAGTTAGATTAAACAAGTCCTTTGTATGATAAATGTTTTAAAATGAAACATGTATGGAAACATGTATGAATTAACACTCCTCAGTTAGCAGGCTCAAGCAAGCTAAACCCACATGGTAGCAAAAACTAACTAGCAGAAATTGTTAACAAGTTAGAACATATTTAAACACACTTTGCTGTAGGCTACCATTTACTAATTAACAAAAAATCATGTATGTCATATAAAATATATTCACCCCACCCAGTATTGTAATCAAAACTTACCAGAAAGCATGTAGTCCTTGGCTCAGACAGTGTAGTAGTGTGGGGCTCAATAGCATCTCATTAGTGTGCAAGATCTTGAGAATCAGCTGTACATGTGATGGAAGAATGCACTGTGCATGCAGAGGGTTGCAATTCCATTGAATTGGGGATAGTTTAACCAAAATATGCCACAAGACCTAGAATTGCCTTATGTGTATCCCACAAAAAAGGTTCACACACTAAGCTAACTTTTTTGATGAATTTAAGCAGAATTCCCCAAATTCCAGGGCTTAACTTCCCATGGAAAATTTACTGAAAAATGCCTGAAATTTTCCGGAAAGTTTCTGACCCTTTGCAACCCTATGTGGGATGGCATGGCACCGGACCAGTGGTGTGGTGGGATGTGATGGGATGGCACTGGGAGGACCAGTGGTGTGGTGTGATGGGATGGCACTGGGAGGACCAGTTGTGTGGTGTGATGGGATGGCACTGGGAGGACCAGTGGTGTGGTGTGATGGGATGGGATGGAACTGGGAGGACCAGTGGTGTGATGGGATGGCACTGGGAGGACCAGTGGTGTGATGGGATGGCACTGGGAGGACCAATGGTGTGATGGGAAGGCACTGGGAGGACCAGTGGTGTGGTGTGATGGGATGGCTCTGGGAGGACCTGTGGTGTGGTGTGATTGGATGGCACTGGGAGGACCAGTGGTGTGGTGTGATTGGATGGCACTGGGAGGACCAGTGGTGTGGTGTGATGGGATGGGATGACACTGGGAGGACCAGTGGTGTGGTGTGATGGGATGGCACTGGGAGGACCAGACTGGATCTGAGGGCGTGTGTGCCTGCCTATGTGTGCGCAGTCCGTGTCTGACTCAGTCCGTGTCTGACTCGGTTGGTGCGTGCTCGTACATGTGTGTGATTGGTCCTGTCTCTGTGTGTGACTGGTCCTGTCTCTGTGTGTGACTGGTCCTGTCTCTGTGTGTGACTGGTCCTGTCTCTGTGTGTGACTGGTCCTGTCTCTGTGTGTGACTGGTCCTGTCTCTGTGTGTGACTGGTCCTGTCTCTGTGTGTGACTGGTCCTGTCTCTGTGTGTGACTGGTCCTGTCTCTGTGTGTGACTGGTCCTGTCTCTGTGTGTGACTGGTCCTGTCTCTGTGTGTGACTGGTCCTGTCTCTGTGTGTGACTGGTCCTGTCTCTGTGTGTGACTGGTCCTGTCTCTGTGTGTGACTGGTCCTGTCTCTGTGTGTGACTGGGCCTGTCTCTGTGTGTGACTGGGCCTGTCTCTGTGTGACTGGGCCTGTCTCTGTGTGAGCTACTGGCCGTGCCAAACAACATGTCTCTGTTAGTTTGTCCCAGCTTGTCATCATCCTCATCACCACATCACTTAGCTCTGCCCTCAGTGTCACCACTATATTGTCCCCTAGTGTCAGTGGGGTTCATATACACAGAATGAGATACTTCTCAGCCTTTTTTAAGCTAAATTAGAAATCTCTCGTTATGTTGTCATACAGGCACCTTTAATCCAACCCAATACTGGCTTCCAGTGCATCTAGCTTTGCTTGTTGATTTGAAATTCCCGTTAGAAGATAGATGAGTATTATGCATTTTTACATCTGAAAACATGGAAAGATTATAATGCTTCAAAGTAGGTTAACAGTAAGTCTTAACCCTACTGTGACATGAACTAGGGCAACTGTCAGACTCAATCGTGGACACTCTTACTGACATCTGTGGCTGCTTTTCTTGATGCATTGTTGCCTTTGTGCTGTTGTCTGACCAATAATGTTTGTACCCTGTTTTGTGCTGCTACCATGTTGTGCTGCTACCATGTTCTGTTTCTGCCTTGCTATGTTGTTGTCTTAGGTCTCTCTTTATGTAGTGTTGTGGTCTCTCTTTATGTAGTGTTGTGGTGTCTCTCTCTCTCTTTATGTAGTGTTGTGGTCTCTCTTTATGTAGTGTTGTGGTCTCTCTTTATGTAGTGTTGTGGTGTCTCTTTATGTAGTGTTGTGGTGTCTCTCTTTATGTAGTGTTGTGGTGTCTCTCTCTCTCTTTATGTAGTGTAGTGGTGTCTCTCTTTATGTAGTGTAGTGGTGTCTCTCTTTATGTAGTGTTGTGGTGTCTCTCTTTATGTAGTGTTGTGGTGTCTCTCTTTATGTAGTGTTGTGGTGTCTCTCTTTATGTAGTGTTGTGGTGTCTCTCTTTATGTAGTGTTGTGGTGTCTCTCTTTATGTAGTGTTGTGGTGTCTCTCTTTATGTAGTGTTGTTGTGGTGTCTCTTTATGTAGTGTTGTGGTGTCTCTTTATGTAGTGTTGTGGTGTCTCTTTATGTAGTGTTGTGGTGTCTCTCTTTATGTAGTGTTGTGGTGTCTCTCTTTATGTAGTGTTGTTTTGTCTCTCTTTATGTAGTGTTGTTTTGTCTCTCTTTATGTAGTGTTGTGGTCTCTCTTTATGTAGTGTTGTGGTGTCTCTCTCTCTCTTTATGTAGTGTTGTGGTCTCTCTTTATGTAGTGTTGTGGTCTCTCTTTATGTAGTGTTGTGGTGTCTCTTTATGTAGTGTTGTGGTGTCTCTCTTTATGTAGTGTTGTGGTGTCTCTCTCTCTCTTTATGTAGTGTAGTGGTGTCTCTCTTTATGTAGTGTAGTGGTGTCTCTCTTTATGTAGTGTTGTGGTGTCTCTCTTTATGTAGTGTTGTGGTGTCTCTCTTTATGTAGTGTTGTGGTGTCTCTCTTTATGTAGTGTTGTGGTGTCTCTCTTTATGTAGTGTTGTGGTGTCTCTCTTTATGTAGTGTTGTGGTGTCTCTCTTTATGTAGTGTTGTTGTGGTGTCTCTTTATGTAGTGTTGTTGTGGTGTCTCTTTATGTAGTGTTGTTTTGTATCTCTTTATGTAGTGTAGTGGTGTCTCTCTTTATGTAGTGTTGTGGTGTCTCTCTTTATGTAGTGTTGTGGTGTCTCTCTTTATGTAGTGTTGTGGTGTCTCTCTTTATGTAGTGTTGTGGTGTCTCTCTTTATGTAGTGTTGTGGTGTCTCTCTTTATGTAGTGTTGTGGTGTCTCTCTTTATGTAGTGTTGTTGTGGTGTCTCTTTATGTAGTGTTGTGGTGTCTCTTTATGTAGTGTTGTGGTGTCTCTTTATGTAGTGTTGTGGTGTCTCTCTTTATGTAGTGTTGTGGTGTCTCTCTTTATGTAGTGTTGTTTTGTCTCTCTTTATGTAGTGTTGTTTTGTCTCTCTTTATGTAGTGTTGTGGTCTCTCTTTATGTAGTGTTGTGGTGTCTCTCTCTCTCTTTATGTAGTGTTGTGGTCTCTCTTTATGTAGTGTTGTGGTCTCTCTTTATGTAGTGTTGTGGTGTCTCTTTATGTAGTGTTGTGGTGTCTCTCTTTATGTAGTGTTGTGGTGTCTCTCTCTCTCTTTATGTAGTGTAGTGGTGTCTCTCTTTATGTAGTGTAGTGGTGTCTCTCTTTATGTAGTGTTGTGGTGTCTCTCTTTATGTAGTGTTGTGGTGTCTCTCTTTATGTAGTGTTGTGGTGTCTCTCTTTATGTAGTGTTGTGGTGTCTCTCTTTATGTAGTGTTGTGGTGTCTCTCTTTATGTAGTGTTGTGGTGTCTCTCTTTATGTAGTGTTGTTGTGGTGTCTCTTTATGTAGTGTTGTTGTGGTGTCTCTTTATGTAGTGTTGTTTTGTATCTCTTTATGTAGTGTTGTGGTGTCTCTCTTTATGTAGTGTTGTGGTGTCTCTCTTTATGTAGTGTTGTTTTGTCTCTCTTTATGTAGTGTTGTTTTGTCTCTCTTTATGTAGTGTTGTCTCTCTTTATGTAGTGTTGTGGTGTCTCTTTATGTAGTGTTGTTTTGTCTCTCTTTATGTAGTGTTGTGTTGTCTCTCGTGATGTGTGTTTTGTCCTATTTTTTTTATTTAATTTATTTATATTTTTAATCCCAGCCTACCAAAATACCTTCTGCCTTTTGGTAGGCTGTCATTGTAAATAAGAATTTGTTCTTAACTGACTTGCCTAGTTAAATAAAACATTAAATTAAAACTGTTGAGGGAAGTTGTAGTATGTAGTTTAAGCTCCAAGGGGACTGTCTCTGTGTGACTGGGCCTGTTTCTGTGTGACTGGGCCTGTCTCTGTGTGACTGGGCCTGTCTCTGTGTGACTGGGCCTGTCTCTGTGTGACTGGGCCTGTCTCTGTGTGACTGGGCCTGTCTCTGTGTGACTGGGCCTGTCTCTGTGTGACTGGGCCTGTCTCTGTGTGACTGGGACTGTCTCTGTGTGACTGGGACTGTCTCTGTGTGACTGGGCCTGTCTCTGTGTGACTATAGTATACATTCCTCTTGACTTATTACACATTTTGTGTTACAGCCTGAATTCAAAATGGATTAAATATATGTTTTTCTTACCCATCTACACAAAATACCCCATAATGATAAAGTGAAAACACGTTTTTAGACATTTTAGCAAATTTATTGAACATGAAATACAGAAATATCTAATTTCACACCCCTGTGGCAATACTTTGTAGAAGCACCTTTGGCGGCGGTAACAGATTTGAGTCGTTTTCTCAAGCTCTGTTAAGTTAGATGGGGAGAGGCGTTGAATAGCAATCTTCAAGTCTTTCCAAAGATTTTCAATGAGATTGAAGTCTGGGCTTTGGCTGGACTACTCAAGGACTTTCACATTCTAGTTTTGAAGCCATTCCAGCATTGCTTTGGCTGTATGCTTGGGGTCATTGTCCTGTTGGAACGTAAATCTTCGCCCCCAGTCTAAGGTTGTTTGCACTTTGAAGCAGGTTCTCATCAAGGATTTCCCTGTATTTGGCTCCCTTCGTTGTTCTCTCTATCCTTACCAGTCTCCCAGTCCCTGCCGATGAAAAGTATCCCCATAGCATGATGCAGCCTCCACCATGCTTCACGGTAGGGTTGCTGTTAGAGGGGTGATGAGCTGTGCCTGGTTTTCTCCAGACCCAACGTTTTGCATTCAGCCAAAGAGGTAAACGTTTTGTCTCATCAGACCACAGAATCCTTTGCCTTTTGGCATGGTGAAACATAAGATATTACAGTTTGTAATGTCCCGTTGGTAGGATTTTCGGGATCGTACCTTGTCTAATTTATTATCCAATGATTGTATGTTGGCTAGTAATACTGATGGTAAAGGCAGCTTACCCACTCGCCTTCGGATCCTTACAAGGCACCCCAACCTACGTCCCCAATATCTCCATCTCTTTTCCTGCTAATGACGGGGATTTGTTCCTTGTCTGAAGTACATCTTCCGGGACCAGCTCGTTGAACACAAATTCCTCGTCCAGTCCGAGGTGAGTGATCGCTGCTCTTTTCGGCCATAAGAGACGGTGGCAGAAACATTATGTACAAAATAAGTTACAAATAATGCAAAAAACCCCACATAATAACACAATTGGTTAGACTCCCGTAAAACGACTTCCCTTTTCCTCCGGCACCATTTTTAGACATGCACTGTATACATCACATGATCAGCCCATTAAAATGAATGAATGGATTCACATACAAGACATAAAGCTTAAGTTATAAAACATTAACAAGGATTACAAAGCATAATTCTAGGCGCATAGATCCTAAGGTTAACATGAACAAAGAGATACCTACTTGGCCAGAGGCCCAGAAGCCTTCCTCCATGGATGGGATAAGAGACAGAACAACAGACCTAACATCTTACAGGTCCTGCCTCATTTGGGTCCCGTCTGACATGGCGTGCCTGGGAACCAGATGGCAGATGAAGGAGCCCTACATCATTAACACCATAGTTCCACAGACGAAAGGAGAAAAATGAACGCATCTCTACTCCATCCACTGGTTTCACTATACTCCATCCACTGGTTTCACTATACTCCATCCACTGGTTTCACTATACTCCATCCTCTGGTTTCACTATACTCCATCCTCTGGTTTCACTATACTCCAACCTCTGGTTTCACTATACTCCATCCTCTGGTTTCACTATACTCCATCCTCTGGTTTCACTATACTCCATCCTCTGGTTTCACTATACTCCATCCTCTGGTTTCACTATACTCCATCCACTGGTTTCACTATACTCCATCCACTGGTTTCACTATACTCCATCCACTGGTTTCACTATAATCCATCCTCTGGTTTCACTATACTCCATCCACTAGTTTCACTATACTCCATCCATCCACTGGTTTCACTATACTCCATCCATCCACTGGTTTCACTATACTAAACACTATAAATTTACTCAAAACCAACAGTAATCCACATAGCTATACTTTCCTTCTTCCATTCATGTAGACCAGTGTGCAGTATCCAGAACAAACACCTCCACAGTCTCGTCACACTCCAGTCCAGTAGGTGGCGGTAATCCACCTAATACTGGTATGCACACTGCCAGAAGAAACCAACAAACGATACCAAGTTTACAGTTAACTGATCACCAAGGCCCAATCTCCACAGGGTGTCACAGCATCTAAAGGCTTGTGTGGAGGATGAGACCAATGTAAATAAGACATAAAACCAGAGAAGACAATAAAACCCCTTTTCTTTAAAAAAAGTAATTTAGAGTTCACCCTGTACAGAGATAATACATCCATATACTGTACAGAGATAATACATCCATATACTGTAAAGAGATATATATCCTCAGAGAACATGTTTTGGATCGATACCAGACATGGATACTATTATTCTATCACAATAGTCAGTACTCTGGATACTGTAACAGAGAGACATGTTGGCCCCCAGAGGGGTAGGGGCTGACTAGTCCTTGAGACATGTTGGCCCCCAGAGGGGGAGGGGCTGACTAGTCCTTGAGACATGTTGGCCCCCAGAGGGGGAGGGGTTGACTAGTCCTTGAGACATGTTGGCCCCCAGAGGGGGAGGGGTTGACTAGTCCTTGAGACATGTTGGCCCCCAGAGGGGGAGGGGCTGACTAGTCCTTGTGACATGTTGGCCCCCAGAGGGGGAGGGGTTGACTAGTCCTTGAGACATGTTGGCCCCCAGAGGGGGAGGGGTTGACTAATCCTTGAGACATGTTGGCCCCCAGAGGGGGAGGGGCTGACTAGTCCTTGAGACATGTTGGCCCCCAGAGGGGGAGGGGCTGACTAGTCCTTGAGACATGTTGGCCCCCAGAGGGGGAGGGGCTGACTAGTCCTTGTGACATGTTGGCCCCCAGAGGGGGAGGGGTTGACTAGTCCTTGAGACATGTTGGCCCCCAGAGGGGGAGGGGCTGACTAGTCCTTGAGACATGTTGGCCCCCAGAGGGGGAGGGGTTGACTAGTCCTTTGGCTAGTCAGTTTGGCTACTCCCTCTGAGCCACACCCATTTCGGCTCCTGCTCCTCTCGCCCCTCTCCCAGAGCTCAGTGGATTATTTTTGGTTTCATCCAAAATCACATTTAGGCTAATTTAATTTTAGCAAGTTGAAATGGCCATGGTTGTATTCTACATGAATTTTTACGGCCAACTTGCGTGATATTTTAAGTTTGGGACAGGCCTAGTTATGACAGTTATAAAACAGACATTTATGTAGTTCCTTTCCCATATGAGCTTTTTATTTAAATTAAAATGTATTTAAATCAAATCAAATTTTATTGGTCACATAAACGTGGTTAGCAGATGTTATTGGTCACATACACATGGTTAGCAGATGTTATTGGTCACATAAACGTGGTTAGCAGATGTTATTGGTCACATAAACGTGGTTAGCAGATGTTATTGGTCACATACACATGGTTAGCAGATGTTATTGGTCACATAAACGTGGTTAGCAGATGTTATTGCGGGTGTAGCGAAATGCTTGTGCTTCTAGCTCCGACAGTGCAGTAATATCTAACAAGTCATATATCTAACAGTTTCACAACATAAACCCAAATACACATAAATCTAAGTAAGGAATGGATTGAGTATATATACATATATGTCAGGGCAGCATTGGACTAAGATACAGTGGCATAGTAAGCTTTATAGTATACAGTATATACATAAGAGATTGGTGATGCAGTATGTAAACACCATTAAGTGACTAAGATACTGAAGAATAGTATAACGTACAGTTTAAACATATGAGATGAGTAGTGCAAGATACGGAAACATTATTAAAGTGTCTAGTGTTTCATCCTTAAGTGGCCTGTGATGTCTAATCTACAGTGTCTTGTGAAAGTATTCTCCCCCTTGGCATTTTTCCTATTTTGTTGCCTTACAACTTGTAATTAAAATAGATTTTGGGGGGTTTGTATCATTTGATTTAGACAACAGGTCGACCACTTTGAAGATGCAAAATATATTTTATTGTAAAACAAACAAGAAATAAGACAAAAAAACTGAACTTGAGCATTTATATCTATTCACCCTCCCAAAGTCAATACTTTGTAGAGCCACCTTTTGCAGCAATTACAGCTGTAAGTCTCTTGGGGTTTGTCTCTATCAGCTTGGACATCTAGCCACTGGGATCTTTGCCCATTCTTCAAGGCAGAACTGCTCCAGCTCCTTCAAGTTGGATGGGTTCTGCTGGTGTACAGCCATCTTTAAGTCGTACCACAGATTCTCAACTGGATTGAGGTCTGGGCTTTGACTAGGCCATTCCAAGACATTTGAATGTTTCCTCTTAAACCACTCGAGTGTTGCTTTAGCAGTATGCTTTAGGGTCATTGTCCTGCTGGAAGGTGAACCTCCGTCCCAGTCTCAAATCTCTGGAAGACTGAAACAGGTTTCCCTCAAGAATTTCCCTGTATTTAGCGCCATCCATCATTCCTTCAATTCTGACTTGTTTCCCAGTCCCTGCTGATGGAAAAACATCCCTACGGTGTTCTAGGGGTGATGAGAGGTGTTGAGTTTGCACCAGACATAGAGTTTTCCTTGATGGCCAAAAAGCTACATTTTTGTCTCATCTGACCAGAGTACCTTCTTCCATATGTTTGCGGAGTCTCCCACATGCCTTTTGGCGAACACCAAACGTGATTGCTTATTTTTTTCTTTAAGCAATGGCTTTTTTCTGGCCACTCTTCCATAAATCCCAGCTCTGTGGAGTGTACGGCTTAAAGTGGTCCTATGGACAGATACTCCAATCTCCGCTCTGGAGCTTTGCAGCTCCTTCAGGGTTATCTCTTTGTTGCCTCTGATTTATGCCCTCCTTGCCTGGTCCATGAGGTGTTGTTTCACCATCTGGGGGGCGACCCGTCAGGAAGTCCAGCATCCAGTTGCACAAGCCGGGTTCAGACACAGGGCCTGGAGCTTGATGATGAGCTTGGAGGGTACTATGGTGTTGAATGCTGAGCTATAGTCAATGAATAGCATCCTTACATAGGTATCCAGATGGGATAGGGCAGTGTGTAATGTGGTGGCGATTGCGTCATCTGTGGATCTATTGGGACGGTAAGTAAATTGAAGGGGGTCTAGGGTGGCAGGTAAGGTGGAGGTGATATGATCCTTGACTAGCCTCTCGAAGCACTTCATGATGACAGAGGTGATGCTACGGGGCGATAGTCACCTTTGCTTTCTTGGGTACAGGGTCAATGGTGGCCATCTTGAAGCATGTGGGGACAACAGACAGGGATAGGGAGAGATTGAATATCTCTGTAAACACAACTGCTAGCTGATCTGCGCATGCTCTGAGTACGCGGCTAGGGATACCATCTGGGCCAGCAGCCTTGCGAGGGTTGACACGCTTAAATGTCTTACTCACGTCGGCCACTGAGAGGGAGAGCCCACAATCCTTGGTGGCGGCCCAAGTCGGTGGCACTTCTATTATCCTCAAAGCGAGCGAAGAAGGTGTTCAGCCTGTCCGGAAGCAAGACGTCGGTGTCTGCGACGTGACTTGTTTTCCTTTTATAGTCCGTGATTTAGGCCTACACACAGTGCCTTCAGAAAGTATTTACAACTCTTGGATTTCCCCCCATGTTGTGTTACAAAGTGAGATTAAAATTGATTTAATTGTCAGTTTTTGGTCAACTTTTGTTCAAGTCTCTTAAGAGCTTTCCTCACCTGTATTGTGTAACATTTGCCCATTATACTTTTCCAAATTTCTTCTAGCTCTTTCAAATTGGTTGTTGATCATTGCTAGCCATTTTCAGGTCTTGCCATAGATTTAAGCTAATTTAAGTCAAAACTATAACTTGACTACTCAGAAACATTCACTGTCTTCTTGGTAAGCAACTAGATTTGGCCTTGTGTTTTAGGTTATTGTCCTGCTGAAAGGTGAATTCATCTCCCAGTGTCTTGTGGAAAGCAGACTGAACCAGGTTTTCCTCTAGGATTTTGCCTTTCATTTTAAACACTTATTGCACAGTGAGTCCATACAACTTATTATGTGACTTGTTAAGAACTTATTTCAGGGTTGAATATATATTGACTCAAGACAATTCAGCTTTTCATTTTGTATTAATTTGTAAAGATTTAGAAAAATAATTATATTATGGGGTAATGTGTGCTGGCCAGTGACAAAATGTCTCAATTAAATTCAGGCTCTAAGAAAACATTTTTAAAAAGTCAAGGTGAATACTTTCTGAAGACACTGTAAGGAAAACAATGGAATATTACAAACAATCTATGCAAAATTTAAACAAATGCTTTCCTCAACATGGTAGCTATGTATATTAGCCTCTCTCTAGCTAACCTAGCATTCGTCAACTCAGCTGGAGCTAATTCAAATGATGAAACCTGAGATCCTGGTTTGACAGTCCTAAAGCTGTTTAACACCGTTTATGAATCAGTCTATTAGCTTCTTATAACTATAAAATAGGCCTAATGACATACTTATTAGGGTTTGGCGGTATCCAGATTTCCATACCTTCATACAGTGCCCTGCCTTTGCCATCCCTGTATACACGGTGTTACCGGTAGTGCAAACAAGTGCCGCTATTTATTTTTTTAAATGTAAGAAAAACCCAAAAAGCGCCACTTACCAGAATGCCAAGAAAATGCTAACACGTACTCAGAAATTCTCATAGCAGATGCTAGGTAAATGCTAACGAGTGCATGCCAACATTTACTACTAGGACAGAAACCCAGCTCATAAAGTTATGCAAGTATCTCAAAACGCAGTTTGCAGCACGCAGAAAACAAATATTAGGCAGAAGGGTTCTTAATCCAGGAGGTATCTGCTGCTGTTACCAAGAAGCTTGAACTTGCAAGCTAATTTTAGTTACTTAGCAAGTTGGCAGAACCCAGCTGGACATAATTTTTATGGCACATCTTGGATAGTTAACTTAATAGTTATAATTATTATATATAGCTGGCAAACATCAGTAGTGAGTTTCATACAAGTGTAACTTGATCACCTGACTTAAGTTGCACTTCCATTTTGCTCCTTGTGCTTCTTTGTAAACAAACACACGTGACTGACTCAAACCAATGTTTTGGGAAGCTAGTACCGATAAGCTTCATAATGGAAAAAGCTTAATAATAAAAAATTATCTAACGGGCGAAATGATGTACATGATCTGCTTTATCTATTACCTAGTGCACAAGTTGACTGCAGGTATTTATTTAAAAAGTATTAATAATCAAAGCCCAAAAAAACAGAATGCTAACAAGTACTAAGGAAATCCTCAGACAACGCTAACCAAATGCTAAGAAGCTCATTGCGAATATTTTGTACAGTTTCTGACCTAAACTTTACAAGTAACTCAAAAACACTACTTAGCGTTTGCTGCACGCACAAAACGAATATTAGCCAGCAGGTGTCTTGATCCAGGGGAGGGGGGGGGGTTCTCTGCTGTTACCAAGCGAATGCTTGATTTTGGAAGAAGCTAACCACTTAGCTAGATAGCTAACTAGCTAGGGTTGCAAAGGGTCGGAAACTTTACGTATATTTTCCATGGGAAGTTAAGCCCAGGAATTTGGGGAATTTTGCTTAAATTCATCAAAAAAGTTAGCTTATAACAGTGACCCTTTTTTGTGGGATAAACACAAGGCAATTCTAGGTCTTGTGGCATATTTTGGTTAAACTATCCCCAATTCAATGGAATTGCAACCCTCTGCATGCACAGTGCATTCTTCCATCACATGTACAGCTGATTCTCAAGATCTTGCACACTAATGAGATGCTATTGAGCCCCACACTACTACACTGTCTGAGCCAAAGACTACATGCTTTCTGGTAAGTTTTGATTACAATACTGGATGGGGTGAATATATTTTATATGACATACATGATTTTTTGTTAACTAGTAAATAGTAGCCTACAGCAAAGTGTGTTTAAATAATTCCCAACTTATTAACAATTTCTGCTAGTTAGTTTTTGCTACCATGTGGGTTTTAGCTTGCTTGAGCCTGCTTACTGAGGAGTGTTAATTCACCTGTTTCCATAAATGTTTCATTTTAAAACATTTATCTTACAAAGGACTTGTTTAATCTAACTGCTTAACTATTTATCTGTACATGGAATTGTATTATTATTATTTTTATCTGTGTGTGTGCCCGGGTTCTCTTCACTCTCTTACAGTGTCTGTGTGTGTGCCCGGGTTCTCTTCACTCTCTCACAGTGTCTGTGTGTGTGCCCGGGTTCTCTTCACTCTCTCACAGTGTCTGTGTGTGTGCCCGGGTTCTCTTCACTCTCTCTCAGCCTGGTAGTCAGGGCACTAAAACAGCGGTGAAGTTGAGCATCATGCTTCAACGCTCTTAGTTTTTTTTTTTTAAATTGACCCGCTATTCTGTTGACTTTTTGCATTTTTACATTACATTTTTGTATGAATAAACTAAAAACAGATTAAATGAATTTTGGCATAGGGATCCGTGTAATAAATACACGGATGCTGGAAATTTGCTTGAAAACTGCAACATTTTCTTTCCGATGCCAAGATGCGGGCCATTTAAAATGTCAATCCCAGGACCCGAGACTTGCTTCATCCAGCCATGCACTGCCAAAGTCATACAGGGCATAAAATGAACTCTTTGGTCCACCATTTAAAAATATACCAGCGACTCTGATTTTCTTACCAGCAAAAATATTTTATTTCTGCTAAAATTATACAAACAACACACATACAAATGTATGAGCATGCTTTGTAATGTTTCTAAAACAATGTGTATTGCTAGTAAGTAACTAATGTTTTTTGTGACCTTTTAACCCAAATATCACAGATGAGAAAATGATTTTCACCTGTTCCTTTAAGGGCGGGAGGTTACCGTGGTGACGTGACTAACTAACAGAAGGGTTGGCTGCTCTTCCCTAGCAGTTGAAACTCAAACATAGAAAAACAACCTAGATTGTGAACAAAACAACGAAAACAGCCAAGAAACACAAGGACAAGGTCTGACTTCAGTAGACTTTTGTTTCAAGTAAATTAGACCAACTTTTTGCATGTGCAGCAGCGCTTCTAAAAACAAATATTTCACTCCGCTCTTCAGGTGCGCACAGCCCCCAGCGCAAGGTGGATTTGTAATTAAATTTGTATTTAACCTTCATTTAACTAGGCAAGTCAGATAAGCGCAAGTATTATTTACAATGACGACCTACAGGGTCAGTCAAGGACATATCGACAGGTTTTCACATTGTCGGCTCGGGCACCTTTCAGTTACTGGCCCAACGCTCCAACCACTAGGCTACCTGCCGCCCCAAACGCTGTATAGGATTCCTAGTTCTTTGACTTTGTGTGATTCATTTAACAGCTATGAAACTTAAAAATAAATACTTTGAATACAGCGACTGCAGCATTTATATTACTATAAATGTGATCATACTTTACTATTTGTATCCACAAATCCGAGTGAAATGCGAGCACTGTGGAGCGCTGACCTCTCACCAAAGTGGCTGATGAAATATATACATTTTAAGTTGTTTTGGTTATGAGGGGGTCCCTGATGAATTTGCTAAAACAAAAGGGGTCCCTGGCCCCAAAAAGTTTGAGAACCCCTGGCCTATGTTTTCTCCAAGGGGAGGTCCTAACTGCAGGTTGGTTTTTATTGTCACGAGTCTTGTCCTGGAGGCAGAACTGAGCGGTTTCCGCCAGATGGGCTGCAAAGTCAAATTTAAGGTTAGGTTTATCAGTGTGGTTGAGGTTAATGTTAATGACTATAGTGAAGTGTGTGTGTGTGATCAGTAGCTCTGTAGGGCAGCAGTACCCTGTAACAGCAGTACCCTGTAACAGCAGTACCCTGTAACAGCAGAACCCTGTAACAGCAGAACCCTGTAACAGCAGAACCCTGTAACAGCAGAACCCTGTAACAGCAGAACCCTGTAACAGCAGAACCCTGTAACAGCAGTACCCTCCAGGAGTCATCTCTCTCTCTCTCTCTCTCTCTCTCTCTCTCTCTCTCTCTCTCTCTCTCTCTCTCTCTCTCTCTCTCTCTCTCTCTCTCTCTCTCGATTCAGCTAGAGTATCTATAGATTCAAGAGTATGAATCTGTGGTATTCCAAATGGTGTCAATGCATTCACTGTCTACAGAGTGGTGGGCTTCATACAGGTTGTGAAGTTTGCATGGCTCTGTTTAAATCAGCTAGTAGAGTCACTAAACGTGTGGGTGAGGTTTTCTCTTCATAACCACCTGTAGCTTATACTAATACAATGTCATTAAATGATTGTATGTGATGTCTGGTCATCTCCTAATCTTCTCCCTTCTCTATACTCTCTGTCCAGGAGTTCTTTGATCATGCGAAGAAGCTGTGGGATGACGAGGGAGTTAAGGCGTGCTTCGAGCGATCCAACGAGTACCAGCTCATTGACTGTGCACAATAGTAAGTTCTATCTCCATCATAATCTAACTCCCTTCCTCCACCTACAACACAAAGCATAGTTGGTTTGGTTGGTTGTGGGAGCTCCTAACACCGTGCCCAAACCGGGGTTTACCCCCCACACCAAACACGATCACCAACACGCAGGTAGAAATATCAAAACAAACTCTGAACCAGTTATTTTAATTTGGGAACAGGTTGAAAAGCATTCAACATGTATGGTAATTTAGCTGCTAGTTTGCTGTTACTAGATCATTAGTCCTGGTATATAAACATTGGGTTGTTATTTTAAAAGGTCCTCTACTCTGACAGTTAATCCACAGATAAAACGGTCAACAGAATAGTTTCTCCTCCTTCAGGCTTCTTATTCCTCTTTGGGACTTTATATGGCGATTGGCAACTAACTTTCATAATAAGGTGCATTACCACAGCCGACCAGCTCATCTTTAGATCACCCACGTGGGTATATGCTCCTAAACACCAATGAGGAGATGGTAACTACTCCTAAACACCAATGAGGAGATGGTAACTACTCCTAAACACCAATGAGGAGATGGTAACTACTCCTAAACACCAATGAGGAGATGGTAACTACTCCTAAACACCAATGATGAGATGGTAACTACTCCTAAACACCAATGAGGAGATGGTAACTACTCCTAAACACCAATGAGGAGATGGTAACTACTCCTAAACACCAATGAGGAGATGGTAACTACTCCTAAACACCAATGAGGAGATGGTAACTACTCCTAAACACCAATGAGGAGATGGTAACTACTCCTAAACACCAATGAGGAGATGGTAACTACTCCTAAACACCAATGAGGAGATGGTAACTACTCCTAAAAGCCAATGAGGAGATGGTAACTACTCCTAAACACCAATGAGGAGATGGTAACTACTCCTAAACACCAATGAGGAGATGGTAACTACTCCTAAACACCAATGAGGAGATGGTAACTACTCCTAAACACCAATGAGGAGATGGTAACTACTCCTAAACACCAATGAGGAGATGGTAACTACTCCTAAACACCAATGAGGAGATGGTAACTACTCCTAAACACCAATGAGGAGATGGTAACTACTCCTAAACACCAATGAGGAGATGGTAACTACTCCTAAACACCAATGAGGAGATGGTAACTACTCCTAAACACCAATGAGGAGATGGTAACTACTCCTAAACACCAATGAGGAGATGGTAACTACTCCTAAACACCAATGAGGAGATGGTAACTACTCCTAAAAGCCAATGAGGAGATGGTAACTACTCCTAAACACCAATGAGGAGATGGTAACTACTCCTAAACACCAATGAGGAGATGGTAACTACTCCTAAACACCAATGAGGAGATGGTAACTACTCCTAAACACCAATGAGGAGATGGTAACTACTCCTAAACACCAATGAGGAGATGGTAACTACTCCTAAACACCAATGAGGAGATGGTAACTACTCCTAAACACCAATGAGGAGATGGTAACTACTCCTAAACACCAATGAGGAGATGGTAACTACTCCTAAACACCAATGAGGAGATGGTAACTACTCCTAAACACCAATGAGGAGATGGTAACTACTCCTAAACACCAATAAGGAGATGGTAACTACTCCTAAACACCAATGAGGAGATGGGGGAGGCAGGACTTGTACAGCGATTGGTGTCACAAATAGAACCAACTTCTATTTTAGCGCCTGGCAACGCAGACTGTCGTTGACGCGCGAGCAGTGTGGTTGCAATAATTGAATAACATGTATGTGTACATTTATATTGCAACGCTTGCACAAATGATGGGAGCGGTGTGGGCAGCGTGTAAAGTTAACCATAGTTATCAGCTGGTTGTGGGAGCTCTTAAAGTTAACCATAGTTATCAGCTGGTTGTGGGAGCTCTTAAAGTTAACCATAGTTATCAGCTGGTTGTGGGCAGCGTGTAAAGTTAACCATAGTTATCAGCTGGTTGTGGGAGCTCTTAAAGTTAACCATAGTTATCAGCTGGTTGTGGGCAGCGTGTAAAGTTAACCATAGTTATCAGCTGGTTGTGGGAGCT
This sequence comes from Thymallus thymallus, assembly GCA_023634145.1. NCBI lineage: Eukaryota > Metazoa > Chordata > Actinopteri > Salmoniformes > Salmonidae > Thymallus > Thymallus thymallus. The sequence continues at coordinate 1,389,590 of CM042383.1, forward strand.
CTTAAAGTTAACCATAGTTATCAGCTGGTTGTGGGCAGCGTGTAAAGTTAACCATAGTTATCAGCTGGTTGTGGGAGCTCTTAAAGTTAACCATAGTTATCAGCTGGTTGTGGGAGCTCTTAAAGTTAACCATAGTTATCAGCTGGTTGTGGGAGCTCTTAAAGTTAACCATAGTTATCAGCTGGTTGTGGGCAGCGTGTAAAGTTAACCATAGTTATCAGCTGGTTGTGGGAGCTCTTAAAGTTAACCATAGTTATCAGCTGGTTGTGGGAGCTCTTAAAGTTAACCATAGTTATCAGCTGGTTGTGGGAGCTCTTAAACTTAACCGTAGTTATCAGCTGGTTGTGGGAGCTCTTAAACTTAACCGTAGTTATCAGCTGGTTGTGGGAGCTCTTAAAGTTAACCATAGTTATCAGCTGGTTGTGGGAGCTCTTAAAGTTAACCATAGTTATCAGCTGGTTGTGGGAGCTCTTAAAGTTAACCATAGTTATCAGCTGGTTGTGGGAGCTCTTAAAGTTAACCATAGTTATCAGCTGGTTGTGGGAGCTCTTAAAGTTAACCATAGTTATCAGCTGGTTGTGGGAGCTCTTAAAGTTAACCATAGTTATCAGCTGGTTGTGGGAGCTCTTAAAGTTAACCATAGTTATCAGCTGGTTGTGGGAGCTCTTAAAGTTAACCATAGTTATCAGCTGGTTGTGGGAGCTCTTAAAGTTAACCGTCTGCACAAATGTTATATCAGTAAACTTTAGGCCCATCTTTACTTTAGACAGGTGTTGCTGATGAAGGGTGAGCAATGATGCTGCTTTGTTGTTGATGGAACATTTCCAACCAGTGTGATGTGTGGTGCTTGGTGATTTGAGTTGCTGGCTTTGCATTGCAATGTTTGTGTTGAATCAGTGAGTCATATTTCTAAAACAGTGTTGAATCAGTGATTCATATTACTTTCCCTTCTTTAGCTTTGCCTTGGCAGGCTATGTCCTCTCTGGGTAGTGTTGACAGCTTCAGGCTATGTCCTCTCTGGGTAGTGTTGACAGCTTCAGGCTATGTCCTCTCTGGGTAGTGTTGACAGCTTCAGGCTATGTCCTCTCTGGATAGTGTTGACAGCTTCAGGCTATGTCCTCTCTGGATAGTGTTGACAGCTTCAGGCTATGTCCTCTCTGGGTAGTGTCGACAGCTTCAGGCTATGTCCTCTCTGGGTAGTGTCGACAGCTTCAGGCTATGTCCTCTCTGGGTAGTGTCGACAGCTTCAGGCTATGTCCTCTCTGGATAGTGTTGACAGCTTCAGGCTATGTCCTCTCTGGGTAGTGTTGACAGCTTCAGGCTATGTCCTCTCTGGGTAGTGTTGACAGCTTCAGGCTATGTCCTCTCTGGGTAGTGTCGACAGCTTCAGGCTATGTCCTCTCTGGGTAGTGTCGACAGCTTCAGGCTATGTCCTCTCTGGGTAGGTTGGACTGGGTTGTACTGTAGGATGGGTTGTACTGTAGGATGGGTTGTACTGTAGGATGGGTTGGACTGGGTTGTACTGTAGGATGGGTTGGACTGGGTTGTACTGTAGGATGGGTTGGACTGGGTTGTACTGTAGGATGGGTTGGACTGGGTTGTACTGTAGGATGGGTTGTACTGTAGGATGGGTTGTACTGGGTTGTACTGTAGGATGGGTTGTACTGTAGGATGGGTTGTACTGGGTTGTACTGTAGGATGGGTTGGACTGTAGGATGGGTTGTACTGTAGGATGGGTTGTACTGTAGGATGGGTTGTACTGGGTTGTATTGTAGGATGGGTTGTACTGTAGGATGGGTTGTACTGGGTTGTACTGTAGGATGGGTTGGACTGGGTTGTACTGTAGGATGGGTTGTACGGGGTTGTACTGTAGGATGGGTTGTACTGTAGGATGGGTTGTACTGTAGGATGGGTTGTACTGGGTTGTACTGTAGGATGGGTTGTACTGGGTTGTACTGTAGGATGGGTTGTACTGGGTTGTACTGTAGGATGGGTTGTACTGGGTTGTACTGTAGGATGGGTTGTACTGTAGGATGGGTTGTACTGTAGGATGGGTTGTACTGTAGGATGGGTTGTACTGTAGGATGGGTTGTACTGTAGTTCCTAATCTACAGGCCAGTTAAAGGAAGCCTAGCGATTAGAGCGTTGAGCCAGTACATGTAGCCACACATGTATTTACAGTCCCTGCAGCCTACTGTATTGGACTACATCTGTCCCACTGTAGAAAGTTAAAGTTGCTAACAGGCCTATTATCAGCTGGCTTCCTATACTATTGTTATGTGTCCTAAAAGACGTTGCGTTAGCTCCCCTGTTACGTCCCCAGAATTCTGGGTTCGTTTTAGTGTCATTTTTGGTCTGGTATTGTTTGTGTTTTTTCCCTATCAGGCAAGATGGCTGTTTGTGACTGTTCCGGCAGCTGATTGGTGGTTCAACGGCTGATTGGGAATTGGAACTCCGCCCACTCGTCAGTGGCTAAACTATTATTTAGTCAATAAAAAAGCAAGTGCCTTTTAAGATGAATTTATTGAAACCGTAGTATCAGCTGGTTGTATTATAACGTGGCATAGCCTTGTTTTGTTAATTTAGCAGACAAGAGACTCGTATTTTCTTATCACGGTCACAACGTCTATTTTATTTTAAAAAACATTATGTAATATCACAGAATAAAATGGAACAGAATATTTTTTCCAAATGATAAAAAGTTGCCAGTGTGAAGTGATGTGCATCTCGTGCCTGGAAGAGTTATTCTCAGAGTGATCATTTGAAATCTGTATTTGTAATTCCCTAAATGGAAGAACCACTCCACATTGAACATGGCACGGGAATGAACGATGGCCAGGACATCCGTTTGGTGAGCAGGCCTAGGCTTAATGATTATCATGAAAATACACTTTCTTTCAAATAGTTTTAGCATATTTTCCGTGTGGAACCTGTCTATGTTTAGGGGGGTAGTCTAACCAATTCTAAATGCCACTTGTAGTTTACAAAGTAGGCTAAGCAGAAAATAGGCAGGATGCTTGTGTTGGGCACTCAGTACTGGGGCTAGAGCTGGGGCTAGAGCTGGGGCTAGAGCTGGGACTGGGGCTAGAGCTGGGGCTGGGGCTAGAGCTGGGGCTAGAGCTGGGGCTAGAGCTGGGGCTAGAGCTGGGACTGGGACTAGAGCTGGGGATGGGGCTAGGTCTGGTGATGGGGCTAGGTCTGGTGATGGGGCTAGGTCTGGTGATGGGGCTGGTGATGGGGCTAGAGCTGATGATGGGGCTAGGTCTGGTGATGGGGCTAGGTCTGGTGATGGGGCTAGGTCTGGTGATGGGGCTAGGTCTGGGGATGGGGCTAGAGCTGGGGATGGGGCTAGAGCTGGGGATGGGGCTAGAGCAGGTGATGGGGCTAGAGCAGGTGATGGGGCTAGAGCAGGTGATTGGGCTTGGTCTGGTGATGGGGCTTGGTCTGGTGATGGGGCTTGGTCTGGTGATGGGGCTTGGTCTGGGGATGGGGCTAGGTCTGGTGATGGGGCTAGAGCTGGGGTTGGGGCTAGAGCTGGGGTTGGGGCTAGAGCTGGGGATGGGGCTAGAGCTGGGGATGGGGCTAGATCAGCTGATGGGGCTAGAGCAGCTGATGGGGCTAGAGCAGCTGATGGGGCTAGAGCTGGTGATGGGGCTAGAGCTGGGGATGGGGCTAGAGCTGGTGATGGGGCTAGGTCTGGGTCTGGGGCTAGGTCTGGTGATGGGGCTAGGTCTGGTGATGGGGCTAGAGCAGGTGATGGGGCTAGAGCAGGTGATGGGGCTAGAGCAGGTGATGGGGCTAGAGCTGGGGATGGTATGATGCTGGGATTGGGGCTGGGGATGGTGTGGTGCTGGGATTGGGGCTAGAGCTGGTGATGGGGCTAGAGCTGGGTCTGCGGCTAGAGCTGGTGATGGGGCTAGAGCTGGTGATGGGGCTAGAGCTGGTGATGGGGCTAGAGCTGGGTATGGGGCTAGAGCTGGGTATGGGGCTAGAGCTGGTGCTGGGGCAGGTGAAGACGCTGAGGCTGGTGATTGGGCTGGGGTGTAGTGACAGGCCTGTGCATGTCAATATTGCTTGTGATTGGGCTGGCAGTAAAGCGTTACGGCTGGAGATGGTGATGTGCCTGGTGATATCTCTGGTGATGGGGTGTTGTGGTAGGGCTGTGTGGTCACAGGACTCCATCAGCCGCCTGGGGAGACAGTCATCTGGGGCAAAGTAGCTGAAGAATGGTGCCTATTGTCAGACATTCAGGCAGGCAGTCCCTCTCCCTGTTCTCTCTTCTCTTAGTCTGTTCTTTGTTCTACTATCCTGTTCTCTGTTCTCCTAGCCTGTTCTTGTTCTCCTAGCCTGTTCCTGTTCTCTGATCTCCTAGCTAGCCAGTTCTCTGTTCTGCTAGCCAGTTCTCTGTTCTGCTAGCCTGTTCTCTGTTCTGCTAGCCTGTTCTCTGTTCTGCTAGCCAGTTCTCTGTTCTGCTAGCCAGTTCTCTGTTCTGCTAGCCAGTTCTCTGTTCTGCTAGCCTGTTCTTTGTTCTCCTAGCTATCCTGTACGCAGTTCTAGCTAGCCTGGACACTATTCTCCTAGTTAGCCGATTCTCTGTTCTCCTTGCTAGCCAGTTCTCTGTTCTCCTACCTAGCCTGCTCTCTGTTCTCCTACCTAGCCTGCTCTCTGTTCTCCTACCTAGCCTGCTCTCTGTTCTCCTAGCTAGCCTGCTCTCTGTTCTCCTACCTAGCCTGCTCTCTGTTCTACTACCTAGCCTGCTCTCTGTTCTACTACCTAGCCTGCTCTCTGTTCTCCTACCTAGCCTGCTCTCTGTTCTCCTACCTAGCCTGCTCTCTGTTCTCCTACCTAGCCTGCTCTCTGTTCTCCTACCTAGCCTGCTCTCTGTTCTACTACCTAGCCTGCTCTCTGTTCTACCTAGCCTGCTCTCTGTTCTCCTAAACTGGGTATATATTCCCAGGTATGTATTGAATATTTTAGGCTCTTGTTATCATTAGCATAAGATTAGCATCAACGTACATTGTTGTGTAATTTATTTTAAAAAGACTATATTTAATTGTTTCCAATTTCATTACATGGAATCATACACCTTTTAGTTCAACCATAATGTATAATAAGCACCACCAACAGAGGGAACACACAGCTGTTCATAGAAAATAGAAGGGCCTGAGATCAAAGTCAATATTCAGACCACTAGGGGTCAATGTTTTTAAATAGGACATCCAGTAGGACTCCCTCTGTAGTAGTAGAATCCCCATGTTACCTCCTCTCCTTGGTAGAGCAACATGCTCAATGCCTGTGTTTTTTTTATTTAACCTTTATTTAACTAGGCAAGTCAGTTAAGAACAAATTCCTATTTACAATGATGGCCTAACTACAGGGTCAACCATAGTAGTACGGCACCCCTAGAGCAAATTAGTGTTAAGTGCCTTGCTCAAGGACACATCGACAGGTTTTTCACCTTGTCGGCTCCGGTATTCGAACCAGCGACCTTTCGGTTACTGGCCCAACGCTCTAACCGCTAGGTTACCTGCCGTGTTTTTGAGGGAGGAGATGGGATGGTTAGCTTTAACAAAGTGTGCTGCTACTGGATAGTCAGTGTTGTTACACCTGATTGAGCTGCAGTGTTCAGATTTACTTTAGACAGATGACAATGTTGTTATTAGCTAGCAAAGTTCGTCAAAAATAGCTAGCAATGCTAACGTTAGCTAGCTAAAATCCGGGGACCTCCCCTCAATCTTAGCTAATGTTATACTGCATCTAAAGTAAATCTGGCGAAATCAAAAATTATGATGAAAGGCTTTCCTACAAAATGTTTGCCTTGTTTTGAATGGCATTGTATTTCCAATCCACTGTAAAGCACTTTTGATAAAATCAAATGCTCATTGGCGATGCATTGAGTAGAATGCTCAGTTGGGCATCACCATCACTATCAGTATTTAGGCCTGCATGGAATTCATTTGATCCAGTATTTATGCTACTGTAAAATTGTGTTGCTAAAAATTTTGGTTGTTTGACTTGGAGATTATTTGCATTGATATGTTGATTGTAAGTTTCATAAGCCACCTATTTTTGTGGTCAATATGAATATTAGTATTATCTACAGTGCATTGGTCCCCTCCCCCAGATCTGTGACCCGACACAATCCTGTCTCAGATCTCTACGGACAATTCCTTTGACCTCATGGCTTGGTTTTTGCTATGACATGCACTGTCAATTGTGGGACCTTATATAGACAGGTGTGTACCTTTCCAAATCATGTCCAATCAATTGAATTTACGACAGGTGGACTCCAATCAAGTTGTAGAAACATCTCAAGGTTGATCAATGGAAACAAGATGCACCTGAGCTCAATTTAGAGTCTCATATCTGGGGGGGGGGTTTATTTGGGGGAAAAAACTGTTTTCACTTTGTCATTATGGGGTATTGTGTGTAGATTGAGGGGAAAAAATAATTTAATACATTTTAGAATAAGGGTGTAACTTAACAATGTGGAAAAAGTCCAGGGGTCTGAATACTTTCCAAATGCACTGTATGTAGGTTAAAATCCACAAACTTTAGAGTGAAAACGGATATCTGTTTCCGTATTTAGGCCGATACTGCTCTATGTAAATATATTACAACTGTTTAAGTATTAATACTACTGTACTGTATATGTTTCAGTATTAGACCAACACAACTGTATTGTATACTGTATGTTTCAGTATTGGACTAATACTACTGTGTGTTTCAGTATTGGACTAATACTACTGTATACTGTATGTTTCAGTATTAGACTAATACTACTGTACTATATATTATATATGTTTCAGTATTAGACTAATACTACTGTACTATATATTATATATGTTTCAGTATTAGACTAATACTAATGTACTTTGTATGTTTCAGTATTATACTAATACTACTGTACTATATATTATATATGTTTCAGTATTAGACTAATACTACTGTACTGTATATGTTTCAGTATTAGACTAATACTACTGTACTGTATATGTTTCAGTATTAGACTAATACTACTGTACTATATATTATATATGTTTCAGTATTAGACTAATACTACTGTACTATATATTATATGTTTCAGTATTAGACTAATACTACTGTATATGTTTCAGTATTAGACTAATACTACTGTATATGTTTCAGTATTAGACTAATACTACTGTATATGTTTCAGTATTAGACTAATACTACTGTACTATATATTATATATGTTTCAGTATTAGACTAATACTACTGTACTAATACTACTGTACTTTATACTATATGTTTCAGTAGTAGACTAATACTACTGTATACGTGAAGGTGTGTTGGATTTTAATAGGCTGTGTTTGTTTGGTTGAGATTAAAACAAAAAGCTTTGTGTCAGTGGTGGAAAGAAATCAAATTACCTGGTTATCAGCTGACTGAGAGGAATATTCAAAGAAATCAAATTACCTGGTTATCATCTGACTGAGAGGAATATTCAAAGAAATCAAATTACCTGGTTATCATCTGACTGAGAGGAATATTCAAAGAAATCAGATGACCTGGTTATCATCTGACTGAGAGGAATATTCAAAGAAATCAGATGACCTGGTTATCATCTGACTGAGAGGAATATTCAAAGAAATCACTATGAATGTGTCTGTGTGTATATATAAAATTGTTGCTGGCCAAAATGACCGTGAAGAAAAAAATCCTATTGCAAAAATAATATTTTTTATTAATTGATGGAAATAACAGTCTATGTAAAATTTGACTGTCATGCTTATCGGGCTATAGGTTCATTTGCATACTTTTGTGGAATTAAAAGGGCCTTTTCCTTAGTCTTCTTATTTTTCCAACATAACTATCACACAGCTTTATTTATTTATTTTATTTAACCTTTATTTATTTAACCCAGCTCACTGCTCACAGCACACAGAGCCTCTTTTGAGCTGGATTTATCCTGCAGTTCCTCAGCTAGTTGCTGTTTGAGTAAAAGGTGCTTTTATAAGGCCATTCATTGCGCAACAATTCTAAACGCTTGTGTTAAAAACAGTTTGGGTTCACTATTAAAAGCTACTATTTTTATTTCTCAACTGGTAATTGAATCGCACCTGCTATTCACCATTCAAGTGCAAAACAACAGGCTATCAGCGCATCACCCACCACTTTCAATGTGAGCTGGAGGCAGTATGCATTTTGAAAACACAGTTGGAGTCGGAAGTTTACATACACCTTAGCCAAATACATTTAAACTCAGTTTTTCACAATTCCTGACATTTAATCCTAGTAAGAATTCCCTGTCTTAGGTCAGTTAGGATCACCACTTTATTTTAAGAATGTCAGAATAATAGTAGAGAGAATGATTTATTTCAGCTTTTATTTCTTTCATCACATTCCCAGTGGGTCAGAAGTTTGCATACACTCAATTAGTATTTGGTAGCATTGCCTTTAAATTGTTTAACTTGGGTCAAACGTTTCAGGTAGCCTTCCACAAGCTTCCCACAATAAGTTGGGTGAATTCTGGCCCATTCCTCCTGACAGAACTGGTGTAACTGAGTCAGGTTTGTAGGCCTCCTTGCTCGCACACGCTTTTTCAGTTCTGCCCACAAATGTTCTATAGGGTTGAGGTCAGGGCTTTGTGATGGCCACTCCAATACCTTGACTTTGTTGTCCTTAAGACATTTTGCAGTTGCTGCAGTCGTGGCCAAAAGTTTTGAGAATGACACAAGTATTGGTCTCCACAAAGTTTGCTGCCTCAGTGTTGATGATGGCAATTTGCATATACTCCAGAATGTCATGAAGAGTGATCAGATAAATTGCAATTAATTGCAAAGTCCCTCTTTGCCATGAAAATGAACTTAATCCCCAAAAACATTTCCACTGCATTTCAGCCCTGCCACAAAAGGACCAGCTGCCATCATGTCAGTGATTGTCTCGTTAACACAGGTGAGAGTGTTGACGAGGACAAGGCTGGAGATCACTCTGTCATGCTGATTGAGTCAGAATAACAGACTGGAAGATTTAAAAGGAGGGTGGTGCTTGAAATCATTGTTCTTCCTCTGTCAACCATGGTTACCTGCAAGGAAACACGTGCCGTCATCATTGCTTTGCACAAAAAGGGCTTCACAGGCAAGGATATTGCTGTTGGTAAGATTGCACCTAAATCAACCATTTATCAGATCATCAAGAACTTCAAGGAGAGAGGTTCAATTGTTGTCAAGAAAGTCCAGCAAGCGCCAGGACCGTCTCCTAAAGTTGATTCAGCTGCGGGATCGGGGCACCACCAGTGCAGAGCTTGCTCAGGAATGGCAGCAGGCAGGTGTGAGTGCATCTGCACGCACAGTGAGGCGAAGACTTTTGGAGGATGGCCTGGTGTCAAGAAGGGCAGCAAAGAAGCCACTTCTCTCCAGGAAAAACATCAGGGACAGACTGATATTCTGCAAAAGGTACAGGGATTGGACTGCTGAGGACTGGGGTAGAGTCATTTTCTCTGATGAATCCCTTTTCTGATTGTTTGGGCCATCCGGAAAACACCTTGTCCGAAGAAGACAAGGTAAGCGCTACCATCAGTCCTGTGTCATGCCAACAGTAAAGCATCCTGAGACCATTCATGTGTGGGGTTGCTTCTCAGCCAAGGGAGTGGGCTCACTCACAATTGTGCCTAAGAACACAGCCATGAATAGAGAATGGTACCAACGCATCCTCCGAGAGCAACTTCTCCCAACCATCCAAGAACAGTTTGGTGACGACCAATGCCTTTTCCAGCATGATGGAGCACCTTGCCATAAGGCAAAAGTGATAACTAAGTGGCTCTGGGAACAAAACATAGACATTTTGGGTCCATGGCCAGTAAACTCCCCAGACCTTAATCCCATTGAGAACTTCCTCAAGAGGCGGGTGGACAAACAAAAACCCACAACTTCTGACAAACTCCAAACATTGATTATGCAATAATTTTTATTTTTTTATTTATTTTACCTTTATTTTACTAGGCAAGTCAGTTAAGAACAAATTCTTATTTTCAATGACGGCCTAGGAACAGTGGGTTAACTGCCTTACCTTTTCAGCTCGGGGATTCGATCCAGCAACCTTTCGGTTACGTGCCCAACACTCTAACCACTGGGCTACCTGCCACCCCAAGAATGGCCTGCCATCAGTCAGGATGTGGCCCAGAAGTTAATTGACAGCATGCCAGGGCGGATTGCAGAGGTCTTGAAAAAGAAGGGTCAACACTGCAAATATTGACTCTTTGCATAAACTGAATGTCATTGTCAATGAAAGCCTTTGACACTTATGGAATACTTGGAATTATACTTCAGTGTAACATAGTAACTACTGACATAAAGATCTAAGAACACTGAAGCAGCAAACTTTGTGGAGACCAATACTTGTCATTCTCAAAACTTTTGGCCACGACTGTATGCTTGGGGTCATTGTCCATTGGGAAGACCCATTTGCGACCAAGTTTTAACTTCCTGACTGATGTCTTAAGATATTGCTTCAATATATCCACATAATTTTCCTTCCTCGTGATGCCATCTATTTTGTGAAGTGCACCAGTCCCTCCTGCAGCAAAGCACCCCTACAACAAGATGCTGCCACGCCCGTGCTTCACGGTTGGGATGGTGTTCTTCGGCTTGCAAGACTCCACCTTTTTCCTCCAAACATAACGATGGTCATTATGGCCAAACAGTTCTGTTTTTGTTTCATCAGACCAGAGGACATTTCTCCAAAAAGTACGATCTTTGTCCCCATGTGCAGTTGCAAACCATAGTCTGGCTTTTTTATGGTGGTTTTGGAGCAGTGGCTTCTTCCTTGCTGAGCGGCCTTTCAGGTTATGTCGATATAGGGCTTGTTTTACTGTGGATATAGATACTTTTGTACCTGTTTCCTCCAGCATCTTCACACGGTCCTTTGCTGTTGTTCTGGGATTGATTTGCACCAAAGTACGTTCATCTCTAGGAGACAGAACGTGTCTCCTTCCTGAGCGGTATGACGGCTGTGTGGTCCCATGGTGTTTATACTTGCGTACTATTGTTTGTACAGATGAACGTGGTACCTTCAAGCATTTGGGAATTGCTCCCATGGATGAGCCAGACTTGTGGAGGTCTACAATTTTATTTCTCAGGCCTTGGCTGAATTCTTTAGATTTTCCCATGATGTCGAGCAAAGAGGCACTGAGTTTGAAGGTAGGCCTTGAAATACATCCACAGGTAAACCTCCAATTGACTCAAAGGATGTCAATTAGCCTATCAGAAGCTTCTAAAGCCATTACATTATTTTCTGGAATTTTCCAAGCTGTTTAAAGGCACTTAGTGTATGTAACTTAGTGTATGTAAAGTTGTGACCCACTGGAATTGTGATATAGTGAATTATAAGTGAAATAATCTGTCTGTAAACAGTTGTTGGAAGAATTACTTGTGTCATGCACAAAGTAGATGTCCTAACCAACTAACATGAAATCTGTGGAGTGGTTGAAACATGAGTTTTAATGACTTCAACCTAAGTGTATGTAAACTTCTGACTTCAACTGTAGTTAAAGCATGTCTTACCTTTGCTTCGCAGTAACCTAAAGGTGAAATCTACCATGGAAACATGGAGGCAGTTATTTTATAAAGACTTCATACGCGGTTTGGGGAAGATTACAATTATCCTCCCATTTCTACCGTTCTGCGTTCATAACGTGCCAGTTATGATGTTCATATATGCATTTTCATGGAACAGTTTGTCATAACAGTTTCTCACTTGATTAATCAGAAAAATCTGAATTAAAACACCAGCCTCTGCCATATGGATACACACTGAAACACACTGATACACCGTGATACACCGTGATCCATTGGCAGCTACAGAATTGAGCACATGGAACTCCTAGCCTGTAGGCCCACACTTCTATTGCTCTTTCACACCGAGGATTGGTGATTATCGAGGGGGAGATTGTTGTAAGGATTTTTCAAATTGCTTACTGTGAGGAACTATAGTTACCGCTATGCCATTCCTCTCCTGTTCTGCTGGACCCACCGCTATGCCATTCCTCTCCTGTTCTGCTGGACCCACCGCTATTATCAACCCATCCTAGTCATATTATCAACCCATCCTAGTCATATTACCAACCCATCCTAGTCATATTATCAACCCATCCTAGTCATATTACCAACCCATCCTAGTCATATTACCAACCATCCTAGTCATATTACCAACCCATCCTAGTCATATTACCAACCCATCCTAGTCATATTACCAACCATCCTAGTCATATTACCAACCCATCCTAGTCATATTACCAACCCATCCTAGTCATATTACCAACCCATCCTAGTCATATTACCAACCCATCCTAGTCATATTACCAACCCATCCTAGTCATATTACCAACCCATCCTAGTCATATTATCAACCCATCCTAGTCATATTACCAACCCATCCTAGTCATATTACCAACCCATCCTAGTCATATTACCAACCCATCCTAGTCATATTACCAACCCATCCTAGTCATATTACCAACCCATCCTAGTCATATTACCAACCCATCCGAGTCATATTACCAACCCATCCTAGTCATATTATCAACCCATCCTAGTCATATTACCAACCCATCCTAGTCATATTACCAACCCATCCTAGTCATATTACCAACCCATCCTAGTCATATTACCAACCCATCCTAGTCATATTACCAACCCATCCTAGTCATATTACCAACCCATCCTAGTCATATTACCAACCCATCCTAGTCATATTACCAACCCATCCTAGTCATATTACCAACCCATCCTAGTCATATTACCAACCCATCCGAGTCATATTACCAACCCATCCTAGTCATATTACCAACCCATCCTAGTCATATTACCAACCCATCCTAGTCATATTACCAACCCATCCTAGTCATATTACCAACCCATCCTAGTCATATTACCAACCCATCCTAGTCATATTACCAACCCATCCTAGTCATATTACCAACCCATCCTAGTCATATTACCAACCCATCCTAGTCATATTACCAACCCATCCTAGTCATATTACCAACCCATCCTAGTCATATTACCAACCCATCCTAGTCATATTACCAACCCATCCTAGTCATATTACCAACCCATCCTAGTCATATTATCAACCCATCCTAGTCATATTACCAACCCATCCTAGTCATATTACCAACCCATCCTAGTCATATTACCAACCCATCCTAGTCATATTACCAACCCATCCTAGTCATATTACCAACCCATCCTAGTCATATTACCAACCCATCCTAGTCATATTACCAACCCATCCTAGTCATATTACCAACCCATCCTAGTCATATTATCAACCCATCCTAGTCATATTACCAACCCATCCTGGTCATATTACCAACCCATCCTAGTCATATTACCAACCCATCCTAGTCATATTACCAACCCATCCTAGTCATATTACCAACCCATCCTAGTCATATTACCAACCCATCCTAGTCATATTACCAACCCATCCTAGTCATATTACCAACCCATGTTTAGATTCCTCCTCTTTCTAAGGCTCTAATGGAGATTGGTGTTTTTCCGCCAATTGCATTTTGGCAAGTGTTTGAAATGGACGTTTTATTGTCTGCTTCATTACATGAGTTGCATGTTCTGTTAAGATGCATTACCCTAATCTAAATGTTATTTCTGTCATTCTGAGCACGGTGGGCGGACCACCTAATTGATTATGCACCCAATGCATATAGGTCAGGTACATTTCTCAACAAGCCAGTAAATTTAAATCTTCCCGGTCACGTTGTCCGACGTCACATTTGGTGTGTGCACACTAGTAATTTCTTGGAGAGAGTGTGGAACGTTTTTTGGTGTTTCTATATTTACTCAACTAGATTATGCAAAATGACTTTGGTACGGGAAGAGACCCTATAAGGACTAGTCCTACATACAGTTCCAGTACAACCACAACGACTGTCCTGGAGGTTGGAAGTAGTGGATGTTCTTTAACATACGAGACACTGTGTTCAAATTTTCTTTTTAAGAAAGACCCTGTGTTGGCGAGATTACTTTAATTAATGAATGTCAATCTACAATTTCATCAATGTCAGACAAAACATCCAAATGATGTGTGAAAAGAGGTGGAATTTGTGTATAACTATCTAATCTATTGGAGGGTTAGAATAATTTCAGAACACAGACATATGGAGACAGAATGGGGAGAGAGCTTGGTGAATGAACCCAGCCCTGTGTATTGTGATAGCAGCATTGTCTGCTCTGGAGGACAGCTAGTGGTGGCCCTGTGTATTGTGATAGCAGCATTGTCTGCTCTGGAGGACAGCTAGTGGTGGCCCTGTGTATTGTGATAGCAGCATTGTCTGCTCTGGAGGACAGCTAGTGGTGGCCCTGTGTATTGTGATAGCAGCATTGTCTGCTCTGGAGGACAGCTAGTGGTGGCCCTGTGTATTGTGATAGCAGCATTGTCTGCTCTGGAGGACAGCTAGTGGTGGCCCTGTGTATTGTGATAGCAGCATTGTCTGCTCTGGAGGACAGCTAGTGGTGGCCCTGTGTATTGTGATAGCAGCATTGTCTGCTCTGGAGGACAGCTAGTGGTGGCCCTGTGTATTGTGATAGCAGCATTGTCTGCTCTGGAGGACAGCTAGTGGTGGCCCTGTGTATTGTGATAGCAGCATTGTCTGCTCTGGAGGACAGCTAGTGGTGGCCCTGTGTATTGTGATAGCAGCATTGTCTGCTCTGGAGGACAGCTAGTGGTGGCCCTGTGTATTGTGATAGCAGCATTGTCTGCTCTGGAGGACAGCTAGTGGTGGCCCTGTGTATTGTGATAGCAGCATTGTCTGCTCTGGAGGACAGCTAGTGGTGGCGCTGTAGATTCCCAGCTCAGCGTATCGGTGGCCTGTCCTGTAGCTCCCTTTCCCCACTCCTTAGAGCTTATGTAAAGGAGTTGGGGAGCCAGGGCAAGCTGAGTCTATTTATAGGAACAGTAGCAGCAGCACTGCAGAGAAGAGAGAGCAGAAGCTGGCTGGCGGATGGAGAGAGAGGGAGGGGGGAGAGGTAGGGGAGAGAGAGGGAAGGGAGAGGGAGGAAAGGACGGAGATGGAGCAGAGGTAGGGAGAAATTAATGGAGAGGTAGAGGAATGGAGAGATTTAGAGATCGCGAGAGGGAGAGAGGGGGAGAGGTAGCGAGAGACTGGGAGGGAGAGGTAGAGAGAGAGGGAGGGAAAATATGAGGTAGAGAGAGAGGTAGAGAGAGAGGTAGAGAGAGAGGTAGAGAGAGAGGTAGAGAGAGAGGTAGAGAGAGAGGTAGAGAGAGAGGTAGAGAGAGAGGTAGAGAGGTAGGTAGAGAGGTAGGTAGGTAGATAGAGAGAGGTAGGTAGGTAGATAGAGAGAGGTAGGTAGATAAAGAGAGGTAGGTAGATAAAGAGAGGTAGGTAGATAGAGGTAGGTAGATAGAGGTAGGTAGATAGAGAGAGGTAGGTAGATAGATAGATAGATAGATAGATAGATAGATAGAGAGAGGTAGATAGATAGATAGATAGATAGATAGATAGATAGATAGATAGATAGATAGATAGATAGATAGATAGAGAGAGGTAGATAGATAGATAGAGAGAGGTAGATAGAGAGAGGTGGAGAGGGAGGTTGGGGGAGAGAGAGAGAGAGAGAGAGGTAGAGAGAGGTTGGAGAGGTTGGGGGAGTTGGAGAGAGTTTTGGATTGCATCCTACCTGGCAGGTCACTCCTACCAGGTGATGTGGAGAGGATCTGTCTCAAATCCAATCAAATTGTATTGGTCACATACACGTGTTTAGCAGATGTTAAGGGTGTTGTGAAATGCTTGTACTTCTAGCTCTGACAGTGCAGTAATATCTAGGCTAACAATTACACATATTAAACATATACCCAGTACACACACATCTAGTAAGGAATGAATTAGGCCTATATACAGTGGGGAGAACAAGTATTTGATACACTGCCGATTTTGCAGGTTTTCCTACTTACAAAGCATGTAGAGGTCTGTAATTTTTATCATAGGTACACTTCAACTGTGAGACAAACAAAAATCCAGAAAATCACATTGTATGATTTTTAAATAATGAATTAGCATTTTATTGCATGACATAAGTATTTGATCACCTACCAACCAGTAAGAATTCCGGCTCTCACAGACCTGTTAGTTTTTCTTTAAGAAGCCCTCCTGTTCTCCACTCATTACCTGTATTAACTGCACCTGTTTGAACTCGTTACCTGTATAAAAGACACCTGTCCACACACTCAATCAAACAGACTCCAACCTCTCCACAATGGCCAAGACCAGAGAGCTGTGTAAGGACATCAGGGATAAAATTGTAGACCTGCACAAGGCTGGGATGGGCTACAGGACAATAGGCAAGCAGCTTGGTGAGAAGGCAACAACTGTTGGCGCAATTATTAGAAAATGGAAGAAGTTCAAGATGACGGTCAATCTCCCTCGGTCTGGGGCACCATGCAAGATCTCACCTCGTGGGGCATCAATGATCATGAGGAAGGTGAGGGATCAGCCCAGAACTACACGGCAGGACCTGGTCAATGACCTGAAGAGAGCTGGGACCACAGTCTCAAAGAAAACCATTAGTAACACACTACGCCATCATGGATTAAAATCCTGCAGCGCACGCAAGGTCCCCCTGCTCAAGCCAGCGCATGTCCAGGCCCGTCTGAAGTTTGCCAATGACCATCTGGATGATCCAGAGGAGGAATGGGAGAAGGTCATGTGGTCTGATGAGACAAAAATAGAGCTTTTTGGTCTAAACTCCACTCGCCGTGTTTGGAGGAAGAAGATGGATGAGTACAACCCCAAGAACACCATCCCAACCGTGAAGCATGGAGGTGGAAACATCATTCTTTGGGGATGCTTTTCTGCCAAGGGGACAGGACGACTGCACCGTATTGAGGGGAGGATGGATGGGGCCATGTATCGCGAGATCTTGGCCAACAATCTCCTTCCCTCAGTAAGAGCATTGAAGATGGGTCGTGGCTGGGTCTTCCAGCATGACAACGACCCGAAACACACAGCCAGGGCAACTAAGGAGTGGCTCCGTAAGAAGCATCTCAAGGTCCTGGAGTGGCCTAGCCAGTCTCCAGACCTGAACCCAATAGAAAATCTTTGGAGGGAGCTGAAAGTCCGTATTGCCCAGCAACAGCCCCGAAACCTGAAGGATCTGGAGAAGGTCTGTATGGAGGAGTGGGCCAAAATCCCTGCTGCAGTGTGTGCAAACCTGGTCAAGAACTACAGGAAACGTATGATCTCTGTAATTGCAAACAAAGGTTTCTGTACCAAATATTAAGTTCTGCTTTTCTGATGTATCAAATACTTATGTCATGCAATAAAATGCAAATGAATTACTTAAAAATCATACAATGTGATTTTCTGCATTTTTGTTTTAGATTCCGTCACTCACAGTTGAAGAGTACCTATGATAAAAATTACAGACTTCTACATGTTTTGTAAGTGGGAAAACCTGCAAAATCGGCAGTGTATCAAATACTTTTTCTCCCCACTGTATGTACATATGGACGAGTGGCATGGACTAAGATACAGTAGAATAGTATAGAATATAGTATATACATATGAGATGAGTAATGCCAGATATGTAAACATTATTAAAGTGTCTAGTAGGGTTGCAAAGGGTTGGAAACTTTTGGGACATTTCTGACATTTTTCCGGAAATTTTCCATGGGAAGTTAAGCCCAGGAATTTGGGGAATTTTGCTTAAATTCATCAAAAAAGGTAGCTTATAACAGTGAACCTTTTTTGTGGGATACACATAAGGCAATTCTAGGTCTTGTGGCATATTTTGGTTAAACTATCCCCAATTCAATGGAATTGCAACCCTCTGCATGCACAGTGCATTCTTCCATCACATGTACAGCTGATTCTCAAGATCTTGCACACTAATGAGATGCTATTGAGCCCCACACTACTACACTGTCTGAGCCAAGGACTACATGCTTTCTGGTAAGTTTTGATTACAATACTGGGTGGGGTGAATATATTTTATATGACATACATGATTTTTTGTTAATTAGTAAATGGTAGCCTACAGCAAAGTGTGTTTAAATATGTTCTAACTTGTTAACAATTTCTGCTAGTTAGTTTTTGCTACCATGTGGGTTTAGCTTGCTTGAGCCTGCTAACTGAGGAGTGTTAATTCACCTGTTTCCATACATGTTTCATTTTAAAACAATTATCATACAAAGGACTTGTTTAATCTAACTGCTTAACTATTTATCTGTACATGGATTTGTATTATTATTATTTTTATCTTTACAGGGATCTGATGTGTGGAGACATTTCACTGCAGCTAATGTAGAAGGAAAAGCTGTGTACATTTGCAAATACTGTGGCAAATCATATCCATATCCATAATCATCTGGCCAAGTGCATAAAGTTCCCTCAGCGCTCACAACAAGCAACCTCTGACAAAAGTCCATCTACTTCTATTCGAGGTGAAAATTATGAATCAGACACCTTATCGATAGCAACAGCTCATGGTCCTCAATGGAGGAACGTAGTCAGAGAAATGCTGATGAATGTCTTGCTCGAGCTGTGTATGCAACTGGTTCACCTCTGATGCTCACAGGCAATGTGTATTGGAAGAGATTTCTGAATGTTCTTCACCCAGCATGCACCCTTCCAACCAGACATGCTTTATCTACTCATTTGCTGGATGCAGAGTTCAACAGAGGTCAAGTGAAGGTAACGCAAATCATAGAGAAAGCAGACTGTATTGCAATCATCTCTGATGGGAGGTCGAATGTTCGTGGGCAAGGAATAATTAACTACATCATCTCCACCCCTCAACCAGTATTCTACAAGAGCACAGACACAAGGGACAACAGACACACCGGTCTCTACATTGCAGATGAGCTGTAAGCAGTCATCAATGACCTTGAACCACAGAAGGTATTTGCACTGGTGACAGACAATGCTTCGAACATGAAGGCTGCTTGATCTAAACTGGAGGAGTCCTACACTCACATCACACCCATTGGCTGTGCTGCTCATGCATTGAATCTGCTCTTCAAGGACATCATGGCACTGAAAACAATGGATACACTCTACAAGAGAGCCAAGGAAATGGTTAGGTATGTGAAGGGTCATCACCTTATAGCAGCAATCTACCTCACCAAGCAAAGTGAGAAGAATAAGAGCACAACATTGAATCTGCCCAGCAACACCTGTTGGGGTGGTGTTGTCATCATGTTTGACAGTCTCCTGGAGGGGAAGGAGTCTCTTAAAGAAATGGCCATATCTCAGTCTGCCGATATGGACAGCCCCATCAAGAGGATCCTCCTAGATGATGTATTTTGGGAGAGAGTGGTAAGCAGCCTGAAACTCCTGAAACCTATAGCAGTAGCCATTGCACGGATTGAGGGAGACAATGCCATCCTGCCTGATGTTCAGACTCTGCTTGCAGATGTAAGAGAAGACATCCGTACTGCCCTGCCCACTTCACTGTTGCTCCAAGCAGATGAAACTGCAGTTCTGAAATACATCAAAAAGTGTGAAGACTTCTGCCCATACACGCTGCAGCGTACATGTTGGACCCCAAGGTTGCTGGCAAGAGCATCCTGTCTGGTGTAGAGATCAACAAAGGCTATGGTGTCATCACTACCGTCTCTCGCCACCTTGGCCTGGATGAGAGCAAGGATCTTGGCAGTCTGGCGAAGTACACTTCCAAGCAAGGGCTTTGGGATGGAGATGCAATATGGCAGTCGTGCCAACATATCTCATCAGCCACTTGGTGGAAGGGACTTTGTAGATCTGAGGCTCTTTCCCCTGTTGCCTCCATCATCCTCCAAATCCCACCAACATCAGCTGCCTCAGAGCGCAACTGGTCCTTGTTTGGGAACACACACACCAAAGCATGCAACAGGCTGACCAATACAAGGGTTGAAAAATTGGTGGCCATACGGGCAAATTTGAGGCTTTTTGAGCCTGACAACGAGCCATCCTCAACAAGGTTGGAAACAGGACAACCAAAGGTTTAGTTTTTAGACTGAAAAACATTTTTTGGGAGATGCGATGGATCATTGGGGATCATTCAGCACACTCCGCCAACCCTGATGTCCTAGCCGTGTCTAAATCCTGGCTTAGGAAGGCCACCAAAAATTCTGAAATTTCCAACCCCAACTACAACATTTCCCGTCAAGATAGAACTGCCAAAGGAGGCAATCTGTGCCCAAACAGTTTGAGCTTCTACTTTTAAAAATCCACCTTTCCAGAAATATATCTCACTGTTGCCGCTTGTTACAGACCCCCTCAGCCCCCAGCTGTGCCCTGGACTCCATATGTGAATTGATTGCCCCCCCTACTATCTTCAGAGATCGTACTGTTAGGTGACCTAAACTGGGATATGTTTAACACCCCGGCCGTCCTACAATCTAAGCTAGATGCCCTCAATCTCACACAAATTATCAAGGAACCTGCCAGGTACAACCCTAAATCCGTAAATATGGGCACTCTCATAGATATCATCCTGACTAATTTGCCCTCCAAATACACCTCTGCTGTCTTCAACCAGGATCTCAGCGATCACTGCCTCATTGCCTGCGTCTCTAATGGGTCTGCGGTCAAACGTCCACCCCTCATCACTGTCAAACGCTCTGTAAAACACTTCAGCGAGCAGGCCTTTCTAATCGACCTGGCCCGGGTATCCTGGAAGGATATTGACCTTATCCCGTCAGTAGAGGATGCCTGGTTGTTCTTTAAAAGTGCATTCCTCAACATCTTAAATAAGCATGCCCCATTCTATTTTTTTAAAACTAAGAACAGATATAGCCCTTTGTTCAATCCAGACCTGACTGCCCTTGACCAGCACAAAAACATCCTGTGGCGTACTGCATTAGCATCGAATAACCCCCGCGATATGCAACTTTTCAGGGAAGTCAGGAACCAATATACACAGTCAGTTAGGAAAGAAAAGGCTAGCTTTTTCAAACAGAAAATTGCATCCTGTAGCACTAATTCCAATAAGTTTTGGGGCAATGTTAAGTCCATGGAGAATAAGAGCACCTCCTCCCAGCTGCCCACTGCACTGAGGCTAGGAAACACTGTCACCACCCATAAATCTACAATAATCGAGAATTTCAATAAGCATTTTGCTACGGCTGGCCATGCAACCTGGCTACCCCTACCCCGGCCAACAGCTCTGCACCCCCTGCAGCAACTTGCCCAAGCACCCCCCCCCTGTTTCTCCTTCACCCAAATCCAGATAGCTGATGTTCTGAAAGAGCTGCAAAATCTAGACCCCTACAAATCTGCTGGGCTAGACAATCTGGACCCTTTCTTTCTAAAATTATCCTCCGCTATTGTTGCAACCCCTATTACTAGCCTGTTCAACCTCTCTTTCGTATCGTCTGAGATCCCTAGAGATTGGAAAGCTGCCGCGGTCATCCCCCTCTTCAAAGGGGGAGACACTCTAGACCCAAACTGTTACAGACCTATATCCTATATCCAAGTCTTCGAAAGCCAAGTTAACAAACAGATCACCAATCATTTTGAATCTCACCGTACCTTCTCCGCTATGCAATCTGGTTTCCGAGCTGGTCATGGGTGCGTCTCAGCCACAAGGTCCTAAACGATATCATAATCGCCATTGATAAAATACAGTAATGTGCAGCCCTCTTCATCGACCTGGCCAAGGCTTTCGACTCTGTCAATCACCTCATTCTTATCGGCAGACTCAATAGCCTTGGTTTTTCAAATGACTGCCTCGCCTGGTTCACCAACTACTTCTCAGATAGAGTTCAGTTTGTCAAATCGGAGGGCCTGTTGTCCGGACCTCTGGCGGTCTATATGGGGTGCCACAGGGTTCAATTCTTGGGACGACTCTATTCTCTGAATATATGAATGATGTCTCTCTCGCTGCTGGTGACTCTCTGATCCACTTCTATGCAGACGTCACCATTCTGTATACATCTGTCCCTTCTTTGGACACTGTATTAACAAACCTCCAAACGACCTTCAATGCCATACAACACTCCTTCCGTGGCCTCCAACTGCTCTTAAATGCTAGTAAAACTAAATACATGCTCTTCAATCGAATGCTGCCCGCACCCGGCCGCCGGACTAGCATCACTACTCTCGACGGGTCTGACTTAGAATATGTGGACACCTACAAATACCTAGGTGTCTAGTTAGACTGTAAACTCTCCTTCCAGACTCACATTAAGCATCTCCAATCCAAAATTAAATCTAGAATTGGATTCCTATTTTGCAACAAAGCCTCCTTCACTCATGCTGCCATACATGCCCTCGTAAAACTGGCTATCCTACCGATCCTTGACTTCGGCGATGTCATTTACAAAATAGCCTCCAACACTCTCCTTAGCAAATTGGATGTAGTCTATCACAGTGCCATCCGTTTAGTTACTAAAGCCCTATATACTACCCACCACTGCGACCCTCCCCAAAGCCAACACCTCCTTTGGCCGCCATTCCATCCAGTTCTCTGCTGCCAATGACTGGAACGAATTGCAAAAATCTTTGTAGCTGGAGACTACCATCTCCCTCAATAACTTTAAGCATCAGCTGTCAGAGCAGCTTATCGATCACTGCACCTGTGCACAGCCCATCTGTAAATAGCCCACCCTACTACCTCATCCCCATATTGTTATTTTTTGCTCATTTGCACTCCAGTATCTCTGTTTGCACATCATCATCTGCACATCTATCACTCCAGTGTTAATGCTAATTTGTAATTATTTTGCGACTGTGGCCTATTTATTGCCTTACCTTCCTATTCTTACTACATTTGCACACCTGGTTAAATAAAGGTGAAATAACATTTAAAAAAAAAATATATAATCTATGTCTATAGGCAGCAGCCTCTGATTTGCTAGTGATGGCTGTTTAACAGTCTGACAGTCATTGAGATAGAAGCTGTTTCAGTCTCTCGGTCCCAGCTTTGATGCACCTGTACTGACCTCGCCTTCTGGATGATAGCGGGGTGAACAGGCATTGGCTCGGGTGGTTGATGTCCTTGATGATCTTTTTGGCCTTCCTGTGACAACGGGTGCTGTAGGTGTCCAGGAGGGTGGGTAGTATGTCCCCGGTAATGCGTTGGGCAGACCGCACCACCCTCTGGAGAGCCCTGCGGTTGCGGGTAGTGCAGTTGCCGTACCAGGCGGTGATACAGACCGACAGGATGCTTTCAATTGTGCATCTGTAAAAGTTTGGGAGGGTTTTAGGTGCCAAGCCAAATTTCTTTAGCCTCTTAAGGTTGAAGAGGCTCTGTGGCGCCTTCTTCACCACACTGTCTGTGTGGGTGGACCATTTCAGTTTGTCAGTGATGTGTACGCCAAGGAACACCACATACTCTCACTACTGGTGTCCCCCAGGGTTCGGTTCTAGGCCCTCTCCTCTTCTCTCTATACACCAAGTCACTCTGCTACGTCATATACTCACATGGCCTATCATTGTTATGCGGATGACACTCAACTAGGGAACTGCCCCTCCTCCCTACCTTTAGGCTTTGGTCAAACCCTACACCCCAACTGAGTACTCCGTTTGCGAAAACCCTACCTTTTCAATGAGTATCATAAATAATCCCACAGCACCCCCTCCAAATATTTTTATGTAGTCCTTCTGACCAGTATTGTGTCCTAGAGCAAAACAATGTACATGTTCGTGAGTCTTGCCTTTTAGAGCCCAAACTGTTTGGACACTACAGACGATTTAGATTTTCTGGATGTCTCATGGTGTGACAAACACCGCTCTAGCTCTGTCATCTTTCACAGCAGATGTGGAAGTTCGACATGCGGTGGATTGAGATGCATCCAATGCAAAAATATATGTAGCTTAAACTGACAGATGTTTATGGGGATGTTTTATTATGCTAATTAGATTTTCTCCTGTTTGGGGATGTTCTGGTCAGTTCAGGTTTTGGGTAACTATCTGAGCCCCAGCTGTACCATGTGGTTAGTACAGACCGTTTTAATACTAGAACTTTATAAATATAATTGAATTGAATCAACAGGTAAATAAATAACTTGAACCACCATGTACACCTGCTGAATCATCTTTCTGATCCCCGGTTTACAGGCTGTGAGGATATAGGCCTAGATCAGGGATATCCAACCTTTTTTTAGGCCCGCAGATAATTTTTTAGGAACTTAGTCGGGGTCTCAAATGACTGTTTAGCGTTAGAATACTCAGGATGCAATTTAGAAATGTGGTTGTGCATCATCACTTTTAATGTCAGTCACTCAGTTAGCCCACTCAGTTAGCCCACTCAGTTAGCCCACTCAGTTAGCCCACTCAGTTAGCCCACTCAGTTAGCCCACTCAGTTAGCCCAGATTTTTTAGATTGGTAAGTTAGTCATTTAGCAGACGCGCTTATCGAGAGCGACTTACAGTACGTTTGGCCCCCAATTGATTTGTTTTCACTCATCGTTGCCCATTGCTAGCCTAGATGTTTATGGGTGAACGTTGAACTAAAAGTCTGTTATATAGACCTGGATATGGTCTGGACGTTCCGTAGTCGGACAGTTGTAGTGTGGTCATTTTGTTTGGTAGTCTACAGCTTAATTGAGACTGGAGAGTGGGGTTGTTGTAAACGTCCTTAGACCGCTCTCCATGTTCAGGCATCAGACATTGACTTCAGTTGGGACCAGTATTTTAGGAATAGCTGACGTAATAGTTAACCAGACCAAGTTCTCTTGCTACTCATTTTTATTTAACCTTTATTTAACTATGCAAATCAGTTGAGAACAAATTCTTATTTACAATGACGGCCTACCTACAGGGTCAGCCCCTGGAGCAAATTAGGACACAGCGACAGGTTTTTCACCTTGTCGGCTCGGGTATTAGAACTTTTGGTTACTGGACTAACGCTCTAACCGCTAGGCTACCTGCCGCCTGGATTTTACATCTCTACACTTCTGCGCCTTTCCAAGCTGAGCCTGACTGCTCTTCTAAAGAGTGTATAGTTAGGGCTGAGATAGAACAGGTACCTGTGTTTACACTGTGTGCTATGTTTAGGATGGTGTTCGCTGTGTGTCCGTTCTCAGTGCTATGTTTAAGATGGACCCTCGCAGCTGGTGATGGATATGTCTAGTTTTAGACCTGGACAATGGACAGTGTATTTGTCTATCTGTCTCTGTCTGTCCTTCATTTCGGTCTGTCTGGTTGGAGAGTTAAATCTAAAAGTATGAGGATTTCTGCCTGCAAGGCCTTGATCAGATACCACCACCTCCAGTTCAGATGTGTTGTGTCTGTTTCCTGTGTGTCTGAGAGATATTACTGTTATGAATAACTGCCATGGATCTGTATCTACCCAAAGATGGCATTTAATTCAGTTTACTGGTTGTATGATTTACTATTCTTTTGTAAATATATATATATTTAGGTCCTGTCCCCCTTCCTGTTCACTCTCTACAACTCGGACTTCAGATATAACTCTGAAACATGCAACCTACAGAAGTCCTCGGATGACTCCGCAATTGTAGGGTGCATCAGGGGTGGGCAGAAGGAGGACTACAGTAGCACAATGTGACTTTGTGTTGTGGTGTGAGCAGAACCACCTTCAGCTCAACATCAGCAAAACAAAGGAGATGGTGGTGGACTTCAGGAGAACCAAGGCCCAACTGACTGCAGTCCCTATACAGGGGATGGATGTGGAAATGGTTTGTTCATACAAGTTCCTGGGAGTCCATATGGACAACAGGCTGGAATGGGCTGGTAACACCGGGGCTCTGTACAAAAAGGGCCAGAGCCGACTCTACTTTCTGAGGAGGCTCAGGTCCTTCAACGTGTGCAGTAAACTACTGCATACCTTCTACCAGTCTGTGGTGGCCAGTGCCATCTTTTTTGCAGTGGTGTGCTGGGGTGCCAACATAAAGGCCGGTGATGCTTCTCGGGTAAATAAGCTGATCAGGAAGGCTAGCTCTGTTCTGGTGATGAGCCTTGACACTCTAGAGGAGGTGGCGGAGAGACGGATCCTGGTCAAACTGCTGGCCATCATGGACAACGTCACCCACCCTCTGCATGCCATGGTTATGATGCAGAGGAGCACCTTCAGTCACAGACTGATCCCACCACGATGTGCCAGAGAGCGCTACAGGAGGTCCTTCCTGCCGGCGGCTATTAGACTATATAATGCCTCACCGGGGTGCCGTGCCATCGGCAACATAGACCTGGAACTGTTGGGGTTTTAGGACCTAGTTTAACAATTAGGCATCCATCCGTGAGTAACTCTGGTCCGTCAGCACTCATTCATTCAGGACTGTATAAATATATTCATGTACAGTTGTTATATCATATCACGTGCAATATTGTAAGTAATTCTTGGACTATGTAGTTTTTTGCACACCAGATATCTTGTATTTCTATACTTTTTCATACTGCCGCTCTATGTATCATGTACCGTGTATCTGTCTTTTGTGTACTTTCGTTGTGGCATTTTGCACCTGCCCTGTGTTTTGTTGTAGCTGCTTGACAATGAAATTTCCCCCCCGGGGGATCAATAAAGTATCTATCTATCTATCTATCTATCTATCTATCTATCTATCTATCTATCTATCTATCTATCTATCTATCTATCTATCTATCTATCTAGTATCCTGTCAGTTGTATCTTTTGTCATTGCTTTTAGTATATCGAATGTGCAATACGTGCATTTATCTGTAATTAAACCCTGCGCACTAAGGACTGTATTTTAAGGGAATTACTATTATTACCCCGAATTATATCATACACACATTTAGCTATTTAAGTATCTCTTCCTGTCATTTACCTGTACAGTTAATGTAACCATGCAAGTATTCACTTACCTTTACATTTAACTGTATATTTACCTGTACATTTAACTGTATATTTACCTGTACATTTAACTGTATATTTACCTGTACATTTAACTGTATATTTACCTGTACATTTAACTGTATATTTACCTGTACATTTAACTGTATATTTACCTGTACATTTAACTGTATATTTACCTGTACATTTAACTGTATATTTACCTGTACATTTAACTGTATATTTACCTGTACATTTAACTGTATATTTACCTGTACATTTAACTGTATATTTACCTGTACATTTAACTGTATATTTACCTGTACATTTAACTGTATATTTACCTGTACATTTAACTGTATATTTACCTGTACATTTAACTGTATATTTACCTGTACATTTAACTGTATATTTACCTGTACATTTAACTGTATATTTACCTGTACATTTAACTGTATATTTACCTGTACATTTAACTGTATATTTACCTGTACATTTAACTGTATATTGTACATTTAACTGTATATTTACCTGTACATTTAACTGTATATTTACCTGTACATTTAACTGTATATTTACCTGTACATTTAACTGTATATTTACCATATTAATACATACAGGCCCATTACATTTTTTCTGGCTTGACGTTCCAAATAAAATGTAATATTTTTTGCTGATATAATTTAAAGCAGGTCGCTAGGTGTCGGCAGGACCATCAGTAAACAGGTCCTATGACTATGGTATGACTATGGCTGATATAATTTAAAGCAGGTCGCTAGGTGTCGGCAGGACCATCAGTAAACAGGTCCTATGACTATGGTATGACTATGGCTGATATAATTTAAAGCAGGTCGCTAGGTGTCGGCAGGACCATCAGTAAACAGGTCCTATGACTATGGTATGACTATGGCTGATATAATTTAAAGCAGGTCGCTAGGTGTCGGCAGGACCATCAGTAAACAGGTCCTATGACTATGGTATGACTATGGCTGATATAATTTAAAGCAGGTCGCTAGGTGTCGGCAGGACCATCAGTAAACAGGTCCTATGACTATGGTATGACTATGGCTGATATAATTTAAAGCAGGTCGCTAGGTGTCGGCAGGACCATCAGTAAACAGGTCCTATGACTATGGTATGACTATGGCTGATATAATTTAAAGCAGGTCGCTAGGTGTCGGCAGGACCATCAGTAAACAGGTCCTATGACTATGGTATGACTATGGCTGATATAATTTAAAGCAGGTCGCTAGGTGTCGGCAGGACCATCAGTAAACAGGTCCTATGACTATGGTATGACTATGGCTGATATAATTTAAAGCAGGTCGCTAGGTGTCGGCAGGACCATCAGTAAACAGGTCCTATGACTATGGTATGACTATGGCTGATATAATTTAAAGCAGGTCGCTAGGTGTCGGCAGGACCATCAGTAAACAGGTCCTATGACTATGGTATGACTATGGCTGATATAATTTAAAGCAGGTCGCTAGGTGTCGGCAGGACCATCAGTAAACAGGTCCTATGACTATGGTATGACTATGGCTGATATAATTTAAAGCAGGTCGCTAGGTGTCGGCAGGACCATCAGTAAACAGGTCCTATGACTATGGTATGACTATGGCTGATATAATTTAAAGCAGGTCGCTAGGTGTCGGCAGGACCATCAGTAAACAGGTCCTATGACTATGGTATGACTATGGCTGATATAATTTAAAGCAGGTCGCTAGGTGTCGGCAGGACCATCAGTAAACAGGTCCTATGACTATGGTATGACTATGGCTGATATAATTTAAAGCAGGTCGCTAGGTGTCGGCAGGACCATCAGTAAACAGGTCCTATGACTATGGTATGACTATGGCTGATATAATTTAAAGCAGGTCGCTAGGTGTCGGCAGGACCATCAGTAAACAGGTCCTATGACTATGGTATGACTATGGCTGATATAATTTAAAGCAGGTCGCTAGGTGTCGGCAGGACCATCAGTAAACAGGTCCTATGACTATGGTATGACTATGGCTGATATAATTTAAAGCAGGTCGCTAGGTGTCGGCAGGACCATCAGTAAACAGGTCAACTGTGATGTAACTAAAGAGTTCATCAGGTGGATGTTTCCACTAATAGACAGGTGTTTTCCTTTCCATGGAACAACATCTTATCTATGTTTGATAACTTTCTATCAACATGTATTGTGATAATTTATTTCTTTCAGGATATGAATACTGAGTATCTCCACATCCTGTCAGACCATTTTATTGGTAAACTACACGCTAATGTAAAAGTTGTATTTTTTAGTGATCCAATACGTAATATAGTACACTTAGCATAATGTGGTTGTAATAATAATGATCATTTTATTGTGTAACCTAGCCCAGCGCTGGGCCGTTATCCGACAGATACCATTAGAGACACAGTGGCCCCGCTGAAAATATGGAAAGTATTGATCTGTCCTGCTAATGAAAGATGGTGTTCTGTTGTTAAACAGTCAGGATGATTATCATAAACACATGACAGAATAGGACAGGACAGGATGGAACAGGACAGGACAGGATAGGACAGGATAGGATGGAACAGGATAGGACAGGATAGGATGGAACAGGATAGGACAGGATAGGATGGAACAGGATAGGACAGGATGGAACAGGACAGGACAGGATAGGACAGGATAGGACAGGATAGGATGGAACAGGATAGGACAGGATAGGATGGAACAGGATAGGACAGGATAGGATGGAACAGGATAGGATAGGATGGAACAGGATAGGATAGGACAGGATGGAACAGGATAGGATGGGAGGGGACAGGATGGGACAAGACAGGATGGGACGGGACAGGATGGGACAGGATAGGACAGGACAGGATAGAACAGGAAAGAATGGGACAGGACAGGATAGAACAGGACAGGATTGGACAGGATGGGACAGGATGGGACAGGACAGGATAGGACAGGACAGGATAGAACGAGATGGGACAGGACAGGATGGGACAGGATAGGACAGGACAGGATAGAACAGGACAGAATGGGACAGGACAGGATAGAACAGGACAGGATTGGACAGGACAGGATGGGACAGGACAGGATAGAACAGGACAGAATGGGACAGGATGGGACAGGACAGGATGGGACAGGACAGGATTGGACAGGACAGGATAGAACAGGATAGAACAGGATAGGATAGAACATGATAGGATAGAACAGGATAGAACAGGATTGAACAGGATAGGATAGAACATGATAGAACAGGATAGGAAGCTGTTTTTCAGTCTCTCGGTCCCAGTCTCTCGTCTTCTGGATCATAGCGGGGTGAACAGGCAGTGGCTCGGATGGTTGATGTCCATGATGATAATTTTGGCCTTCCTGTGACAACGGGTGCTGTAGGTGTCCAGGAGGGCAGGTAGTTTGCCCCCGGTGATGCGTTGGGCAGACCGCACCACCCTCTGGAGAGCCTTGCGGTTAAGGGTGGTGCAGTTGCCGTACCAGGTGGTGATACAGACCGACAGGATGCTCTCAATTGTGCATCTGTAGCCTCCTGATGTTGAAGAGGCTCTGTTGCGTCTTCTTCACCACACTGTCTGTGTGGGTGGACCATTTCAGATTATCAGTGATGTGTACACCAAGGAACTCACACGTTTGTGTGTGTGTGTGGTATCAGACGGTTGTATGTGTGTGGTATCAGACGGTTGTTTGTGTGTGTGGTATCAGACGGTTGTTTGTGTGTGTGTGTGTGTGTGTGTGTGTGGTATCAGACGGTTGTGTGTGGTATCAGACGGTTGTGTGTGGTATCAGACGGTTGTGTGTGTGTGGTATAACACGGTTGTGTGTGTGTGGTATCAGACGGTTGTGTGTGTGTGTGGTATCAGACGGTTGTGTGTGTGTGTGGTATCAGACGGTTGTGTGTGTGTGTGTGTGTGTGTGTGGTATCAGGTGGTTGTGTGTGTGTGTGGTATCAGGTGGTTGTGTGTGTGTGTGGTATCAGACGGTTGTGGTTGTGTGTGTGGTATCAGACGGTTGTGGTTGTGTGTATGTGTGGTATCAGACGGTTGTGTGTGTGTGTGTGTGTGTGTGTGTGTGTGTGTGTGGTATCAGACGGTTGTGGTTGGGTGTATGTGTGGTATCAGACGGTTGTGGTTGTGTGTGTGTGTGTGTGTGGTATCAGACGGTTGTGGTTGTGTGTGTGTGTGGTATCAGACGGTTGTGGTTGTGTGTATGTGTGGTATCAGACGGTTGTGTGTGTGTGTGTGGTATCAGACGGTTGTGTGTGTGTGTGTGGTATCAGACGGGTGTGTGTGTGTGTGTGTGTGTGTGTGTTATCAGACGGGTGTGTGTGTGTGTGTGGTATCAGACGGTTGTGTGTGTGTGTGTGGTATCAGGCGGTTGTGTGTGTGTGTGTGTGTGTGTGTGTGTGTGGTATCAGACGGTTGTGTGTGTGTGTGTGTGGTATCAGACGGTTGTGTGTGTGTGTGTGTGTGGTATCAGACGGTTGTGTGTGTGTGTGTGTGTGTGTGTGTGTGTGTGTGTGTGTGTGTGTGTGTGTGGTATCAGACGGTTGTGTGTGTGTGTGTGTGTGTGTGTGTGTGTGTGGTATCAGACGGTTGTGTGTGTGTGTGTGGTATCAGACGGTTGTGGTTGTGTGTGTGTGTGGTATCAGACGGTTGTGGTTGTGTGTATGTGTGGTATCAGACGGTTGTGTGTGTGTGTGTGTGTGTGTGTGTGGTATCAGACGGTTGTGTGTGTGTGTGGTATCAGACGGTTGTGGTTGTGTGTATGTGGGGTATCAGACGGTTGTGTGTGTGTGTGTGGTATCAGACGGGTGTGTGTGTGTGTGTGTGTGTGTGTTATCAGACGGGTGTGTGTGTGTGTGTGTGTGGTATAAAGACGGTTGTGTGTGTGTGTGTGGTATCAGACGGTTGTGTGTGTGTGTGTGTGGTATCAGGCGGTTGTGTGTGTGTGTGTGTGTGTGTGTGTGTGTGTGGTATCAGACGGTTGTGTGTGTGTTTTTGTGGTATCAGACGGTTGTGTGTGTGTGTGTGTGTGTGTGGTATCAGACGGTTGTGTGTGTGTGTGTGGTATCAGACGGTTGTGTGTGTGTGTGTGTGTGTGTGTGTGTGGTATCAGACGGTTGTGTGTGTGTGTGTGTGTGGTATCAGACGGTTGTGTGTGTGTGTGTGTGTGTGTGTGTGTGTGGTATCAGACGGTTGTGTGTGTGTGAGGGAAATGTGTGTTTCTAATATGGTCGTACATTTGGCAGTTTCCACCTCATTTTGTGGGCAGTGTCCACATAGCCTGTCTTCTCTTGAGAGCCAGGTCTGTCTACGGTGGCCTTTCTCAATAGCAAGGCTCTGCTCACTGAGTCTGTACATAGTCAAAGCCTTCCTTAAGTTAGGGTCAGTCACAGTGGTCAGGTATTCTGCCACTGTATACTCTCTGTTTAGGGCCAAATAGCATTCTAGTTTTTTTTGTTAATTATTTCCAATGTGTCAAGTAATTCTCTTTTTGTTTTCTCATGATGTGGTTGGGTCTAATTGTGTTGCTGTCCTGGGACTCTGTGGGATCGGTTTGTGTTTGTGAACAAAGCCCCAGGACCAGCTTGCTTAGGGGACTCTTCTCCAGGTTCATCTCTCTGTAGGTGATGGCTTTGTTATGGAAGTTACCTGTGACGATGATGTTTAGGCCGAGGTATGTATACTTTTTTGGAACACCATTATTCTTGTCTTACTGAGATTTACTGTCAGGGCCCAGGTCTGACAGAATCTGTGCAGAAGATCTAGGTGCTGCTGTAGGCCCTCCTTGGTTGGTGACAGAAGCACCAGATCATCAGCAAACAGTAGACATTTGATTTCAGATTCTAGTAGGGTGAGGCCGGGTGCTGCAGACTGTTCTAGTGCCCTCATCAATTAGTTGATTTATATGTTGAAGAGGGTGGGGCTCAAACTGCATCCCTGTCTCACCCCCCCGACCCTGTCTCACCCCCCGACCCAGTTTTAATCGCACACTTAAATGTACATGGATTTTATAATGTCGTATAATGCCCTACCCTACACTCCTTCTCTCTCCCTCCTACCCTACACTCCTTCTCTCTCCTACCCTACACTCCTTCTCTCTCCCTCCTACCCTACACTCCTTCTCTCTCCTACCCTACACTCCTCCTCTCTCTCTCTCTCCCACCCTACACTCCTTCTCTCTCTCTCCTACCCTACACTCCTTCTCTCTCTCTCCTACCCTACACTCCTTCTCTCTCTCTCTCCTACCCTACACTCCTTCTCTCTCCCTCCTACCCTACACTCCTTCTCTCTCTCTCCTACCCTACACTCCTTCTCTCTCTCTCCTACCCTACACTCCTTCTCTCTCTCTCCTACCCTACACTCCTTCTCTCTCCCTCCTACCCTACACTCCTTCTCTCTCTCTCCTACCCTACACTCCTTCTCTCTCTCTCCTACCCTACACTCCTTCTCTCTCTCTCCTACCCTACACTCCTTCTCTCTCTCTCTCCCACCCTACACTCCTTCTCTCTCTCTCCCACCCTACACTCCTTCTCTCTCTCTCCTACCCTACACTCCTTCTCTCTCTCTCTCTCCTACCCTACACTCCTTCTCTCTCTCTCCTACCCTACACTCCTTCTCTCTCTCTCTCTCCTACCCTACACTCCTTCTCTCTCTCTCCTACCCTACACTCCTTCTCTCTCTCTCCCACCCTACACTCCTTCTCTCTCTCTCCTACCCTACACTCCTTCTCTCTCTCTCCTACCCTACACTCCTTCTCTCTCTCTCCTACCCTACAC